>CM069926.1:32553983-32978983 GCA_036172225.1 Cryptocoryne crispatula var. balansae | reverse complement strand
TATTTCAAAAATCCAAAAAATACATATTTCAAAAATCCAAAAATATAGCATATTTCAAAAAGGCCAAAAATATTGCATATTTCAAAAATCCAATAAAATTGCATATTTCAAAAATCCAAAAATTGCTTATTTCAAAAATCCAAACAAATTGAATATTTTTGAAAATCTAAAAAAAATGATTGCTTTCAAGAAAATTAAAAAAAAATTGCTCAGTCATGATCATTGCCTTAGTTGCATCCATGTTTATTTGACTGTCATGCATAGTTCCATTGCTGCATTGCATATTCATTTTTGCTTTAATTACCTTGTTAAGAAGGCTCTTCCCTTTGACCTAAGTCAAAATTGACCATAATAGGCAAATGGATGAGTCTTGGTGAAGATCTAATTCCCTTTTATCAAGTGTTTCAGGCATTTCAATATAGGAGATGAGAGGATTCACACCACGACAGGTAAGTTCTCTCAACCCTTACCTCCATTTCATTTTAGTCATTTGTTTTATTCTACCTTGTTAAGAAGGCTCCTCCCTTTGACTCCAAATCAAGACAAACAGTATACAGGCAAAGGGATGAGTCATGATGAAAATTTAATCATCTTTTGTTAAGTATTTTCAGGAGCTGAAGAAGCAAAAGAGAAGGGCCATCAGGCAACCTTTTAAGTCCAATAGGTGAAGTGGTGAGATCGGTGTTCTGGATGGAACGTCATGCCAACCTTGTGGCGAGAAGAGAGAAAGCACCACCCAGCTAAACATTATCGTGGAGCTGTATTCTGTCAAAAGGCAAGACAAGGATGGACCAGAGATGCTGATGAATTAGGCTGTCGATGCAAGTTGATAAATCATGCCTGAAGATTTCATCCACATTCTCATCAATCTCACATCATCACCATCACTCCATTTTGCACTTCACATCACTCTTACCATTTGTCATTTAGTTATGTTAAGTCCATTTAATATGTATTATATGCAATAATTTTGAAGACCTTGAGCGTGAAGATGACTGGGCTACATATTGCTATGTTGTCATGCCCTTTGGGTTAAAGAATGCTGGTGCTACATATCAGAGGACTCTCATGTCGATCGAGGGCAAGTTCCAGACCCTCTACCCAGGTCCTTATATAAATTGGACCGATCAGTGGTCTGACTTGAAGATAGCTAGCAGACAGTAACACCTGCCATTAGAAAATTCCAGCAATTAGGGGGCCAGCTAATCAACATTGCCCATGCTTGGCTCGAGCAACTAGGGGCAACCTTCTTTTCAAAACCACTCTCCAACAAGTTGACTGACTAGTGGTCTAGTTCTTAGGTCATCCTAGTGACTTACCATTGCTGATTGGTGGCAAGTTTCATGCACAAGCTACACCCCACCGAGAGCCCTGGACAACGGACTCTCGTATCGACCGGGGGAAAGTATCTGTAGGCACCCGGATGAGCCGGCCCGGCCCGCGCGCGCGCGTCGGTGGGGGAGAAAGAAGAAGAGGAAAAGGACCGTGTGTCGTGTAAGGTGAAGTGTGTTGTCGCCAGGAGCCGAAGGCACCAAAGTGTGATTGAGTATTAAGAAAATGAACTAGAAGAGGAGAGAGTTTGACCGTCGTACCTTGGGGATGTAAACAAGGGGAGATTGTTGGGTTCTAACTTCTCCTTTCTCGGCTGACCGAGAAGGGAGAGCTTTAGGGAGTTCTTTCACCTACGATCGGATTAAAGCTTCACTCTGGTCGATCTATCAAGAATGTCCTGCACAAAACATAAAGAAAGACAAATGAAGATCATTAGCTCTGGGGCAAGTATAGCATCATGCTTGAGAACGACTCTGAATCATGCAAAAGGGGATGAACTAACCGGATCGGGACGGAATCCCAACCCCTATTTTTGGTAGGTTTTAAACATATATGAGATGCAAAATGGTCTAAGACATGCCAAATAACATGATGAACAGTGCTAAGACGAAAAAGGAAGACAAGAACTCGATTAAACGGGCGATCGGACACCGAAAATGACAAAACAAACTTATGCCCTTCCTGGTGCCCTATATATAGGGCGCCAGGAGCAGGTGCCCCCTTTATGGGGCGCGTTGACCAAGGTCAAAGCGCCCTGTATACGGGGCACTAAGTCTGGTACGAACAGATTTTCTTCCCCTCTTCGCAACGCCGCCCCGGAGTGCTGGATGGCTTCTGGGACGAAGTAGGGGCTTCTCCTTGTAGACAATATGTAAATGAGGCTAATGAAAGGTGGTTTGGATGCGGGATGTAAGAGAAGAGACGGATAGAAGCTCTCAAGGTTGGAGAAAAATCATGTTACTGGGTGACAGAAACAGAAGGTTTTTAGGGTTTTTGGTGAACGGATTTGGATCGGTTTGGAGGCTTGTGGGGGTTGAAAATGGCTTAGAAATGTGGTGTTGGATGAGCTCTAGGGTGGCACGAAGTTGGAACCTCCTCCAAGCTCCAAATGGGGGTCTATTTATAGCCCAAAAAGGGCACTTTGGCCATTTTCGAAAAACAGTGCCACGCGGCATGGCGCCCTATATATGGGGTGCCAGCATCATGAGATATGTCAAATCGATTAGACGAGTCACTGTGGGGGCTCAAATCAATCGGTCAAATCGATTTGATTTGGTTCCATGCGCCCTGTATATAGGGCGCCTGGTGCCCTGTATATAGGGCGCCTGGTGCCCTCTATACAGGGCACCAGGTGCCATGTTTGTAGGGCGCCTGGTACCCTATAAGTAGGGCGCCTGGTGCCCTATTTATAGGGCGCCTGGTGCCCTATAAGTAGGGTGCCAGGTGCCCTTATATGTAGGGCACCGCCCTCTTTGAAATGTACCAAAAACCACAATTTTTCTGGAAAACTCGGTTCCCTTGAAAGGTTACTCAAATATACTTCGTGAAAACAAGAATTTAAGCTCTCCAACTAGGCCAAAATTGCGTATCTACAGCTTGCCTCGCCTTGGCGTCGGCTTTGTAGGGGAGTGACACGAATGAAGCGTAGGCGAATATAGCGAAGCGTAATGAGGCGTAGCGGAATGAAGTGGTAATGGACTGAAAAGGTGACGCCAAGGTGTAGATTTAGACACGCCCTCATTGGCATAGTTGAGTGAAATAAAACTTTACCGGACTCCGAGATTACCCTTTGTCTTATCGAAACCTTCCCTCTGGTTGATTGGTTAAAGAGAAGAACAGTACTGAAAGTAAATAACTAAAATCCCACATGGGGGAGAATTGTTACCGGCCAGGACCCGAACTGCATGGTGTGCTGGACTCGGTAGAAATGCAGTAAATTGTGAAAAGTAAAGAGGAGACAGTCAATCAACCAAGGTTGGATTCTTCAAATTCATAAGGTTTTACTCAACAATACCGGTTCAGTTTGACATGGTAAAACTTCTTGTTTTGATAAAATCATTGTTAAAACCCGTTCGAAACCGATTCTCTGAAAAATCAAGACCATCTCTGGAGCTATAAAATACCATTTTTAAAATGTTCATAATGGGACTGGAAGGAGGTTATGGCAGGATTAGGAAGCGGAGAATGGTCATGGTGGGATGATGAATGTTGGTGTATGAAATGATGCATGCTGGGTTTAAAGAAATACAAATAAGTTTAAGAAAATAGTTGAAGATAAAGGTTAATCATAACGGGTCAGGACATCTATGAAGAAACCGTCGTCCCCGCATATTCAACTTTGGCCTATCCGCAAGCCTAGGGAATGACTGAGCCCTCACTGATTTTGTTGAAGGGGTTCTCAGGCTTAGCCCCTTCTAGACTTGAGGTCTTCAACATCTCAAATATTATTTATTTTGATAGATGTAATACTAAATGCAAGTCCTAATAGGGGTCGGGGTAGTCCACTTTTGTTTTTTTCAATTTTTGATTTTTTTGTTGTTTTTGCTTCCTCTAAGTGTCTGGGGATATGAAGCTGGCATGCCTTCTCCTGTTCCTGCATCCACTTGAGAGAAGATATTAGAACTTTATTTTGGCTTAGTCCCTTGCAAGGAGAGGGCAAAGTTGCCTTGATCTTTTGTCAAGGGACATCGGCCTTATCAAGGTAAAGATAACAGAAAAACATAAGTATGCATAAAAGAAAATATGCAAGACTGAAATTAAACATGAATGCAAAGACAACTAATCAGTCTAGAAAGCAAACTTTTAGGTGTTTTGAAATTTTTGATTTGTCTGGGTTTTGATGGTTTTATAATGTTTTTGGTGTTTTGGAACTCTTATGATTTTTTTGGTGTTTTAAATATTCTCCTTTTAGGATTTTTGATTTTATAGATTTGTTTGGTACTTTTGAAGTATTTGAATTTTTCTTTTGGTGTGAAGGACACGATCATCTCATCCTTTGTTTTGCTTGCCGTAGGTGCCTCTCATCGTTACCTAAGGGTTAAGAGTAGGCATCACGTGTAAGAAAGTGCCTAGTCTAAGATCTCTTGACCTTCCGCCCTTGATAGGCTATGGCTCTTCTTGGATCTAGTCGGTCAACCTTACCCGCAAGGTTAAAGAGGGAAGAAGATTGGTGGTAAGTCCTTAATAGGATTCGGGGGTGTCGAATTTGTTTCTCTACTAGTGCCCGCATTGCCTGTTTGGGATTTGACATCCTTGGGTCATTCCTTCTAGCCCTTTTCTTTGATGGCCCACATTCGAACAAGTCTTTTTTCTTTTGCTTGATTTTGGCCTGAGGGGTTCATTGCCCATCTTTTGGAGCCTTTTTCTTTTTTTTTCTGGGCTCTTGTTGGTACACATTCAGACAGGTCTATTCTTTTGCCGACCTGAGGGGTCATTGCCCATATTTTGGCACCCTTTTTTTTCTTCTTTTTAAGAAGTCAGACCTTCAGAGGCATTTTCCAACTAAGGCAATGGGCACTTTCGATACTCCTTATTCTAACCCCTTTCATCTATCCTGGACCGAAATGAGAAGAGAACGGGATCAGGTTGACCTTCTTTTGCCAAGCGTTGCCTAGCTTTCTCTCTGACTTCCGAACATCGGATCTCGAAACTAGGCGTGTAGTGTGTGCAGTATGATGCTTATCCTTATTTCCCTAAGTGACAAGTTGGTGCATCGAGCAAGCAAGCGTTGGATGTTGTCGTTATTCTTCACACTTTTGGATTTTATAGGTTTTTTTTATTTTTGTTCTAAGGGAAATATTTTTTGAGGTATACACCATTCCAGGGATGAGCTAGCTCTTCTCCTTCTGCATTAGTCAGCTTATATGAATTACCGGGATAAACAGCCGAAATAACATATGGACCCTCCCAATTAGGTTGAAGTTTGGAGCGGGGACCACCCGGCTTAACGAATATTTTTTTAAGCACAACCTCACCGATTTCAAATTTTCTCTCCACCACCCTCTTCTGATAAAATCTTTTAAGTCTATTTTAGTAAGATCTAGCATGTTCGGCAGCGGCTAGTCTCCTTTCGTCCAAGAGTTCGAGTTGCGCGAGAAGAGAATCTCGGCGTTCATCCATCAGGATATCTCGATCGATCTGGACTCGGAGGAAAAGAATGATTACTTTGTATGGAACTACCTCCTCCATCCCAAATGCCAAGGCATAGGGGGTCTGACCCGTTGGGGTTCGAATAGAAGTGCGGTAGGCCCATAGAGCATCAACTGACTTATCTGGCCAGTCTGCGAACTTGCTAGACTTACAAGTCTTCTTAATGATTTTTATCGTGGTTTTATTGGTGGCTTCGCTGACCGTTGCCTTGAGGATAATATGGAGATGAATGATGCAATACGATGCAATACCTGTTGCAAAGGTCGCGCAGCTCCTGGGAGATGAACTGTGGTCCGTTGTCGGTGATGATGTCGCCTGGGATCCCGAACCTGGCAATGATGTTGCGTTTGATGAAGGTGCAGACTGTTTATGCCTTGATCTCCACGTATGCTTCCGCTTCCGCCCACTTGGTAAAGTACTCCGTTGCAGTTAGGATGAAGGATTTGGTTTTGTTTGTGGAGTTTGGGTCACCGAGGGGTCCGATAACATCAAAAGCCCACATAGCGAAGGGCCATGGGGCGTGAATCGGGTGAAGGGAAGATGCGGGAGAGTGAATCTTGTCGGCGTGAAGTTGACATTGATGACAGTGCCGGACAAAGATCGAGCAATCTTCTTCCAGAGTAGGCCAGTAGTACCATTGCCTGATGATCTTCTTGGCAAGGGCTTGAGCATTTACATGGCCTCCACATACTCCGGAGTGTGCTTCTTTAAGCACCAATTCAGCATCTTCTTCATCTACGCATCTTAATACAACACTAGCCAAGCTCCTTTTGTAAAGTACTCCACCTAAGATGGTGTATCTATGGGAGACCCTCCTTTTGGCTCTTTTCACTTCGGCAGTTGATCCCGGGGGATATGTCTGATCCTGACAATAATCCACAATCTCATGATACCATGGTTTCTCACCCTCTTCTAATTCCTCCAACTCAATCAGAGATACTTCTTCCTTTTGCTCAATGTACTCTTTCCTTTCAAATTTTTCTTTAACCCTCAAGAATCGTGCATCCTCAACTGCCGGAATGGTACGTTGGCGGACATAGATCGTCCTAACTTGCCTACCTAGCGGGACAGATAGTGAAGATGCCAGAGAGGCGAGAGCATCAGCAAGAATATTTTGAACACGAGGAACGTGAATGAATTCGAGTTTGGAGAATAGCTTGATGTAACAGGTGGTGAGTTCTTGGTATGGTCTGAGCCTGGGATGACATGTGCGGTATTTGGCTAGTACTTGGCAGAGAATCAACTGACTATCACCGATTACCCTTAGTTTAGTGACACCATAGAAGTGAGCGGCCTCCAGTTCGGCCAACAAGGCTTCATATTCAGCTATATTGTTTGTTGCTGGAAAATGGAGCTGAAAAGCCTGTGGAATGGTAACACCTTCAGGTGACAGAAGAACAATCCCTATCCCTCTACCCTGGGAGTTTAATGCCCCATCGAAATACAAAGTCCATAGATTGGAAGATCGAATGGACATCAATTCCTCATCGGGAAAATCCGATTGGATAGGGTCAAAGATTGGGATAGGATGATGGGCAAGATGTTCAACAATAGCATAGCCCTTGATTGCCTTCTGTTGGGTGTAGGTGATGTCAAACTGGGAGAGAAAGCTTTGCCAGCGTGCCAAACGGTCAGTCAGGACAGATTTTTCAAGAAGAAATTTGATGGGATTCATGCGAGCAATGAGATTAACCTCGTGGGCCAGAAAGTAGTGTTTAAGTTTCTGGACCACCCAAACCAGGGCGGCACAGGTTTTCTCCATGGTCGTATACTTTTGTTCACAAGGATCAAAGATTTTGGACAGATAGTATGCTGCTCGCTCTTTCCCTTCATCATCTAATTGTGCCAATACTGCTCCCAGGGATCCTTCCAAGACCGAGATGTATAAGATCAAGGGTTTGCTAGGAACCGGAGGTTTGAGCACAGGTGGGCTTGACAAATATTTCTTTAAACCATCGAATGCCTCTTGACATCTCGAATCCCATCTAAATTCGGCCTTCGCCTTGGTAAACTCATAGAAAGGTTTGCACCTTTGGGAGTGTTGTGAGATAAATCGGCGAACAAACTGTAGCCTACCAATTAACCCTCTCAGCTCTTTTAGGTTCTTTGGTGGAGGCATGTCAATAATGGCTTTGACTTTGTTGGGATTGATTTCGATGCCTCTTTTACTGACGATGAACCCAAGTAACTTTCCAGATGATACTCCAAACACGCACTTTTTGGGGTTCATTTTGAGCTTGTATTCCCTGGCTCGTTGCAAAACCCTTTTCAATACCTCAGCATGCTCATCTTGGGTTTGAGATTTGACCACTAAATCATCCACTTACACCTCTACAAATTTATGCATCATATCATGAAATATTGCCACCATGGCCCTTTGATAAGTTGCTCCGACATTCTTTAATCTGAAGGGTATGACGACGTAGCAGTAGGTTCCCCAAGGTGTAGTGAACGAGGTCTTCTCTTGATCCTCTTCTGCTAACCGGATTTGATTATACCCCGAGTATCCATCCATGAATGATAGGGTCTCGTATCTAGCTGTGTTGTCAACAAGAACATCGATATGAGGAAGGGAGAAATCATCTTTTGGACATGCTCGGTTTAAGTCCCTGAAGTCAATGCAAATTCGAACCTTTCCATCCTTCTTCATGACTGGGACTATATTTGCCACCCACTGTGGGTAGAGGACGACTCTAATGAATTTTTCTTGGTGTAACTTATCGACCTCTTCCTTCATCTTTAATGCTATGTTTGGGTGGAATCTCCTTAACTTTTGCTTAACCGATGTAGCTTCAGGTTTTAAAGTCAGTCGATGCTCTACCAATGACTTATCTAACCCCGGCATATCTTCGTATGTCCAAGCGAATGTGTCTTTGTATTCTTGTAACACCCCCATTAGGTTCTGTTCTTCTAAAGGGGTGAGGTTGGCACTGATGAGGATATTCTTAGGATCTTCCGGTGTTCCAAGATTAAGTTCCTTAGTTGGTTCATCCACCGTGGCTGATGGTTCTTCGAATCTTCTTAAACCGGATGCATAAGCATCAGCCAAATCCTCCTCTTCATCCTCAGTATCAGGATCCTTTTCCGATACAACCTCGTAGACCCCTAAAGTCGGATCAATATTGTCTCTCTCCTCATATCGAATTTCTCCTATCTGGATTGCATTTTCTAGATACTCCGGTAGCTTGGCACATTCTAAGCTTTTTTGAGCTAACTGATGCAGATATCTTCCTGGAACTCTCCTACCTCTGATTTTTGTTTTGCTTTTACTGGAAACTGAACCTAAAGAAGAAGAAGGCAAATAAGGAGAGGAAGAGGAGGTGGATGGAGTGGAATTTATTGATGAAGGGCAAAGGAGATCGATTAGAGACCGGGTGGCCTCCTGATTCGGGTCATCCTTCGGAGCGAGTTGGGATGTTTCTTCGAGCGAAATTTGGGTTGAGAAAAGGACAATTTTTTTGATCTTTTTTAGAAGTACTAAACATGAACACAGAGGGGGTTTGGTTGGTTGTAGTTTCCAACGCGGGTTGAGATATTGACAGAGAGGGGAACAAATCAAGCAAAGATGGGTATCCGTCTTTGTTATGTGGTGGATCTGACGGTGAACTTATTGGAAACGGGTTTAAAGCGGCGACATGGGGTGAATGCCCTGGATTCTGACTGCCAAAAGGCTCATTGTGGAAGGATTCATCACTTGACCCTTTTTCATAAAATAACCATGATACGTCGAGATATGGCTCATCCTCCAGGTTGTCCACCTTCTTCCTCTTTGCTTGTTCTTGCGGTTGCTCTTCATTCATTTGTATTGTTTCTCTCTTGTCGAAGAACTTGTGTAAACACCCCCGGAAGTATTTTTGTCCGGTCTTTTGGCCATTATCACATGTCCCATCGTATCCTATCCCGTTCCTCGATGTTGTCTTTACCAGCTGGATGGGTTCTATGATACCCTGCAGTTCTCTCCCCAGCCCTCGGCCTTCCTGATATCCCAGATTCTCCATCATACGCCACCCAAGAGTTTTTGCGTCATCCTTCTTCTTTCTCCAAACTTGCTTGTGCTGCCTTCTATCCCTCGGTAGATCGAGGATTGTGAAGACTGGTTGATTTGGCAAGCCAGGAGGGAGAGTGACCAGGCAGTCCACGGGCATACTTACCACCTTGACGACTTGTCCCTTGAAGGGAAACTTAATGCATTGGTGGTTGGTCGAAGCTACGGCCTCTAATGCCTCAAGGTAAGGCCTTCCCAAGATAGCATTGTAAGTTGGGTCCATATCCAAGATGTGGAAGTCGGCAGTAACAACCCGGGGTCCAAGTTTGACTTCAAGTGTGACCATGCCATGGGCGGGCCTCTTGGAATTGTCATATGCTGTTACAGTGATTTGTGATGGCCGAATATCCTCTTCTGGGATTCCACACAACTGTAGCGTTTCTGGTGGCAAGACATTGATGGATGCACCGGTATCGACTAGACAAGACTCAACATCTATTTCGTTAATACTGACAGTGATACAAATTGCATATTTTCTTGCTTCTGGTTCGACCAACTCTTCTTTGCTGAAAGTGAGAGCGGGGTGTTCACTTTTTGGGGTCAAGACTGATGCAATCTTCTCAGGGGGAAGGGTTTCACTGACCATCACTCTTTGTAGATATTGTTGAAGAACTTCCTGATGAACTTTGGACCTTTTAATCAGCTCCAGAATGGAAATCCACGCAGGGGTTTTGTCAAGGTGCTTCAGCAAATCATAGGATGTCCCTGGAACTGGTTCTTCTGGGTGCACTTCTTCTTCTTCTTCTTGTGACCATCCTGGTTGACCGGTCTGGGGGAAAATTCTTTGAAACATGCGCCCGCTTCTAAGCACCGTGGCGAGCTGAGGGGCTATGGTTGGTGTAACGGAGGTAGACGGAGGGTTAGGTCGGATGATGGGAGGCCTAGGTAGGGGTGTAGTGATGATAGTTCGGGTTGTAGGGATGCGGGTAGGTTGTGGTGGCATGGTTGTATGAGGTGGTATGATGATGGGTCCTAATGGCGATGGTATTTGCGGAGGCTCGACCGGGCGGATCAAGGTCCTACCCGGTTGGAGTTGTACGGCTGGTGGCGTTATGGTTGGCTGTGATAGAGTGCGGATAATTGGTGGTTGGCTTCTTCTGGCGGGGATAACTCGTGGTATGGAGTGAACGGTTCGGTTAATGTGGTTTGGAGGGTTAATGTTCACGAAGGAAGTTGGTCCCTCAATTTGCCAATTCTGGCCTCTATCGCGGGGTTCATCGGTGGAGGTTAGAATAGGGTTAACCCTCTGGTTTTCTGGTGCTGTTGCGGGTGCATGCGTGGGAAGCGGGTTATGGATAATCCCCAGACCGGATTCTTGTTGTAGTTGTCGGACTGGTGTCTGTTGCTGCTGCTGAGGTTGGTTCTTTACTGCCTTGATGTACTCGCCCATTTGACCCCAGTCAATACTTCCCTGCTCGTGGAGGTCATGGATATAATCTTTAAACTGAAAGCAATTCTCCACTGTGTGCCCCGAGTATCTGTGGTACAAACAATATTTGTCCGTGTTGGCATTTTGGGCCACTCCAGCTTTTCTCTCGACAATGAAATTTGCCCTGCCGCCATAAGAGCGTTAAAAATGTCTGTGAGAGAGTACGGTAAAGGCGGGTAGTGGTTTCTTCTAGGCCCTGGTCTTCATGGCACGTAGGCGGCAGGGGGAGGTGCCAGGTTATAGGTGGTCGGTTGGCGGGGTGGTTGAGGTGCAAAGGTTTGTATGGCCAGTTGCCGGGGTTTCTGGGGGACTGGTGTTTGCATTGGTTGTTGGGGATACTGGTTTGGTATTTGGTGGCGAAAAGGTTGGGGTTGGATCTGAGGGCGAGGTGCCGGTTGGGTTTGGCGGGGGTTTCTGTACTGTTGTTGGTGGTTGTTGGGCGGGTTCCCTACGATATTGACATGTTCATTGGTTACCACGCCTTCGGTCACGGGCCCAGCGGTGGTGGTGGTTGTCTTTTTGGTGATTCGGGGCCTAGGGTTGAAGAGGTTCATGATGGGAGAATCTCGGAGTTGGGTTTGTATGTACCATGCTCTCTCATAGAGTTCGCTCATTGTGACAGGGTGATGTAATGCCAATACATTTTTTAGAGCCAGAGTGGCGTTGGTGATGATCATCTTGACCTGTTCTGATTCTGACAGTGCATTCGTCAGCTTTTCTGCCATTTCCCTCCATCTATCAGCATATCTTATGAAATCCTCACCGTTTCTCATCTTTTCAGCCATAAGATCTTTGATCGAATAGGTAGGACCGACTCGATCTTGGTATCTTTGCAAGAACTTTGCTTTGACGGTATCAAAGTTGCTAGCTTCCAAGGGGTCAAGTGAATAAAACCATTCCAACGCAGAGCCCTTTAGTGATCTCCTAAATAGGTATGCAAGGGCCTTCGGATCGTTTTGCCACATGACAGACTCATAGAGAAAGTCTTTGATGTGGATGAAAGGGTTCCCATTTCCATTATATCAACGGTAAATGGGCATTTCAGAAGGAGGAAGATGGAACACGGGGAGAGAGGGAAGGGATATCTCAGGGAGAGCTCGCGTGTCGATCAATCGCTTGAGCACCCGATATTGTTCATCCATCCTATTGATTTTGTTAAGCACAGTTTGATCAACAGAGGATTCTTGGGCAAGAGGAGGGAGGATAGATGCTTGGTTTGCCAGCATGGCCATCGGATAGGCGGAAGCGGCCGGGCAAGGAGGGTATATCGGGTTGTGCACTTGAGGTCGTGCTTGATTGAAATGTGCGGAAGAATAGACCGGTGGCCTAAGTGGTGTGGTGTTGTTTGGGTCCGGGTGGTTCAAGATGGCCAACGGATAGGGTGAGTTTGGAATCAGGGGTCCATTGTGAGAATGGCCTGGTACTGGTGCGCCGGGTTGGTCAGTTGCTAACTGGGAGGTAGAAGTGTGGTGACCACCCTCGGCATGGGTGTGATTGACAGGAGATTTCCCTTTCAGGATGGCCTCAATGGCTTGTAATTGAGTTGGGTCGGCATGAGCGAATGCCTCCCACAGAGCATCTGGGTGGGGTCAAGGTGAACTGGTTTCAGGGAGCATCTCAGGTTCATTAATGGCACATACGGCATCCGGATGGGGATAGGATTGGTCATACTCCAACTGCAATGGTTCGTACCCTTGGTCCGTCATCCCGATGACTCGCCCTGATCTTAGGTTCATAAATGGAAGGGAAAGGTGATGAAAAACACAAGAATCCTTTTTTTTTAGCTTTAAAACTTTCCTCCTTTTTCGGTCTTTGATTTTTGTTTGAACAAACAGGTTATCAAGCAAATTAACCTCAAACAAAGATTTCTTTTGGGTGTTTGTTAAGTGTTTTCAAATTTTTGGTTTTTGGTTTTCAATTTTGATTTGTAAACAAGTGATGGCACAGACTTAGAATGATTACCGCAAATTTTTTGTGTTTCAACCTTGAATTAGTGGCTTGTTAAGAGAAATAATGTCCACTCAAATAAATGGGTAGGACCCTATGCTCTCACAACGCCGAGCACTCTAAGGTTGTCACTCTTTTCACAACGATAGGTAGTAGGTACTCCGGGTTTTGGGATAAAATGGTACAACCAGCCCGATCAGTGAAGAGGGAATCCTTCACGTCTGGGGACTTATGGAGGTCTTGATGGAAGCTACCCGGTCCTTCCGAGAGGGAATCCCGGAGGAGGAGTTGGCAACCACCAAGAGGGGTGTTTGGGTGTGTAGGGCTTTGGGAGGAGAGAGCCTCCCTTCTCGGATGACCTAAAGGAGTCGAAAGTACTCCAATGCAAACTAAATGCAAGTGAGATACCAAGGAGCGAGAAGCAAACAAGAAGAAAATAAAAGCATGCAATGATCAAGAAAGTATAGCAAAACAAGTAAGCAAGGCAACAATGTAAGGTGAGAGTAAATATTAATTCACTAAAGATGCTTTAGGGGAGAACTTAGACTTCCTTTTTTTATGAGAAAAAGAAAATGAGCAAAGATGCTTAGCAAGATAATGCAAAGTCCAAGTAAATTGATTAAAGCAAGTCTAAGACTAGATGGTACACCTTTTTTTTTCTTTTAAAAGAGGACCCACGGAAAGCAAGTAAACCGGAAGAAACTAAGTGATGCTAAGGTGAAGCAAGTAAACAAGCAAGCAAGTGAATAGGAATGCTAGGAGGATGTAGGAATTCAAGCATAGCCAAAGCAAGGATGAATAAGTTGGACATTCTTTTAAAAGGTAAAAAGAACTCACTTAAGCAAGAGTTTTCCCACCATGGTCGCCAAAAGGTGTAGGCACCTGGATGAGCCGGCCCGGCCCGCGCGCGCGTTGGCGGGGGAGAGAGAAGAAGAGGAGAAGTACCGTGTGTCGTGTACGGTGAAGTGTGTGGTCGCCAGGAGCCGAAGACTCCAAAGTGTGATTGAGTATTAAGCAAATGAACTAGAAGAAGAGAGAGTTTGACCGTCGTACCTTGGGGATGTAAAAAGGGGGAGATTCTTGGCTTCTAACTTCTCCTTTCTCGGCCGGCCGAGAAGGGAGAGCTTTAGGGAGTTCTTTCACCTACGATCGGATTGAAGCTTCACTCCGGTCAATCTATCAAGAATATCCTGCACAAAACATAAAGAAAGACAAATGAAGATCATTAGCTCTGGCGCAAGTATAGCATCATGCTTGTGAACGACTCTGAATCATGCAAAAGGGGATGAACTAACCGGATTGGGACGGAATCCCAACCCCTATTTTTGGTAGGTTTTTAAACATATATGAGATGCAAAATGGTCTAAGACATGCCAAATAACATGATGAACAGTGCTAAGACAAAAAGGAAGATAAGAACTTGATTAAACGGGCGATCGGACTCCGAAAATGACAAAACGAACTTCTGCCCTTCCTGGTGCCCTATATATAGGGCGCCAGGAGCAGGTACCCCCTTTATGGGGCGCGTTGACCAAGGTCAAAGTGCCCTGTATACGGGGCACTAAGTCTGGTCCGAACAGATTTTCTTCCCCTCTTCGCAACGCCGCCCCGGAGTGGTGGACGGCTTCCGGGACAAAGTAGGGGCTTCTCCTTGTAGACAATATGTAAATGAGGCTAATGAAAGGTGGTTTAGATGCTGGATGTAAGAGGAGAGACGGATAGAAGCTCCAAAGGTTGGAGAAAAATCATGTTTCTGGGTGACAGAAACAGAAGGTTTTTAGGGTTTTTGGTGAACGGATTTGGATCGGTTTGGAGGCTTGTGGGGGTGAAAATGGCTTAGAAACATGGTGTTGGATGAGCTCTAGGGTGGCACGAAATTGGAACCTCCTCCAAGCTCCAAATGGGGGTCTATTTATAGCCCAAAAGAGGGCACTTTGGCCATTTTCGAAAACTAGTGCCACGCGGCATGGCGCCCTATATATGGGGCACCAGCATCATGAGATATGTCAAATCGATTAGATGAGTCACTGCAGGGGGTCAAATCAGCCGGTCAAATCGATTTGATTTGGTTCCAGGTGCCCTGTATATAGGGCGCCTGGTGCCCTGTATACAGGGCGCTAGGTGCCCTGTTTATAGGGCGCCTGGTGCCCTATAAGTAGGGCGCCTGGTGCCCTATTTATAGGGCGCCTGGTGCCCTATAAGTAGGGCGCCAGGTGCCCTTATATGCAGGGCACCGCCCTCTTTGAAATGTACCAAAAACCTCAATTTTTCCGGAAAACTCGGTTCCCTTGAAAGGTTACTCAAATATACTTCATGAAAACAAGAATTTAAGCTCTCCAACTAGGCCAAAATTGCGTGTCTACAGTATCCAAACTCTCTGCACCAGTCCTCAAACAAATGTGGCTGCCAAATACCAATGTTTCCCCAATGGTGCTTCTACCTTCTAAGCTTGGTCATTCACATGCTCGGATGTGAGCCCTTCCATGTTGAAACCCTAGCCTTGACAACACTGAGGGTCATTCTTAAATTTTTGCCCTAGGTCCTCCTTTCCATAACAATTTTATAAAATTATCACCATTTTAACCATTCTGATTATGGTGCTACAAGCCTCTATCACTCACGTCTTCTCAGACTTAGTGATGCTTTGAACTCCCACCACCTTGATTAATCCAATTTTAGTGGTTTACAAAAATATTCCCCTGCCTTGGCTTTTCACCCCACATGGCCCCACAAAAAACAAACAAACACACACACACACACACCACTTTCCCCCCATTCCAGATGACTCCCAACACTTTTACCATCTTGGCCATTATGTCCCGTATGGCCCTAAAACCCTTACAACCTTGATCACCCCGATCTTGGTAGCCTACACAACTTGCTTCCTTGACCACTCGTTCATGCAGCGAGGCTAATGTAAATGCCTCTTTGGCTTTAGTAGTCTCTCGCATTCTAGCTTTTTGTGCAAACCCTTCCAGAACAGACCTTTGTTGTTTCATCTCTTAGCCCCTTTGAGGCTTCCTTTTGCAGCTTTATGACCGTCCACCTATGACCTTTCCACAAATCCTTTCTTATCAGCCCCTTTGAGGCTCCCATTCGCCCCTTTGTGGTAATCCTACCGTTTGTGCAAACCTTTAAATCAGCCGTTTTGAGGCTCTCCCATTGGTCCCTCTGTGTCCATCTATTATTTCCCTCTATGAAAGCCTTCCTTGGGAATCCATCCCCTTTGAGGCTCCCTTTCACCCCTTTGCGGCATCATAGTTCTACTCTTTATGTAGACCTTGGGAATTTAGCCCTTTTGAGACTCCCTTTCGCCCCTTTGTGGCATTTTAGTTCTACCCTTTGTGTAGACCCTTTGGAGCCCAGCCCTTTGAGTCTCCCCTCACCCCTTTGTGGCAATTTAGTCCTACCCTTTGTGTAGACACTTGGAAATTCAGCCCCTTAAGGCTCCCATTTGCCCTTTGCGGCATCTTAGTTCTAACCGTTGTGTAGACCCTTCGGAATTCAGCCCCTTTGAGGCTCCCTTTTGCCCCTTTGCGGCACTTTAGTCCTACCCTTTGTGTAGACACTTGGGAATCCAGTCCCTTAAGGCTCCCATTTTCCCATTTGTGGCATCTTAGTTCTACCCTTTGTGTAGACCCTTCGTAGTCCAGCCCTTTGAGGCTCCCCTTCGCCCCTTTGCGGCACTTTAGTTCTACCCTTTGTGTAGACCCTGCGGAGTCCAGCCCTTTGAGACTCCCCTTTGCCCCTTTGCGGCACTTTAGTCCTACCCTTTTTGTAGACACTTGGGAATCCAGCCCCTTGAGGCTCCCATTTGTCCCTTTTACGGCATTTTAGTTATACCCTTTATGTAGACTCTTGGTCATCCAGCCCCTTTGAGTCTCCCCTTCGCCCCTTTGTAGCATTTTAGTCCTACCCTTTGTGTAGACCCTTGGGAATCTAGCCTCTTTGAGGTCCCCTTTCGCCCCTTTGCGGCACTTTAGTTCTACCCTTTGTGTAGAACCTTGGGAGTCCAGCCCTTTGAGGCTCCCCTTCGCCCCTTTGTGGCATTTTAGTCCTACCCTTTGTGTAGACCCTTGGGAATCCAGCTTCTTTGAGGCCCCCTTTTGCCCCTTTGTGGCACTTTAGTTCTACCCTTTGTGTAGAACCTTGTGAGTCCAGCTCTTTGAGGCTCCCCTTCGCCCCTTTATGGCATTTTAGTCCTACTCTTTGTGTAGACACTTGAGAATCCAACCCCTTTGAGGCTCCCCTTCACCCCTTTGTGCCATTTTAGTCCTACCCTTTGTGTAGACCCTTGGGAATCTAGCCCCTTTGATGCTCCCTACTCAACCATTATGAGGCTCTTTACCGGTCCCTCTATGACCTCTTATTGCTACCTTTTATGCTAGCTTTTCTAAAAATCTAGTCCCTTTGAGACTCCATGCTCACCCCTTCGAGGCATTGTTTCTTCCTTTAGTACAAATGTTTATAAAAGGATAGCTCTTTTGTAGTTTCTTACCGGCCCCATTGTGGCTCTTAAACTTTGCTCTTTAGGCAAGATTGAAGCTCCTTTGTGTTATCTTCATGAGCCTTCATCAGACCTTCATGAGAAGTTTCTTTTTACACTTGGATTGGTCATATCTTACTTGAAACCCCCTTTGAGTAGGTTTCAAATTCTGACCCTCATGCCAAGTTGCCTTTCACACTTGGATTGGTCTTATCCTACTTAAAATCCCCTTTGAGTAGGTTTCAAATTCTGACCCTCAGGCTAAGTTACCTTTCTCACTTGGATTGGCCTTACCCTTCTAAGGAAACACCTTTATGATGGTTTCTCCACTTATCCATTTGAAACCTCCCTTTGTGTCAGTTTGAAGATTAGACCCTTATGCAAAGCTGCCCTTCGTACTTGGATTGGCCTCATCCTGTTGAGAAATCCCCTTTGTGTTAATTTCTCCATTCACCTAGCTGAAGCCCCCTTGTGTTAGGTATCTCAACTCTTGTCGAACCCCCGTGTTATACTACCTCCCATTTTGACTTGTTCCTTCTTCTGGCATATGGCTTAAGGGAAGCCTTGATTCCCTACAAAAAAAAGAAAAGATGAAAAAAAAGAGAATGGGCTAAAAATAGAGATGCCTGATGGACTTAGCCCGTCAAACATGATGATCAGCTAAGAGTAAAAATGTCAAAATAATCCAATCAAGGTGAAAACCTGCAAAGGCGCCTTGGGCAAAATTGGATAACCCTACTGTATGAAAATCCCGCAATGGGATGCACAGGCAAAAGTGAAAAGGGGTCAACCTGGGTGAAAACTCAGCAAAGTAGCAATCAGGTTGATAAAAAATCAAAAAAAAAAAATCAAAAAAAAATCAGCTAGGGTGAGCCCCCAACCTAACAAGATGGGTGGGTTCGTCCCCTAATTTTATTAGGGAGGAGGTCCGAGTTGCCAATGATGAAAGGGCTCTCATAGGCTCATCTACCTTGTAGTAAAAATATGCCAAGGAGACCACACCTAAGGCAACGAGGAAGACCATCTTCCGCCTTTAAAATTTGAGGGAAGTTCCCACACCCTACCTTGGAAGGGACGAAGGGTAATACCCTACTCTACTCTCACTCATTCTTGCCACTTTAGTCATTGTTTTGACTTTGGCAATCCTATCATCTTGATCATTCCGATCCTGATGGTCTAAGAAAAGACTTTCTTTAGTCTTGGCTATTCAGTCTACATGGCTAACCAAAACTTTCTTCAACCTTGGTTATTCAGCCCACATGTCCCATAAAGGCTTATATTGTCATGACCCTTCTTGGTCTGAATGGTTTTTAAATTAATTCAAACTCATACCACCTTAACCATTCCAGTTTTGTTGGTCTACAAGCTTCCACATTGTCATGACCACTCTGGTCTTGATGACTCACAAAACATGCATCATCTGGACCATCATTCTAGGCAATCTTCAACAAAAAACTAACCATCTTGACTAGGTTGGTCTTTTATGGCTCTAAAACACTAACTACCCTGATTATCCCGATCCTCGTAGCCTACACAACTAGCCGCCTTAACTAGTCATTCTTGATGCTCCAAAAAAGGCTTCTACAATGCCACTTTGGCTTCCATAGCCCTCCTTTAGTCCTACACCTTGTGTAGACCCATGGGACACCAACCCCTTTGAGGCTCCCATTCGCCCCTTTGTGGCACTTCAGTCCTACCCTTTGTGAAGACACTTGGGAAACCAACCCATTTGAGGCTCCCATTCGCCCCTTTGTGGCATTTTAGTCCTACACCTTGTGTAAACCCATGGGACACCAGCCCCTTTGAGTTTCCTATTCACCCCTTTGTGGCACTTTAGTCCTACCCTTTGTGTGGACCATTGGGAAACCAACCCCTTTGAGGCTCCCATAAGCCCTGTGGCACTTTACTCCTACTCTTTGTGTAGACCCTTGGAAAGCCAACCCCTTTGAGGCTCCCATTTGCTCCATTGCGGCACCTTGAGCCTACCTTTTGTGTAGACCCATGGGACACCAGCCCCTTTGAGGCTCTCATTCGCCCGTTTGTGGTACTTTAATCTTACACCTTGTGTAGACCCATGGGATACCAGTCCCTTTGAGGCTCCCATTCGCCCCTTTGTGGCACTTTAGTCCTACCCTTTGTGTAGACCCTTGGGAAACCAACCCCTTTGAGGCTTCCATTTATGGCACCTTGAGCCTACCTTTTGTGTAGACCCCTAAAACTCCAGCCCCCTGATGCATCCATCGGCCCCTTTGTGGCACCTTGATCCTACCCTTTGTATAGAACCTTGGGAAACAAATCCCTTTGAGGCTCCCATTTGCCCCTTTGTGGTACTCTAGTTCTACCCTATGTGTAGACCCTTGGGAAACCAACCCTTTGAGGTTTCCTATCGGACCCTTTATATTCTTTAAACTTTGCCCTGTAGGCAAGCCTGAAACCCCTTTGTGTTGGTTTTACAACCTTAGTAGGTCCCTATGCCAAGTTACCATCTGTACTTGGATTGGTCTCATATACATTAAACCCTCATGCCAAGTTTCCCCCAGCACTTGGATTGGTCTAACATTCACTCGACCCTCATGCCAAGTTGCTTTTCCCTAGTTGGATTGGTCTTACCATGATTGAAACTCCATGTGTCTGTTTCAAAATTTGACCCTCATGCTGAGTTTCCTTTGGCACTTTGATTGGTCTTATCTTATT
Source organism: Cryptocoryne crispatula var. balansae (assembly GCA_036172225.1). Lineage (NCBI taxonomy): Eukaryota > Viridiplantae > Streptophyta > Magnoliopsida > Alismatales > Araceae > Cryptocoryne > Cryptocoryne crispatula. The sequence goes on along the minus strand of CM069926.1, from coordinate 32,958,901 downwards.
TGAAACCCCCTTTGAGATGGTTTCAGTATTAGTCCTCCATGCCAAGCAGCCTTGTGCACTTGAATTGGTCTTAACCTCTTTAGAACCCCCTTTGCATTGGTTTCACACCTATTTGATTACTCCCTCATGCCAAGTGACCTTCTGCACTTGGATTGGTCTTATCCTTGTCAGGAACCCCCTATGTGTTGCTTTCTCCACTCACTTGTTTGAAGCCCCTTGATTGGTTTCACAACTTTGGTTGGACCCCCGTGTTGAGTTATCACTAATCTCAACCTGGTTCATTCTATTTGCATACGGCTTGAGGGAAGCATTAATTCCCTATACAATAGAAAGAGAGAAAGAAAAGAAAGTGAAAAAAAAAGAGAGAGAAAACCTGGCTAGAGTGAAAACCTGAAAGGGCACTCTAGGCAAAATCAGGTAACCCCGCTACAAGAAAACCTCTCTGGAGGCTTGTAGTCGAAACATCAAGGGGCTGGTCTGGGTGAAAATCTCACAAGAGACAGTCGAATCAGTAGAAAATAAAAAAACAACAAGAAATAAAGAAATAGAGTGGCTCATTCAAAGGGCCTGCTTGTTGGGGAGCATGCAAGAATTAACACCATCAAACGTGCCTATTGAATGGAGGATGGGCAGCCAAACAAAGAAGAGGCAAGGGTTGGTCATGTACAATGGCCCAAGCCCTTCTCAGTCCTGAAGAAGCTCATGTATCTAAAGCAATGGATAGATTGCCAAGGATAGAGGTAAACAAATACCGGACGCCAAGTTACATGGGCATTCCCTTCTCAACTCCCATCTCCAAGGAACTGCTCATGGGGGAAATTTGTTGGCACCAAAATTTTTTACTTAGCTTGTTTGATACAGATTTTAGCAATGCCAAAGTCGGTGCGAAAAATCCAACCCAGATTCGAAAAATTCAAGAACATATGATGCAAACAGGCTTTGAAAATGCCTTCTCATGTCTTTACATGCTACAAATGGCCATGATAATGTTCTCATTGCATAGCCCCGGTCGAGAGCTTCGCAACGGTGCCCAAAACATGGAAATCGGACACCGGAAGGCCGAAATGACCATTTTGCCCCCGACACTTTGGGACAAGTTGGGACTCTAACATGGAATTCCAACTTTACCACATTGTCAAGGTTGGATAGAGCTAGTCAATGCTCAAAACGGATCGAAAATCCGACCACCGGATGAAGAGATATGCAAGAAAGATCAAATCTGGATGGAAAGCCATATGTTGTTGCACCAGGGGCATAATGGTCCGATCAGCTCCCGGATCGACCCATGGGCTAAAATTTTAAATTTTCATGGCCCAAAACATTGATCTCATGAATATTTCTACATGAAAAATAAATTTGACCAATGGGAGGAGGTAATTACATTCAATTACAGTTTTCGGCATTATCGACGACTGAGATCGCACCGATCAGAGAAATCGGTAAAATCAGAGATCCTGGGCAATTTGGGAGATCTCAGACACACATTTGGATGAATCATAAGATCAATGGTCATCAATGATATCCCATATTTTTTTGATTTAATTTTGGCTGTGGTTAATCAATTTTCAGCCGAAATTAATGGTAGCCGTTAGATTGGGCGTCTTTTAGATGAACAGTGTAGATTGGATCACTCTCTCTTCCCTCCTTGGCTGGCCGAGCTCCTCCCCATCTTCCATGCACACAATCCCCTACAAGTTAGGGAGCTGGCCGAACTCCCCATCTGATGGCATGGCTAGCAGCTTTGGCTTATCTCCCTCAACCACCTCAACAAGCTCAACAACCCCCATGGTTTATCCTTATCCCTCTCAACAACCCATGGCCTATCCCCATCTGATGGCTGGCCAAACTAACCCTCAACCACTCCCTTGTGCGTTCAATCCTCTAGATTATAGGGTCTGGCCGAACCAGCCTCCTTGCCACATGTCATGTGCACACACCTCCTTGAAAGGAGGAGAAGGTGCGCACCCTTCTCTCCCTCTCTTTCTAGTTGGTGCACAACCACCAGCTCAACAACCAACTATGGGTTATCCTTATTATCCCCAACCTCCATTGAGTTATCCTTATCTTTCCTCAACAGCCTCTAGTCTTATCCTCATCTGCAGATGGCTCCCCTCAGCCTCTATATAAACCCCCCTGCTGCCATGTGCGCAAGACAGGCTGATCACCCTACGGAAGCCCTGCCTCTCCTTCCCCTCACCATCTTTGGTCGAACCAGGTCTCATATCCTCTTGCTTTGACATCTTAAACAGAAAGTTAGCAAGCTTTTATTCATTCTTTTGATGTGCCAAGTGAAGGAGAAGAAGGGGGAATCAAGCTAGCTACAGCAAGTACACCCGCAGCAAATGCAACTAGCCCACCTGATTGGTGTGCCAACTTCAGCAAGCATAGCAAGCTCTCTTCATCCCTTTCCCCTATCCATCAACATAAGCAAGGAGAAGACCCCCTTTTTTCATCCAACAGCAAGAGAATAAGGGTTTGGTGCACCTTCAGCCCATCATCTTCAACACCACCAGCAGTGCAGGAGAGAAGAAAAAAAACGGTGAGTAGGAGAAGTGTGCTCCGATGTAGCCCTTTAATTCTACTCTTCCCCTTCTCTTATCTACCCCTCTTCATGATGGCATACCTTCTGATTAATGCCTATTCAGCTTCTTTGAGTGCCCTCCACGTTGGTCTACATAAATCCATCCTTTAGCCCTAAGGGTACCCTCCATTTGGACATCACAAAAACAGCCCCTTGCTGTCCCTTAAAACAGGCCTCTGAACCAGCCCCTTTGTGCACCCTTTTGGCCCTCCATTTTGGTTCCTAAACCTTCCACTATCATGCCTTGTTCGACCCCACTTATGGTCACTTGAACATGCACCTCCTGCCTCCCCCAATCAGGCCCCGAATGGCATCCAAAATAGGCCCCCTTGCTGGCCCAAGTTCTGCCCCCTTGTGAGCACCCATGTCAGGCCCCTTTGATGGTCACCTAGTTTGCCCTATGTGCAACACACCCAATACATCTCCTACAGCATCCCCAAACATCCTCTTTGATGTGTGGAAGGAGGGGTGACAGCCCGGGCCTTTTGGAATCCGCCGGACGGGCCAAGAGTTAAGCTGGGTGGCCCTGATTTCAATATATCAAAATGCCCTTGTGCTACCCCTAAATCAAACCCCATGTGTCTTGTTCTCCTTCCCCTTAGAGTATAAGGTGAAGGTCGACGCTTTAAGACTCTCGGAATCTTTCGGACGGACCGAGACTACTCGGGCGGGCCTTCATTTCTCATGCCCTTTGTGCATTCCTAAACCAGTCTTAGTTCACACCTAAACCTGCCCCTTGTGTAGTCCTACCAAAAGCCCACCTAAAAAACACCTTAGCCAATCCATTCCAGCCCCTCTGAGGATCACCTACCCCGCTGCTACAGCAAGATGTCAAGGTGCAAAAATGGAGTACAAATCAGGCCAACTGGGCCATGGAGGTGCAAATCAGGCCCATTGGGTCATGGAGCTCAAAATAGGCCGCCAGGGCCCATGAAGCTCAAGATTGGGCCAACATGATATGAAGCTGGCCTTCTCAGGCCATGAGACATGAAGACCATCCCATTGTGCTGATGAAGCTGGCCTATTGGGCCTTGAACATTAAAAGTCACATTTAACTAAATCTGAGGGCGAGATGTCAAAATTAAATAAGGAGTTAGCACCACCATGTGGGCGCTCCCTTTGGCAGCTAGCCTGGACACGTATCCGGTATGTTGACCCGAGCATAGGCATGGGACACGCTTCCCACTGCAGATGGACCCTTCCCACTACTTGGAAAGTGAAATGACTATGCCTTGTAGGATGGGTAAAATTCTACACCAATTGGAACATAAGGCGGCATGCTGCCAAAATTTTCCCAATCAAGTGGATTTTACACCAAGGGAAAGACATTCACACATTTGCACCATTGACAACATTGAACATGGCATCTGAACTGCCACATCTGATGTACATTAACATGGAATATTTTGAACATGAACATTTCAAGTGTCGAGTTGATTGCATGTGACTGGGCATCGACACTAGCCCAACAGACAGGATGTGATGCAAACCGAATAAGAGTTAACCAAATATGAAGTTAACTTAGTTAAATCTAAAAATACATTCAAACCAACCTTAAAACATGCTTAAAAAATATCTTTAAAGTTTTAACATTCAACAAGAATCAGATCTAATACAATCTGGAAAAATTGATTCAATGCACTTAATCCATTGGAATTCAATTTCCTAAACAAGTGCAAATCAAATAATTTACAACCAATTGAAAAGAACACATAAAGGAAACATCAATGAATCTGAAATCCATCTTAAAACATGTCAAATTCAGATCATTAACAATCTGAAGTTCAAGTTTAATTAATTTGAACCAAACTTTAAGAAAAGTATTGGGGTGATATCATTCGGATCGGGATGATCTAGATTAGCCACTGGATGAGGAGAAATTGGGGCTACAAGCCTAGTATAAGAATGTCCATGAATGGGTACATTGGGTTGATGTGCCACTGATCGAGGGGTAGAGATGTGAAGATCACCTTCGGTAGTAATGTGGTCGATGGACAACTTGCCCTTGAGGATGGCTTCGATAGCCTGAAGTTGGGTAGGGTCGGCATGAGAGAATGCCTCCCAAAGTGAATTTGGATTGAACTAATGTGAAGTTTGACTAGGTTCGGGGAGGACTTCAGGTTCATTGACGGCACATATGGCATTAGGGTAGAGATAAGACTGGTCATACTCTAACTGCAGCTGCTCGTATCTTTAATCTGCCTTTTCAATAACTTGCCCTGACCTTAAATTCATAAACACAACAAAAAAAGAAGGTTGACAAATAAAAGCTCAAGGATTGTTTTAGTTTTGATTTTTGACCCCTTTTTTTGTTTTGATTTTCTTTTGTCGGACAAGCAAGTTATCAAGCAAATTAACCTCAAGCAAATTTTTTTTGTTTTTTTAGGTGATTTTAGGATTTGGGATTTTGTTTAATTTTTAGTTTTTTGTTTGTAAACAAGTGATAGCAATGACTTGGAATGATTAATGCAATTTTCTTTTGTTTCAACCTTAAATTAATGGCTTGTTTAGGAGAAATATTGTCCACTCAAATAAATGGGTAGGACCCTATGCTCTCACAACGCCAAGCAGTCTAAGGTTGTCACTCTTTTCACAACGAAAGGTAATAGGTACTCAGGGTTCTGGGGTGCAAAGGTACAACCTACCCGATCAGTGAAGAGGAAATCATTCACTTCTGGGGACTTACAGAGGCCTTGATGGAAGCTACAGAGTCCTTCCAAGAGGGAATCCCCGGAGGAGGAGTTGGCAACCACCAAGAGGGGTGTTTGGATGTGTTAGGCTTTGGGAGGATAGAGCCTCCCTTCTTAGATGACCTAAGGAGCTGAAACTCCAATGCAAGCTAAATGCTGGTGAAATGTCAAGGAATTAAGGAGCAAGCAAGAAGAAAATAAAAGCATACAATGATTAATGAGATGTTGTAGGAAGCAAATGAACAAGACAATGATATGAAATTAAACTAAGATGGAAGAAAGCATTAATTTAACTAAGCATGCTTTGAAAATTCGCTAAAGGAAAACTAGGCTTAGAAGGAAATAGACAAGTATACTTAACAAGGGATGAAAGAATATGATATCTAAGATGCTAAGGTGAAATAAGTTGATAATCAAAGCTAGAAATTAGATCGTTATGCTTTTAAAAGGACCAACAGAAGGCAAGTAAATCAGAAGAAACAAGATGATGCTTCAAGGAAATAAACAAGCATGTAAGCAAGCAAATAGAAATGCAAGGAAATGGAAATGGCTTAAATGAGAACTAGAGTGAAAATAAACATGTTTTTCAAGTGGACATGCTTAGGAAAGAAGAGAAGAACACACTAAAGCAAAGTCGGTCCCACTGTGGTCGCCAAAAGGTGTAAACACCCGATATGGGATCCGTAGATCTCCTTTTTCTGGTCCTTATGCTTTCTTTGGAGACTTGGTGGGTGGGATGTTAGTGTATGTGGTTGCCATGAGCCAAAGACTCCAAAATATAGTAGAATGGAAAAGAAATGAAATGGAGAGATGACCATCGTACCTTTGGAAATGGAAGATTGTTGGGTTCCGACTTCTCCTCTCTCGGCCAGACGAAAGAAGAGAGCTTAATGAGTCCTTGTCTTCGATCCGGTTGAAGCTCCGCCTTGGCCGAATTTACCTAAGAATGTCCATAAGAAAACATAGAAACAAGTGAAAAGATAATTAGTTCTAGTGAAAGTGTAGAATCTTGCTCAAGTTCGAATTTAAACATGCAAATGGGAAGGAACTGACCGGATTGGGACTAAATCCCATCCCCTATTTTTGGTAGGTTTTAAAATATATGAGGGATGCAAAATGACCTAATGCATGCTAAACGACATGTTAATGGAAGTTAAAATGAAAGGGGGGGAGCAAAGGATCAAACGGGAGGGTAAAAGAAACTCGAAAAATGAAAAATGGGGTCTGTCCCTGCTAGTGCCCTGTATAAGGGGCGCCAGCTGTAGGTGTCCCTTTTATGGGGCACGTTGACCAAGGTCAAAGTGCCCTATTTATGGGGCACCAAGGACTGGTTCCAGTAGATTTTCTTCCCCTCTTCGTGGCGTCGCCTCGGAGTGTAGGAAGACTTTCAAGATGAAACGGGAGCTCCTCCTTATAGCCAATATGTAAATGATGCAAATGGTAGGGTGTTTGCTCGTTGGATGTAAGAGGAATGGTGCGTAGAGGCTTTCAAAGTCGGAAGAAAACTGCATTTCTATGTGGCTGAAACTGCAGGTTTTTGTGATTTTAGGTAGAGAGTTTTGAGGTGATTTGAGGACTTAGGGAGTGTGTTGAGGATTTGGATTCGTAGTATTGGATGAGATGAGGGGTTGGACGGAGCTGGAATCCCCTCAAAGCTCTAAATGGGTGCCTATTTATAGCCAAAAAGAGGGCACTTTGGTCAAATCTAAAAACTAGTTCCACGCGGCAAAGCGCCCCGTATACGGGGCACTAGCATCATGAGCTATGTCAGTTCGACAAGATGGGTCCCAGTGAGTGGTCAAATTGGTCGATTGAATCGATTTGACTAGGTACCAGGTGCCCTATTTATAGGGCGCTCGGTGCCCCAGTTATAGGGCGCCTGGTGTCCTATAAGTAGGGCGCCTGGTGCCCTATTAATAGGGTGCCTAGTGCCCTATAAGTAGGGCGCCTGGTGCCCTATATATATGGCGCCAGGTGCCCAATATATAGGGTGCCTGGTGCCCTGTATATAGGGTGCTTTGACCCTTGTCGATGCCCTATTGATCTTCTTCGAAATGCGCTGAAAAACTTGATTTTTTTCGGAAAACTCAATTCCCTTGAAAGGTTACTCAAATATTCTTCATGAAAACAAGAAATTAAGATCTCCAACTGGTCAAAAATTGCATATCTACAAATGGAAGAAGATAAACACAATAAAGTGAAGATGTTCATCCAAAGACCTATGAAAAGCATTAATAGATATTGATTCTAAAATAGGAGGGGACAATAAAATCTATAATAATATCCATCTATTTCAGCCAAGTTCGAAACTTGGTAGATCCACCTAGGGTAGAGTACCCATTAAGAGTAAATGGAAAGGAAGGGATGGATAGGATTGAATTTGAAGGTGAGACCTTCAAGGCATGGATGATTGAAAGGGCATTATCTAAGTTAAGGAGTTGACTATGACGATATCTTTTAACCATTGTCATAATTCCATAAATTTATATTTTATTGGTACACACTATGACTATGAGATATGTCAATTAGGATGTTAAGATAATATTTCTCCAATGGTGAAATTTAAGGAGAGGTGTATATGATATAATCTCTGTTGTATATGATACAACTTACGGGATGTGAGTCCTAAAACATCCATAGAAAGTGTACATGCTATTAATGTCCATTCATGAACTAAAACAACATTCTCAACATTGAAATATAAGATTTGATAATATTAAATCTTTTGACTTCATTTAGAATGAAGAAGAATGTTGTGTGTATAAGAATGCTAATGGGAGTGCTATTGTATTCTAGACATTATATATAGATAACGTACTACTCATTATGAATGATGTAGGTATGTTATCATTCTTGAAGCGTAGTTGTAAAATGAATCCTCCATAATTATTTTGGGAGAAGCTTTCTAAGGATTTAGATCTATGGAGATAGATCTAAAAGGGATGCTTGGTTTGACCCATTTGTTGTACATAGACATCATAGTCAAAGGGTGTGACATGGAAACTCCTATATAGGTGACTTACCTATAAGATATAAGGTTTATTTCTTTTAAGAAGAGATGAAATACATGAGTTTAGTCTCTTATGTCTGAATCATAAGATCTATCATGTATACGATGTACATAGCCTGATATGAATTACACTCTATGTGTTATGAGTAATCATCAGGCAAATCAAAGTGAGATTCACTAGATAGTTGAGAAGTATATCCGTAAGTACTTAAGAAGTACTAAAGATGCATTTCTAGTATGGAAGATAGGACATGAAGTTTTGAGTTAGACTTAAGCTTCTAGTTCCATATGATTGGTAGATAGATAACATTAGGGTACATGTTTACCTGGATGGTGGTGTAGTGAGCTAATAACGTTCCATGCTATAGACATTGTTGATTTTACAAATTATAATTTCTGCCGACTGCTTATGAAGTAGTCTACATGAAGAAGTTTATCTTATATTATGGAGTTCTCCCTAATATCTTTGATAATGTATCATTATTTTGTGAAAAATGATAGACCATTACTTTTGTAATGGAGCCTTTGTCTCATCAAAAGTTTAAACACTTCTATGGCAATACTACTTGATCAGAGTGGCTGCAACTTAAGGAGATATGATTAAAGAAGAGTATATTAAACAAAAACATTGCAGATCCACTGACTAAGGCCCGAACTCAAAGTGTGTATAAGGGTCACCTTAGCCTGATGGAGATCATACATGTGGGTGATTGGCTTTAGTGTAAGTGGGAGATTGATAGAAATGTATACCTTACAAGTCAATCATATGTGATATGATTTTATATTTCTTAAAATATCTTATTCAATTTTAATGACATAATCCTCATTACTTGCGCCATCTAGATGAGTCTATCATAATAACATCCTATGTTGCATGCAATGATGATTGAATCATGATGAGATCATAATAATGAGATCAATCATCTATAAATATGTACTCTAAATGTTCTTAGTCTTAGGATCCTCGAGATGGGACATCAAGTATATGGTAAGACTAGTGTATATGATATATTCTCATTTGATGAGAATGACTGATCTCATTGGTCATCAGTGTGGGGACACTAATATACATGTACAGGTGCTCATTAGAGGAATGTGTTCACTGAACTGACCAGTATAGAATCCATGAATGGTATCTTACCGAATTGTCGATCAGGGTATTCTATCATCACGGTTGTATGGCTGGATCTTTGACTTGAGTTGTCAAAGATGTCTTACCGGGTGTACCATATATTTTTACTATTGACTTATGGATCACTTAGTATTGTGGTCCTTTATAGTTAATAGATTTGGTATATGGGAAACCCGGTAGAGACAATTAAGCAGACAATAGGAGATCATTCACTTTCGGTAGGAGAGAGAGATAATGTCCTATGGTTAATACTCTAAATCTTTAACCAAGGTAGATAGGATAATTGGAAAAAGGTTTTCTAATTGATCTAATTACGAGTATAAGATTCCATAGTGTCAGTATATTTAGGAGTTGACAGTCAACGATGTGCTCCCATCCGACCAAGACATTGAATGGATGAAGATTTCTATGCATATGGTAACTGATGATGGAAAGGCTTTTTGGAGAGGAGTTCATCCCCAAAGCCGTTTGGGATCATAAGATGTGACTTGTACACTTTATGATCGGTAGGCCATTAAATCTATTATAAGATAATAGATTTAATTTAAAAGAACTTGTTCTTTTAATTAGGCCTCAACCAAATGGGCTCTTAGGCTTAGGAGGTCACACACATAAGGACTAATCCGTAAGTTTGGGAGCTTGGGTTTATTTGTAGAACAAGGAGGGGTTATTATGAAAAACTCTGAGTTCTATAAATAATAGCAATGAGAGCACAAACCCAATCAAGCCAAGGGAGCTCTCTATGCCCCAACCACCCTCCTTCGCCATCTTCCACCTCAACAGCTACCATTCGATGGTGGAGCTCCATTTGGGACGAGTGGTCAATGCTCGCACTGAGGAGAACCCGACTTCGGAGGTGGTTCATGTGGATATGACTAGAGGTCGCACGCTTGAGCGGCTTGAAGAGCATAAGAGCACTCAATTTTCTTTGATCAATAGGGATTATTTGAATCCCACAAATGTACATATTTGAAATCGTTTCGAATACTAGTTTTGGCAACGCTGTTCAGTTCTGATCAAGACCAAGACATTGATGTACGAGGAATTGAAAAATCTTCCATTACACCAGTTTAATTGGACCGATTCCTTACAAAGATAACCTTTTTGAGGAGAGAGGAGGGAGGGAGGCTACTTGGCTTGTGCTTTAACCTTATGATTTGTTAGGATTTAGCTTCACAAGTGATTTATTGATAGAAGTTGATTTTTTTTAAAAAAACTCAAAAGTTCTATGAAATTATGTCCATTCCCTCGTCCTATGGACCACATCTAATGTGTGTGACCCACTAATTTTGATAGTCAATTTGGTTGAAACCACTTAAAAGAATAATTTTTGTAAATTAAATCAAAACGGGTATCCGATAACAGTTTTGATGCCTTTCTGATCATAAATGGTATACTATACATCCTATAATTCCAAATGACTTTAAAGAGTATAAAAACATCCATTGAGCCTTTTTATCATCAGTTACCACACAAATTTAAATTCTTGTTCATCCAATGTCCTGGTCAGTCAAGGTTTTAGCACTAACTGTCAACCCCTAAACATTTCGACTCTATGGGATCCTATACTTCGATTTGGATCAATTGGAAAACTTCTTTTTCGAATTATCCTACAAAATTTGGCTAAGGATTTAGGGTACTATTCCATAAGACATTCTCTTTCTCCAAACTAGAGTGAATGATCTTTAGTTGTCCACTTACTTACCTACACCAAGTTTCTCTTACACATGATCCATTAACTATATTAGATCATCAAGATGGTGATTCCTAAATCATTAGTTAAAGTAAAAGGTATATCCGGTAATACATATTTGGTTTCTTAGGTCAACAATCCAACAATGGTACTGTGATGATAGAAAACCCTGATAGACAATTCAATAAGTATCGATTAGGATTTCTAAGTTGGCCAGCTCAGGAATTTATTTTACTAATGAACACCTATGTGTGTGTTTCAGTGTCCCACACTGATGACCAATGAGATCGATCAATCTCATCATATATGAAGATATCACACATATAAGTCTATCCAGATCCTTAATGTTCCGTCTCAATGATCTTATGACTTGAAACATTTAGATCACATGTATCTTGATGATTGATCTCATTATCATGATCTTATCATGATTCAATCATCATTATATGTGATTAAGGACTTCATTACGATAATCATATCTATTAATATCAAGTAATGAAGATATGCCAATTAATTAAATCAAATATTTCTAGAAATATCGAATCATATCATATATGATTGACTTAGTAAGACATATAATTCTATCAATAAGTTTGTTTGATAAAATATCTAATTAAAATCTTATCAGGATGGTCCCAATAAGCATAGAAGATGTTATGCACTTCTTAGTCCTATAGCATTGGGCTCTTCCTAGGTGCTGAGAGGATGCTGCTATCGATACAACATCTATCTCCTTTTCTCTTAGTTCCTCTCTGATTATATGCTCTTTTTGTGTTTCCCTCTTTGTTACAGCAAGATCGATGGTTGTCAAAAAATTTCTCTATTGTTTCTCTCTATTTTTGCATAGACTCACTCTCTCTCATGGCCTTCAGTAGGTGAATGGGTCTCTATCACAACTCTTTGGCCTAGTAGCCATGGATCTCATGGTGAAATTAAAGTGCCGTAGGTCTCATATAATTTGAAAAATAAAAAAAACCTATGATTAGAAGGAAAAAGCACCATCCCCACATTATAGGAAGGAGAAGCAATCTGCCATTAGCTAGAAGAACCTCCCATACCCTAGACAAGCTCAAGGCGAAGCTCAAGGATGACCAGTAGGCCAAACTCAAGTAGGCCACCTCTCCATCTTCTCTACCTTTTCCTTTCCCTATCACCACTTGTTGCTCTCAACCTTTGTTGTTGGATGGCACAAGACTAGTGGGCCAAAATAGCTATGTGCTGAAAGATTTCAAGAGAAAGAAGAAGAAATGGGGCCTATAGGAAGACCTACTAGGAGCAAGAGCAAACTTGCCTGTCGACAATTCTTTTCTGATCGAATTCTATCGTGAGCATAGTAGATGCCACCAGTCTTTAACTCTCTGAAACGATGAATCGAAAAAAGCTAATATTGACATTTGACTAATAAGGTGTTTTTAAGACCTAAGAGACTGCTTCATATATTGATTCATTGATTTTATCAAACATTCACAAAGATCTCATCTCTTATCAAATTAGAGATAAGAGTATCATTAAGTCCTATCGAAAAAGGCCTATTTTGTCGAACAGGGAAGTACCTCTCTCTCTCTCTCTCTCCATTCATAGCTCCTCCCTTCTATAACCTCTCTCTCTATCTTTTGCATAACTTCTCCCCTCTCACACCCTCTCTCTTTCTCTCTCACTCTCGCTCACTCACCCTTTTCTTTCACTTTTCCTCTCATACAATGTTCCCCCAACATCTCTTCCTCCCTTATCTTCTCCATTTCAAGCAGCCATATTATCCCCAACATCTCTCTCTCTCTCTCTCATGCATGTGCATGTGCACACACATAGGTGCAAGCACCTAGGCCTATGTCTACAGACCTTTCTCTCATGCACCTTCACGTTGCCACTGCATTAATACCTACAATGCCCAACATCATAGATATCATCACCTTCATTGGGAGCGCTATTGTTGCTACATTCCTCTTAGAGTAACACCTCCAATAGTCACCTTCATTGCATGTGTCTTTTGCATTCCCGATGTCACTTGGAATCACGCACTCACTGATAGAAATGTATGCCCTACAAGCCAATCATATATGATATGATTAGACATTTCTTGTATCATCTTATTCATAATAAAAGGCATTTATTCATTACCATCTATCTTTAGATACGCATACTATAATGAAGTCCTTGATCACATGCTATAATGATTGAATCATGATGAGATCATGATAGTGAGATCAATTATATAGATGCTAGTTGTCGACTCCAGAAATGGGTTTCGGATCGGCACCTCAAGAGAAGGTGAAAGATGGAATAGGGGAAAGGGGAGTGAATCGGAAAACACTCAGAAAGCTGTAAAGAGTCCTCACCTCGGTCCCACACTCACATTGATCCCCGAACTTTTATCTCACAGTGTCGCTCGAGCACCGGAGATGGTTCTGGTCATGTGGGAGGAGAGTGAGGAGTGAATTAACTTAGAACATGATAAGAGAAATTGTGGTCGCCAGTAGCCGTGGGCTCCGCTTTATGGAGTAAAAATAAGAGATGAGTTGATTTGACCGTGTACCTTAGCGCGGGAGATTGGGATGTAGGTTAAACCTTCTTCTTCTTTGGCCGGCCGATGAAGAAGAGTCTCCAACTGATGCTAACTCGATAGACCTGTGCAACTAGAACAATAAACCAAGTGAAAGAAACCGATTAGAACTATGGGAAGTGTAGACACTATATAAGAAGAGATGAAACAAAGAAGCAATTGGAATAGAACTCACCGGATTGGGGCGATCCCTAACCCCTTTTTTGTGTTTTTGGTTATGTAAAATGATGCAAGTGAACTAAAATATGCTATAACAATTAAATAAACTGAGTTAAGTGAAACTTATAGAATTAAACGGCTTGAGTTGAAGCCGACATGAGTAAAACAAGCCGGTTCGGGTAGCTTTGCACCCTCCTAGCGCGACTTTGGTGCAGAGAATGCTACGGATGACCCCGATGTCAGAATCGAGTGATGTTTGTTGGAGTAGACAAAAGACTCGGAGAGGAAGAGTTCCTATGTTTATGATTTCTCCGAAATCCTCTTTTAGAAGTCTGTAAAAATTATGAAAGTGGGCGGATATAGAAAACAGAACCTGGATGCGCGCCCTCAGTGCAGAAACCGCCACGAACAAACGGCAGGTCGGAATTGAGTGCCGTCAGTTGGAGATGAAAGAGAAAAAAGAGAGGAACAACTTCTATGTTTAATACTTTTGCAGAAAAAGTTCCATATTTTCTGAAGAATTTGATGAAGTAGGTTGATGCAGAACGCCCGGATCGAGCCTTCTCCTTCACTTCGGGATCGATCTCTCAATGTCGGATCGCCTTTGGACGGCAGGATGGCTTTGGAGAAGAGCTTGGATGACTTCTGGATGAGCTAGGCACAGGGATTCACCTTGGTTCATTGAGAATGGCCCTCAATTTATAGGGGAAGAAAGTCGGTGCAAAAAATGGAAATTGGACCGACCGCGGCCCCGCTTTTCAAAGGGGACGAGGGCACGCAGGGCACGCCCTCAAACCAAGGGCGCGCCCTCACTTCGGGGGCGCGGTTTGCATGCCCCCCAGTTTCTTTGTACGCATCTCACTGATAAAATTCGCTGGAAACTTCCCGAAATTGCTAAAAATCGACTTGACATACGTAACGCGCCCCCGAACCGGGGGCACGGTACAAATAATCAAAAATCATCCGCGGAAACCTTTCAAAAATCCGGTTTAGAAGGTGCTAATCGGGGCAATTTCCGATTTTTGGAAACTGACCGTGCCCTCGCTTTTCAAAGGAAGTGGGGACGCGCAGGGCGCGCCCCCAGTTTGAGGGCGCGCAGGGCGCGCCCTCCCTTTTCAAAGGGAGAGGGGGCGCGGTAGACTCTCTCTCCTGCGCGCGCGTTCCGCGAGCCGTATCTTGCAAACGGAATGTCCGATTTGGCTCCCATTTGTTGCGTTGGAGAGAGGGCCTTCAACCGCACCTCCTCAAGTCGGTAAACCAGCCAGCATGACTCCCGAGACGTTCGCACGGGGCTTTCTACCGGTTTACCCTCTCGCGGAAAGCCAAAACCCGTGGCGAAGATCCGAAAGAGCATGGTTCCGGTCGAGAAATCTAGGGTCAACTCGGTATGACTTAAAATGATGACCGAACAAGTCCGGTACGATCAAAAAACCCGAAGTCATCGAAAAATCTGAGATTAACCCGGTAAACGTGAACCGAAACTCGGAAAAGTCGCGAAACCCTAAAATTGACCGAACCGGACATATGGCCATGATTGATGAAAATATTCAGCTAGAATCAACCTGGATGACCCGAAAAGACCCGGTGATGACCGAAAAGGACTAACGTGTGGTCCGGGATCGCTGTGTCAGTACAGATCGAAAAAAGCCATAACGTAAGCCGTCATTGACCGACGCCTACCGAAATGACTTCTCAGAAAACCTAGAACACATGCGGGACTCCCGAGACCTTCAATTATGGACCATTCAAGGTCGGTCATCGAGCAGGCTTCATGTTTTTACAGTTCACGCGCGGCTCTCGCTTGAAGGTTACGGCATCATTCCGGAAATCATTGGTCCATTCTCAACTCACAAGGGGCTCCACCAATGTCCTTAGCTCATGTCCACAAGGTAATCTGAATCTGGTAATGGTCAAATAAGAATATCGCCTATGGAATAAGAGTCTGGGCTCCGAATCAAGCCAATTTGGCGTGTCTACACTAGTGATCTAAATGTTCCAAGTCATAGTCCCTTGAGAAAGGACATTAAGGATCTAGATAGACTTGTGTATGTGATATCTTCTCACATGATGAAAATGACCGATCTCATTAGTCATTAGTGTGGAGACACTAAGATACACATACAGGTGCTCATTAGTAGAATGAGTTCACTGAACTGACCATCACAGAAACCCTGATCGATATCTTACTAAACTATCTATCAGGGTATTCTATCATCACTGTGGCACGGTTGGATATTTCACCTGAGCCGCCAAAGATGTTTTGCTGGGTGTATCTTGTACTTTGATTATTAACTTATGAATCACCACCATGATGGTCCAGTATAGTTAATGAATCGGGTGCAAGAGAAACTCAGTGGAGACAATTGAGCAGACAACAAGGGATCGTTCACTCTCAGTAAGAGGGAGAGAATATCCTATGGAATAGTACTCTAAATCCTTGGCAAAGGTAGATAGGATAATTGGAAAAGGAGTTTTCCAGTTGATCCATTCCTGAATACAAGATTTCATAGAGTCCGATTATTAAAGGGGTTGACAGTCAGTGCCGAACCCCTGACTGACCGGGACATTGCTTGGATGAGGATTTACATCCGTGTGGTAACTAATGATGGAAAGGCTCAATGGATGTTATTTAACTCCCCAAAGTCATTTGGGATCATAGGATGTGGCTTGTACCCTTTATGATCGAAAAGCTGTCAAATCTGTTATTAAAAAATAGATTTGATTTAATTTAAAAGATATGTTCTTTTTAAAATTTGGCTTCAACCAAATTGACTATTGAGCCTAGTGGGTCACACACATTAGAACTAATTCTAAGGATAGGAGCAAAGATGTAAATATATAGAATATTTGGGTTTTTATGAAAAATTGCATCTTTTATATATAATATGCTTAAGAAGCTAAACCCTATCAAGCCAAAGGGTGGGAGAATGTCCTTGGCAGCCTCCCTCTCTCCTCTCTTCTATGGAAGGAGTCCCTACATGGTCCAACTTCGTTCTGGAAGAGTTTTCGAGCTTGGAGCGAAGGAGAACCGGTCCTTGGATGAAGTTCGTGTGGATACCGCTAGAGGCCGTCCACTTGAATAGTTTGAAACAACAAGGAACATCCACTCTTCATCTCTGGTGAGGGATTTTCCAAATCCCAAGAAGGCATATTCGATCTCCTTCTTAATCGGTTCCCGATTTTGTCATTTTGGTTTCAATAAAGGCTAAGACCTTGGATTCAAGGAATCAAAAATATTTTAAATGCTTAGAATGATTCCTTACACTCACTAGCAATGTTCACTGCATACTGTCATTTTCGCGCCAAGTGCTTGAGGTTTAGCTAGTCCCTACTTGCTATTCTTTTGGCATCAATCTAGGTAGGTGACTTGGATTGCCATATCATTACGATCAATAAAAGTAAAACATGCTAAAATACATTGATTAAGATATGATTAATATATTTTTTCTACAAAAAAAAGATGTGATTAATATTTGGCAATGATATCATAGTTCATGTTATTAAATTGTTAGAAATTGAAGTTTAGTTAAAAAATGTTTAGAAATAAGAAATCTTGATTACATAGTTTTAAATTGGGGGTTATTTTATTCATGTAAAGTTGTGATAGAACTAGCACGATTAGTAGTTATTCAATTTAATAAGCATGGTGGCATGATGACCTAGTTGTAAGTAAAAAAATCATGTTAATTAAGCAACTATGTAAAGTCGAAATGCTTGTTTTATAAGAACCCATTTGATAGTGCATTGAATATATAAGATGATCAACATGTATGAGTTTTAAAAGATTATGGCATATGATTCATAATGTAAGCTAGCTTAAAATGATGCATGTGTTAGATGTGTCAATGCATGATATGCTCGTATATGAGCACTTAGAAGGTTGTTCATGAAGCTTTTTATATGACAACTTTTTATGGTTAAGTGTATTCAATTGTGATAGATTATGTATGAATAAGGTTTCACTTTATTAGCTGAACCATGTAGTCTGGTAAGTAGAGTTAATAATGGTAATAATGGTTTCTAGTATAATGGTTATCCATGCATGTGATGTATTGTTGTGAACCAATAATCCTTGGTAATATCTAAGCACATGGTGCTTTTGAGATGTAATATGTGATATATACTTTACCAAACCAAATATGTCTAACCCATGGGCAGTGAATGATTAGAACAATCTGGTCTATCCTTTGATCCCAAATATCATATTTAACTCTAAGTATGTCACTGCCTAGATGCACTATGAGATTTAGTTTAGTTATATAATTACTTTTATATATGGTAGATCTAATGCAAATTTTATGAAAGGCTGCATATGCCAATGCATATGAGATATGAATGTTATATATTATTCCTTGCATGTGATATCTAAAGTAGCATATGTTTATGCATGCAAGATGGTGTTCCTTGCATTTTGATGTAAGAAAGTAAGTGCTAGACATGCCATGATATGTGGTCTAGGTTTATGATGGTCTTACATGTATTAGCTAAGGAATTGTGATTATATAGTTGTGGCATAGTGCACTTTTGTAGTTGGACACATCTAAAAGTCATATTGCATTTATGAGTTAGTGCATGGTAAAAGTTTGGTCTTTGACATGATGCTCAATTTAATAAATTAATTGACTTATCAAATCAAATGTGATAAATTCTTCTCTATTTTTCAAACTAATATATTTGAGGGCTTAGTTTTCCCTATTACATTGTCGAACAAGTCTACTGCATAATTTTTTTGTTTGAAGCATTATAAATGTGGTATCATAGCATAATCCATCTATAAGGTCCATGTGACCTTTTTGTGCATAAAATATCAGTTTGGATTGGATGGAGTTGACAATTAGAAGATAATGATCTAAGGTAGAATAATCATTTAGATTACCTATAATTTCTTGAGAATTTAAGGTTTGATGATTAGATTTGGATCAATATCAGGTTGGTTGGACTTTACATGTAGGGAGTTGAATTTTTGATTGAGCCTATTTGGAGGCTCATATTTACTATAACCTATTTAGATGAATAAGATTAGGAGGATATGCTTTTTTAGAAGGATAGATAGATAGATTTATAGAGAGCTATATAGAATAGATAGAAGATAGAGATAAATAGATAGATAAATAGATGGATATATAGTAGTTAGAGCCTTTGAAAAATATTTGAATAGAGAGATAAAGAAGAAATAGAAAAAGGATTTGATAAGGTGATCCATTTGGAAATAATTCAAGTTATTGGTTGTCATCAAGGAATAAAAATATATACACATGTGGCATGGAGAGACGATAATAGGTATTATTAAGGATATAATATTTGTCAATTGTAGAATTGAAGTGATAGAAAATTAGTTAGTTATTGATTTGGATGAAATATATCATACTTAGAAGAATTATCAATCAAAATTTATGTGTCAAGGATGTAAATTAAACATGATTGTATAGATGATTTTGCTGTTCTATTGAGATTAAGATATGTGCATGATGAAGTAAGATTTTGTAGATAAAGAATTATATATTGGAGTTATTTCTAGATATCAACAAATCAATTGATAACATAATTATATCCTCCATGATTATGATCTTTTATCCGGAATAAAAATCTACCAATGATCTTGGATTATGAAATTATAGATCTTTTTATCTCTTAGTATCTTACCAAATCTATATATGGTATAGTGGTATGTATATATGTGATGTCTGATAGTTACAGGTTGATTTCATGTTATGATTTCTTGATTTGGCATGAAAGAAGAAAAAAAGGGTTTGGACCGTATCCATTAAAGGTGATATTTAGGATAAGGTGATGGTAGAATAATAGTTTATGGGTGTCTTGTTAATTGTTTGAAAGCAAACAAAATCTGAAATACATTTTTACTTTAAGTACGAAATGGTAATGTATCATGAAAGAGTTGTAGAGATTGAAGTATGTTTGTTAAGTAGAAGAAAATAAAAGAGACATAGGAACTTAATGAGAATAAGAATTATTTTCTAATTATTTTCTAACTATTTAATTATGATTTGACAGCAAGTACTTTAGACAAAAATATTTATTTGATATAATTGTTAAAGTCTGGATGAAATGGATAATAAGAAAATAATTATAGTTTAGTAATGGTGATAGTGTTGGAAGTAGTAAGATCATGAGAATAGTTCTAATGAATATTACAAATTTGATCATCTTTTAAAATATAAAAGATATACTATGATGATGTTGAGAACTTAGTTAATTTATATTATATAAAGTGGTTAGATTATGGCTTGTATATGTGTGAATGATAGAATCAAATTGTAGAGGTTCAGAATAATGACATGGATGAGACAACTCGATGACAATAATTTTGACATGTACATCCTCTTTAAGTATCATTCAAAAGTATAGTTAAGTATTGATATCATTCCATCTTGAATCTGAAAGTGAGAAAAAAATTATATTTATTTTAAAACATTAGAGTAAGATGATAAAAAAATTGATTAGAAAAATAGATTATCTATTTGGAATGGATTTATTGAAATTGAACATAATCAGAGTTATTATTCTTTTGATGTTGAGGATGAAATTATAGAAGATCAAATGTAAACCTTAAGAGATATAGGAATTTTTCATATAGTGTTATAATTATTTTTAGGATATTGACAATCTAATTGAGAGTATAATCATATCATCTAGATTACCATCAATTATTTGTTAATCAAGAACTAAAGAAATTATTTTATTTATCTTGAATTATGAATGGCATATCTGATTGAGAACTCATTATCCCTTAATATCTATATTTACAAACATATTAAATGTAAACTTTACATACTCAAATTTAGACTTGATTGGATGATGATGGATTAATTTTTGGATTGCAATTAATCATAGAATAAGAATTAGTTGGACTACAATTTAATAGAAGTAATCTTTTGATAGGTGAAATCTAAGAGAAATAGCTAAAAGATATCCTTTAGTGGTTGGGAAAAAATCAATTAAGATAGAGTTTTGTTTTGAGACAGAAATAAATCAACGACAAAAGTTTATAGAGATTGATATTTGTGCTGAAGGTAAGTGAATGAAAAAGAAGAGCTTTGAGATTACATTTATGACTCTTTGAGAATAATAGTAGTGTGATAATTATTTGAGAATATGCTAAGCCAATATCATATATATTAAAGAGAGAATGTTTAAGTTTCTTGATCTGATATTAATTAGAATAACATGGGACAACTATCACTTGGCTTGAAAGATGAGAATACACGTGATAATCTAGTAGCATGAAGATATGAGAACTTCAATTGTTTTGACAAGAATTTGCATGTGTGTTGATAAATTGACAATCATATGATATCAATGAAGTGAAAGATTATAAAGAGTAATTTTGAAATAAAATTTGGGATATAATAGTTTCTTTTCTTGTAAATGAAAGGTCTATGTATGATCGTATGCAAGACTTCCTACAAGAAGTAAAAAAATAAGAATATTTATATAATAATATAAAGAGTAGAGCAATGATAATTTCTGTGGATTAATATTTTGGTGAGCATATTGTAAATAGGAATGTATTGTATGATCTACTAAAGGAAAGAAATTTTAGAATTCTAATAGATATAATATCATTAGATGATAAGAAATCTTACACATGATAGAAATGTATGCCTAACAAGCAAATCATATACGGTATGTTTTGACATTTCTAGGAATATCTCATTCAATTAATTAGGCAAAATTTCATTACTAACTTTTATTAGATGTGAATATCATAATGAAGTCATTGATCACATGCGATGATGATTCAATCATGATAAGATCATGATAAAGAGATTGATCATGTAGAGGTTTGTGATCTAAATATTTCTAGTCATAGGATCCTTGAGATGGGACATCAAGGATCTGGATAAACTAGTGTGTGTTATGTATTCTCATGTAGAATGACCTATCTCATTCGTCATTACTGTGGAGACACTAAGATACACACATATGTGCTTATTAGTGGAATCAGTTCACTAAACTGACCAATTTAGGAAAACCTGATCCGTATCTTACCAAACTATCTGTCAGGTTACTCTTACATCACAATAGCACAATTGGATCTTTGACCTAAGTTACCAAAGATGTCTTACCGGATGTATCTTGTACTTTGATTATTGACTTATAGATCACTATCTTGATGGTATAGTATAGTTGATATATTGGGTGCAAGAGAAACCCGATGAAGACAATTGAGTGGACAACAAGGGATTGTTCACTTTTGGTAGGAGAGAGAGTATGTCCTATAAGATAGTACTCTAAATCCTTGGCCAAGGTACCTAGGATAATTGGAAAAAGAGTTTTCAATTGATTCGAACCCGAGTATAGGATCCCATAGAGTCAGAATATTTAGGGATTGACAGTCGGTGCTGAACCCCTAACCGACTGGGACATTGTATGAATGAAGATTTAAACCCATGTGGTAATTGATGATAGAAACACTCAATTGATGTTATTTAACTCCCCAAAGTCAATTGGAATCATAGGATGTGGTTTGTACACTTTATGTTTAGAAAGTCGTAAAATAGTTATCTGATAATAATTATAATTTAATTTAAATAAATTATTCTTTTAAATTAATTAAAATTTTAACCAAATTAACTATTGGTCCTAGTGGGTCATACACATTAGATCTGGTCAATAAGATGAGGGCATGGATATAATTTTATAGAAGTTTTGGGGTTTTATGAAAATTTCTATCTTCTATAAATAAATGTCATATGAAACCAAACCCTAACAAGCCATAGGGCTGGAGCACATCCCAAGTAGCCTATCTCCCTCATCTCTCCTTAATAAGGTGATCTCCCATGGCCAAACTTGGATCTGGAAGATTTCTCGAGGCCTGAAGGAAGGGAGAACTCATCTATTGAAGTAAGTTGTGTGGATACTGCTAGAGACCGTACACTTGAACGATGTTTAACAAGGAGGGATGTCCTCTCTTCATCCATGGTGAGAGATTTTGGAAATCTCATGATGTACTCTCATTTTACTTTATATTCGGTTCCCAATTTTGCTTGTTCGGCATCAATCAAGAAATTATGATTTTAAGGAATCAAAAATTTTTCCACTGTCATGTATTGATTCATTACATCACATTTTTTTATTGATTATAATTTGTTTTAGAACTTGGTCATGCTGAGTTGAAACACTACTATATCCAATGCCTTGGCGAGTTGGTGTGGATATTCAAATTTTAAGAATTAATTCTTTTAAGGGGTGAAGAATGTAATATCTAAAAAGAAAAAAAAATCTGAAACGCACTTGACTTTCCTTCCCACCCCATGACCTCTCTCTCTTCCCCATAATTACCCCCTCATGTAACCTCTCTCTCTCTCTCTATCTCTATCTCTCCCTCTCTCTTCCCCTTTCATAACCTCTTCCTCTCTCTTCCAAAATCTCTTTCTCACTCGCCTCTCTCTCTCTCTCATATGATGTTCTTTCTAGCATATCTCCCTCTCTTCTATCCTCTATCGTGCATAGTGTAAGGAATCGGTCCATATTAAATTGGAGTAGCGAAAAAATATTGATTCTTCATATATCATTATATTGGTCTTGGTCTGAATAGAAAAAGTAAACTAAATACAAAATCAAAACTCTTTCGGAAGCACATCTTTAAGGGATTCAAATAACCCTATAATATTGGAGAAGATCGAGTATATCCATGCTTGTGGATCTAGACAAGCACGCACCCTCTAGTAGTATTCACATAAACCACTTCTAACGTCGAGTTCTCCTTTTCACTAACCTCAATATGTCATCCTAATTGGAGCTCCACCATCCAAGAGTGCTCTTCAGAGTGGGAAGCGTGTTCGAGAGAGGGTAGGGGTGAAATGAGCTATCATTAGCTTGTAAGACATCTTTCCCACTTCATTGGTATTTATAGAAGATGTGGTTTTTCATAAAAAAAATTTATCTCTCATAAATAACTCTTATACCCTGACAAATTGATATGTTTTTTTGTGTATGACTCCCTAGGTCCAATAGCACTTTCAGTGGAGGCCAAATAAAAGAACGACTTCTTTTATACGAAATCTGTTATCTAATAACAAATTTAATGGCTATCCGATTATGAAGGGTACATGCCACATCCTATAATCCCAAATAGCATTGGAAATGACCTAATCTCTATTGAGCCTTTCCATTTTTAATTAACACACAGATATAAACTCTTATTCATCCAATGTTCTGGTCGAATAGAAGTATGGCATCAACTGTCAACTCTTAGATATTCTAACACTGTGAAATCTTGTACTTGGAAATATATTAATTGAAAAACCCTTTTTCCAAATATCTTATGTACATTGGTTAAGAATTTATAGTACTATTCATAGCATATTCTCTCCCCCTCTCTCTTTCTTTTTCCCCTCTCTCTATCACTCTCTCTCCTATAGAGAGTGGATGATTCCTTATTGTTCACTTAATTGTCTCCACTGAGTTTTATATATACCCAATCCATTAACTATATTAGGCCATATAACTAAGTGATCTATAAGTTCTTAGTCAAAGTATAAGATATGACTAATAAAGAATCTTTAGTAATTCAGATCAAAGATCCAACCATACATCCTTGATGATAAAATATCATAATTGATAGTTAGCTAAGGTACCATTCAAGAATTCTAAATTGTTCAGTTCAACATTTAAACCACATGTATCTGGATAATTGATCTTATTATCATAATCTCATCATGATTCATCATCATTGTGTGTACCCTATAACTTCATTATGATAGACATTTCTTGATAGTGTAAGTATTGAAGATAATACTAATGATATAGAATAAGATAATAGAAGAAATGTAAAATCATATCACATATGATTGACTTGTAAGACATACATTTCTATTACAAAGCCTACTCTCTCTCTCTCTCTATGTGTGTGTCTCTTTCTCATACACATAGGTGCAAGCACCGTTGCCTATGTTTGCAAGCCTTCCTCCCTTATGCCAGCATTACCGCTACATTTGTACCTACAACATTTAGCCATCGTTGCCTTCATCGATTGTTCTATTGTTGATGTGCTCCCTTTGGTGTGACTCCTCCAACAACCACTATTCCATTTATGATTGGCCCTCCTTTCACTGTGCGTATTTTCCTGAATACCCGACATCACATGGCATCACACACTTGCTTGTTGCTATCATTAACTGCATGCCATCATTGCATGCCACATGCTAGGAGTTTTAGCTAGTCCTTACTCGCCATTTTATTAGTCTTTGGTATTTATTGAGGTAGATGTCCCAACTTAGTATAGCAATACGATCCATGAAAAGAAAACATATAAATACATTGATTAAGATATGATTAATATTTGAGAGTGACACCATAGTTCATGTTATTAAATTATTATAAATTGAAGTTTGATAAAAATATGTTTGGAAATAAGAAAACATGATTAGGTAGTTTTAAATTAGGGGTTATGCTATTCTTGTATAGTTGTGATGGAATGATGGAATTAAGAAGATTAGTAGTTATTCACTTTTATAAGCATGATGACTTAATTGTATGTAAAAAATCATATTAATTGAGAAAGTATGTAAAGTTAAGATGCTCAATTTGTAAGAACTCATTTCATAGTGCTTTGAATATATAAGATGATAAACATATATAAGTTTTAAGAGATTTTGGTATATGATTAATAATGTAAGTAGCTTAATATGATGCATGTGTTAGATGCATCATTCTATGATATGTTAGCTCGACATCTATAAACTTTTAAGTGATCTAACAAAGGGTATGCATTGCCATGTATCAATGTAATAATTAAACCGTACCTTAAGAAAAGAGAAGGATGTGTATCATACTGAGTCACATGTGGCTCATTCCCTTTTTTTATTAATATGTTTGTATAGGCTATGAGGAGCCTTTAATAGGTGAGGAATTCTAGAAGGATTTAGTGGAAGCTAGTGACCCAGAAGATGATGAATTTGGTGATGAGTGACATGTATAATATTTTTTATATTTTTATGAGTTGTTAGATTTTAAATACATTGTGTTATTTAGATAGAAATTAATTGATTCATTGGATCAAATGTGATGTTATCTTCATTTTTTTCTAAATTGATATTTGAGATGTTGTTTTTTCATAATATATTGAGTTGAATGTATTACTGCCGGACGTACTTCACTTTTTGGTTTACAAAAGATGATTTCCTAGAAAATAGTATTTCTGCCGGAGTTGTGGTTTGTTTGGCAACTTAGGAGAAGTGATTCTTCTAGAAGTACCTTCTATGTGAAGGCATTTCACAATGAAGTACTTCTGTATTACAGAAGTGAAAGTTGATTGGTATCAATTATTTGAAACAAAAGTACTTTTGAGATGACAACATTTAATGACAAACTTTACTCCAATAAAATTTTTCTACACAAACTAAATAGAGAAAATTCAACATGACTCAATGGAGGCTTTAGAAAAAGTTAACTATTGTCCAAAAACTTGTTTTGCCAAAGAATCTCTGAATGCACCCATCATCTGTATGTCTTCTTCATGTGGGATCCATCTTGTTGTTGTTTGTGACACTGAAATACTTTCAACTTAACTTTCTTGAAATTCTCTGAACAACTCATTTCCTAAATCAATCTTCTTATGAAGTTGTGCACTGACATCAAAGCGACAACAATTTGTGCCTATTTTTTTAAAGAATATGATGGCATACCATTAAGAATGCACCATCTTTTCCTAGGTACACCAAAACAATGCTCAATAATGTTTCTCATTGAAGAATGAACATAATTGAATGCTTCCTCTTTATTTTGCGAATTATGACCATGACGATCTTGCAAGTGATAACGATATCCACGATATGGTGCTAAATAACCAGTTGTATTAGTGAAACCAGCATTCACTAAATAGTATTTTGCTGCATAAAATCCCTACAAACTTTACTTTGTACAAATAGAAATACAAATATAAAAGTCTTCAATAAAACGTGTACCACTCAGTGGCTTAGGAAATCTAGAATTTCGGTCACATATACAATCTAATAAAATTTGTGCATCATGACATATTCCTTCATGTCCCACACTAATAAATGTGAATAGCATGTTGAAGTCACATACAGCTAAAACATTCGGAGTGCATTTAGTTTTTCACCCACTTATGTGTCATTTGTTGTGCACTTGATACTACTGCCTCAATATGAGTCTTGTCGAATACAATCTTTAAAAATAGGCATATATTTGTCATTCTTTGCAATGAAGATAGGTGTTGCATCAAAAAAATGTGGAACAATATTCAATTTCGCATAGCATTTTACTGCTCTTAAGACAATTGAAATGTCGGCTACATGTTTCTCCTAAACGTTGAAAATGCTCACGTATGTCTCGAATAGAATAATTTTTACCAATAATAATAAGAAGTAGTGCAATAGCCTTCTTAACTACAACATATCTTGTGTCGTGTAGAAAAACATGCTTTCTAAATTCTTCACAAAAGTGGACAAAAATCAGAGGCTTTATTCTTAACATATCATAAGAATGTTCCCAATGACCTCCTAAAAGTTCTCGCACTTTGTGAAACCCTCTATGTGGAGATGTATGACATGGCTCTCTATATAAGTACGTTTCATTAAATGCAATCAAACTTGATGTAACCACAACTAATTCACAAAACTCTTCATCTGATTCACTTGAGTGACTAATATCAAGTGAGCTTGTTGAGTATGAATCTGACATTGATTTGCATGAACTATTTGATGCCATCAACATTAATACATTACAGTATCACAATTATATAAGGGAAAATCATAGACAAAAACATACTTCATTTATTCAATTAAACAACAAATTAATATGATGAACTAGGTACACAACATGTAATACATCACTAAATACTACTTCCTTCTCTCCTCATATGCACTTTGTAGACATGACAATCTATATTTTTCATTCATTTCTACAAAAAGTTGACAATATTCACTTTTCATAAATCTCGTTAAAGCCCACACATGCATATGCCCTCCAAGTTCCGAACCAAGTAACCCTTCTAACATTTTGGTTACTTCACCAATACTAGGTGTATTCCTTGTAGCTTCTTGTTTTATTTTCTCTCTGATTTGTACTATTGACACAAAGCTTTCAATATGAGATGTCATTCATGCATGCTGTGATCTTTTCTTCTTATTCTAAAGTGAAAAAGTGGGACCCAATAAACGCCATCTAGTACATCTATCATTTTTGTCAATTTTCTCCTCATTTCTATCAACATTTTGATTTTATGCATCATTTGCTTCAATTGAAGTATCTGGTACATGATTAGGTGTAGATTGATATTGTGTGTCCATTTCCTCAATATGAAATGCCGCTAGGTTGGTGAGATTTTCTCCAGTTCCAATTGTTCCTTGAAATAATTTGAACAACAAATCTTCATATTTTAAGCCTTTTCTTTTAAATATACTTGCTATAGGGTGTCTCTGCATTTGAGAAAAGATATATGAAAGACAATACTTACTAAAAGGTAATTACTCCACCATTCCTCAATAGCTTTCAAAGTGTTTTTTACTTCATCCCATCCAAAACCAATGGTATTATTCTTCAATACTATCCAAGCTTTGTATTGCTATTTTAACTTATTCCAATGATTTTTCACTTGTTTCTTATCAAAAACCTATCTAGACTTGTGATTAAGCTCTTTTATGATGTTTCACCACCCTAACTTTGTCAAGGAATGCCCACTTTTTTCTTTTAGATCCACTTGTGTATCACATGCTCAGATGAAGATCTCATTATTTTCTGAGTCTCAGCTCACTTTTGTCTTTGGAGTACGATTATCTTTGTCCATACTATTATGAAAAGTTACACATTAATAATTCAAACTATGTACTCAATTAGAAGATGGAGGGGGGTCTAAAGTCTTTAATGAAATCACTACACATGCTTAACTATGCATGTAAGGTAACAATACAACACAAACAAGAGAACAACACAATTATATACAATTACTAACAAAGGAGCAAGAGGCTTACTTGAGATATTGCCGATGCATTTAAAATCCTATCTTCTAGACAACCAATTGAAGATCAAAGAACAAGTTAGTAGGAGCTTCAAGGCTTCAGAAGCAATTTGACCAATGAAGGGCTATTCCATTTTTAATATAGGCTCAATTCATCTTCAATCATATATCAGGTACAAGAAACCTACGAATACTCACGATGGCAAATGATAGTGAGAGCTTTGAGACCGCAGGAGGGAGTGTCTACACAAAGGGAGGTGGGCTGTCGGTGGTCACACAAAGGGGAGGCCTTCAATTGGAGCATTGTGTGAGGGGAGGTCCGCCGTCTACTAGACATGTACGCAAGGGGAGTTCCGTGCGAGGGGAGGTCTAATCAAAGGAGCATTTGCACACAAGGGGAGATCTGCATGAGGGGGCTCCGCGTGAAGGGGATTCGTCTACCTAAGGTCCACACAAGGGCATGAGGGGAGGTCCTCCGTCTACTAGAGCTCTACGCAAGGGGAGGTCCGCGTGAGGGGGCACTGCGTGAGGGCGCGATGGGAGGTCTGCATGAGGGGAGGTCCATCGTCTACTGGAGCTCTACACCAAGGGAGGTCCATGTGAGGGGGGTCCGTGTGAAGGGGGCATGAAGGGTAGGACCGCGTGAGGGGAGGTCTACCGTCTGTTAGAGCTCTACACGAGGCGAGGTCTGCGCCAGGGGTTAACGGGAAAGAGAGGTCGTGTGCCAGACATCCGCTCGAAGTGCTCGTCTGTCAAAGGCCATCTGTGGTGAAGGGGAGGCCATCACCGAAGGACGTTGGCCGGAGGTCTACACGAGGGCGGCGTTGGGAGCGATATCTATCTTGAAGGGAAGGCTTCCGAGCTAGAAATTTATCCTAAGTAGGTGGTCGCAGGAGATAGCCTCGCGAGAGGACTCTGTATAAAGGTGGCCACGGGAGGACATCGCAGAAAGTCATTTGCCGGAGGTCCACACCATCACCGGTGGAGAAGGCGGCCGTGAGAGGTACTCACGATAGGATTATGTGCGAAGAAGGTGGCTGTGGGGGGGAGGCATCGGGAGTGATAATCAGTTACCGGAAGGAGATAATTTCTCCTTATGACTTCCACCTTCCAGAATAAGTGGAAGTGATATCGTCATGGTTGACAAACGATCGTTAAAAATTGGAAAGACCATCTTATAGAAGGAGAAGTCAAAATAAAGCACTTCTGGGAGATTGCCAAACGGACCCAAGTTTACAGAAGATGAATTTGCGACATCTAAATCTGTTGCATCACATCATCTCATGACTGCTGAGGCAATCACGTGTCATTAATGGGGTGTTTGGTTGCATGATAATAGACATTTTTATTTTAATTTTTAAAAATTGTAAGAAAACTTTTTAAAAGAGGTGTTTGGCAAGGTTGACAATTATGCTTTGAAAGTGATTTTCTTATTAAACAAAAAAAGAGAGTTTCACCTCTTTTTTATGTTGTGGTCCCCCACTTTGTTTGGTCATATATGGTAGTTACTTTTTTTTTGCTATCACATCCCTCCAAACATGATAATTTTATATCATGAGTTGGTTCACCTTTTATTTTAATATAATTTTTTATCATAAAAATATACAAAAAATTATCATGCAACCAAACACCCCATAATATTTTTTCTTTCTTTTACCGGATTGGAAGTCCTTGGAATTGAGGCATCAAAAAGATAAATGACGTTATATTAATGTACTTGTGCTTCGACTTGTACTACTGATGCCTTTGTTTCGATTTATAACTTCAAAAAGAAAAAAAAACAGAAAGAAAAAAGAGTAGATGAAAAGGTTGTATAACTTCCCTTTAATATAGTTGACTGTGCGTAGCACGGTTGGCGCCGTCCCTCTGCCTGGGGGTGGAGGGTGTGGGTACGCTTCTCAGCGGCGATGAGCCGGGCACCCCCGGGGGGGTGACTAACCCCCGTTGCCTACTATGCCGCTGGCGTGGTTGGTCACCGGCACGTGACCAAAAAAAAACTTCCCTTTAACATATGATGCCTACCGATTTTTGTTTGTTTGTTTTTTGAGTATGGACAAAAAAGGGTCTCAATTTCGACTGTCTAGAGAATACTTCCATCGGTCATCCCTCACGTTCTATCAACTGGGCGGACTTGTTTTAAAGCTATTGTAAAATTCAAGGTCGGCAAAAACTCTGCTATTCATGCATAGGTCTAGCACGATTTAACCATAACCACATCATGCTTCCACAAAGTTAGATTCTAAAAAACTTGTCAATTTGTATATATTAGATATTTATACTTTTTATTTATACAAAATAATTCTTAATTCTAAATCAGCACATAGAACACACTCCTTGTATAAAAATTTAAAGAAACAGGTAAGTAAATTTGTTCCACAGGAAATAACATGAGTTTGCTTTCTTCAATTTTGGCATTTATTGTGTTTTTGTATATTTGCCTTGGGGCTTGAAAATTTCCAAGCCCCATATACTAAAAGCAATGAACTTAAATATGTAGTTATCAAGGTGCTTCCTTTGGAGATTCTTGTGTGCTTCGCTGCTGGGTAGCCAGAGTGCCCATCAGCCTATGCAGATGTCTTTGTAGCAGATAACCGAGAAGTATTTACCTTGGCTTGTTGAATTTACCATTCATCACTCGTTACTTCAGTTTTTAAAATCTTTTTATTCGAGACTAATTAAATCCATTTCATTAATAAAATAATTATTTGTGTTAATTAAATTTTTTAGTTTTTTATATTGCATTATTTGTTGATTAGTATTTTTATCATATACTTTAATATTTCTTTATATAGTAATTTTATCTATATCATCTAGTTTTATTTTTGAAGGCCGCCTTTGCCCCTTAAGGGCATAAGCTCTTCAAGAACAGCTTGTCTCATTGTCGTTGCCACCTCGACAACTAAGCTCAAAATTGAAAAAGGTCAAATGGTTCAAGTTAAATTGAGCCCAATATGTTGAACAGGTGAATTTTAAGGGCCCATTAATGCTCCCTTTCTGTATGCACCAGAAGCCTATCCTTTGGTACTATTCTTTGTAAAATGACCACCTTTCAAAGTAACTTCCATAATGCATTGGTCATCGGAAGAATAATCATCAAATGTCCGCTCTTTTTTGTTCTACTCAGTGGTGATGGTCTTTTAATTTTGACTTAACCATGTGCATCAGTACATATCATGTCTTCTTCATTTCACCCATTCATTTTCTATTCTGAATTACATGACATGATCTCAAATTTAACCTGATCCGTTGCAGTTTAGGGTGCGTTTGATTGCCTGAAAAGTTGATGCATGCGTTACATTTCGGAAAAAGATAATTCAAATTTTTTTGGTTGCATGAATATGAGAGTCAAAGTAAATCAATTTACGTTGACTATCTCAAATTTAGAATTTTGGCATCAGTCAAAATCTGTCGTAAAATATTTTCTGCAGTCATCATCTTATGGTGGTACGTACAATACATAATGAATAAAAACATGTCCCTAAGTAAAAATTCACTATCTTAAATAAAAATTTTTATAACAAGTCATGTCAAATAAATATTTGATAAATTTTAAATTAGTTAAATTTTTTAAAAACTTTTAAACTCTAATAAAAGATAAAAACAAATTTTAACACATATTTTAAATATGTAATTTTTTTAAAAGTATGACTTCTAAATAATATTTAATCACATAATAGTTCTAATTACAAGTATTCTAACCGAAAAAACACTAATTCAGTGGTTTATCATATAAAATAATAAAATTTTAAAAACTTATATATTTTGTAAAATGATACACAACTAAAATATTTTGATAAAAGTAAAATAATTTTTTTAATAATATTTTCAAAAAAATATAGACACCTAGTTAAAACAATGAACATATTTTTTATTTTTGCTTAAAGTTGCTGTATAAAAAAATTTCAAGAAAATTTTTTCCTATCAACCAAATAGAAGACTTGCATGGACTTTTCCATGAAAATTTGATTCTAGTAAAATATTTTCAATGTTTCTTCTTTTTCATGAAACCAAACGGACCCTTATGGCCCGTTTGGTAACACTATTTCACACCTCTATCACTATTAAATTTAAAATTAATATTCTTAGTAATCACTAAGAAGTGTTTGGTTAATAGTATCAATTTTGAAATTGGTAATGAAAACAAAGCACATTTGGTAATATAAGTGTCAACTTGTATCAATTTTGATATTAATACTCCAACCTTTAAAATTATCAATATCAATATTGATATAGTATCAAATTTGAAACTCTAACCAAACGGGTCATTAGTGTCCATTTGGATCCAGTAAAAATAGCCACCGTTGTCAAACCCGTAAACGTCATTCAGACCTTTATTTGCTTGCCTAGAATATTTTAAGTCAACTGAAATTTCTTTCTGTTCACACCTCATAAACACCTATTTTGGCACCGATAATATCTGATTTTTTTAAAAATAGATTATATATCACCCTCTCCTTTTTTTGTCTTTTACCTTTCCTTTTTACCCTTCCTTTTCCCAATTTTTACCCCCCACTGAACCCCCTCTTTCAGTGCCCTAGTTGCCCTTTTTCTTACCTGTTACAGTGCCACCTCCGCCTCTTTTCCCCCCTCCCTCCCACTCTTGGTTTCCCCGGTGCCTTTCGCTCTCTCTCTCTCTATCTCTCTCTCTTGGTTTCCCCGTAGCTCCCCCCCCTTCGGTTCTACCTCAACCGCGCAGTGCCCAGCCCCCGGCCGCCCAACCCCCCCGCCGCCCGGCGTGCGGCGGCCAGCCACGCGGCGCCCTTGCCGCCCCCTCGGCCCTCGACCATCCCCCTTGCGTGCAGCCTCCCGCCGTGCAACCGCAGCTGACTCCGCCCCTCCCCCCCTCCGGCATGCTTATGTGCCTAGCCGCAGCCTCCCCCACCTGCCCTGGACATTTGGCTCTCCTCCCAGCCCGCGTGCCCCTCGCTGTTGCCCGCCCCTCCTCTGTCATTGTGTTGTCCAGCGTCGTTCACCCGCGCATGCATGCGCAACTAAGCCCTCCAGGCCCCTCGGACCCCTGCCTCCCCTCTGTGCGCCGCCTCCTCCTCCCGCATGCGCCAGCAAGTGCCGCCACACCACCCATGCGTCCAGGTCGCTACAGTAAGCAAGATTTGTCAATTTCTTATTTTATTTTTCACTCCCTCGTATCCTCCTTATCTTTCTACTCTTCTATGCTTACAGTTAACTTAGATTGAGGAGTAGAATCTTTATTAACCGGTCAAGGCACGTGCTAATCTCGGATCGAAAATCGTCGACTCCATTCTGGTAGGCATCTCGGACACATCTGATATCCTTAATTTTAATACTTAATATTCCCCAATGACTTGTAGATGTTGATTTATATGTATCGGGTTGATATTGGATGTGGTGATTGTTTGTAATTGTATGTTTTAAATTTGGTAGATACATACAATTTAAATAGTGATCTTAGTAGTTGATTAATCTCATTATGTCTAAATTATGTGTATGGCATTTGGTATAAATTTTGACAGTTAGTTGTAAACTTGTTTGATTATGCTCAACTCGAGTGGGTCTATTCTATATGTTGTTGCAAGTTAATTAGATTAGGCAAGTTCTAAATAATTTACTAGAATTTTCTATATCCAATTATACTAATCTTGTTGTATATACTTCGGTTGTAAGTTAACAAGATTAGAGTGAGTAGCTATTTTTATTAAATCTGTTTTTTTGTTATATATATAATTTTGTCCTAGAATCAAGTTAAGAGGCCTTAAATGTGTATAGTCTTATCATGGCATATGGTGTGTATGTGTATATCATGTTGGCATTTGTCTAAACATGTTAACTAGAGTTTTAACATCATGAGCATAGTATTTAGGTGGCGTTTAATAGATGGTAACAATTGTATTGTTAATGTATGTCATTTTAGTTGTCATATTAGTATGATGATCATCTTCTAGTAGTTAGTATGTCATTGCATGGTGTATGTGCATAGTGCTTGAGGTTGAGCATGGCATGATATGAGATGTTTGTGACTAACTCATGACAAGGAATGAGATGTTGTAAATGTATGTGTGTATTAAAAACGTAATTTGAGACTGAGCTAGACTGGACTAGTAGTTGTGTCCATGGGCAACAGAGCTTAGAATCGTCTGGTGCATCCTTCGTTCCCAGATCCCGTGGGTTATCCTAAGTGTCACCCCTGCCTTGGTGCACTACGGGATTTAACTTAGCTATAATTACTACTATATATGGTAGATCTGGTCTTAGCTCGTTGAAATCGCAAGATGGCGCATTCCTTGCGAAACAAATGAAAATATGAATGTTTCATACAGAGAATAGGTGCATTGTGGTATAGTATTTGAGTTAGCAATCATGTAGTGCTCATTAGCTCATTTAAACATATTGTTTTGCATGGTATGCATAGCATGTTTCAATAGTTGGTGTTGTAACGCATGGCTCATTCATAGTATTATGTCTTGGTGAGAAGTCCTCATTGGTCTAGGTTTTGAAAGGTGTTGGTTATATGTTTTAAAATATATGGAATGTCAGATTATTCATGTATTGTTTAGTTTTATATTTGTATAAAACATGTGTAGGTTGGGTACTTATAAATTTATCATGATAGGGTCTCGTTGGCTATCCGATTTGGTGGATGATGGGATGTCTACTGAGTCGTTATGACTCACTCTAATTTTTTATTATATTTTCAGGATATTAGCTTTAGTACAGCGAAAACGTGGTGATATGGACTCCAATGAATGATTTGAGCAGTTATTGTGCAATTTAGACCGGTATATAATTGTTTAGATTGAAATTTTATTACGTGATTTGATATGAGTGGATAGTGTTAGAATTGTGAACTGGGACCTCTGTCTTCGAGTTTTTTCAAACCGATGTGTTTATAGGGATTGTTTCCCCGATTACGTCGCCGGATTATTTTCTGTTGTGCAGGTTGAAATCTGGGTCATGACAGCTTCCCCACAAACCAAGGGTCAGCTTGGTTCCACGTAAAAGATAAAATGGTGAAAACATTTTACATATTTTTACTTTTCCTTGAAAAAGGAAACCAAAATATCTTATTTGGTATAGATGAAAACAATTTTTTTGAAAATATGTTCAATCCTTTGACTTGTTGTAAAATATTTTATGTTATTTTATATTTTGAATTCCATGACTATAAAAAATCATAATGTATGATTAATTTTAAAGTTTTTATTATAATTTTTAGATTTTGAGAATTTTAATCAATTTAAACTATTAATATTATTATTTTATTTTATTTTATTTATATAATTTAAATTATTTTTAAAGTTATTAAATAGTTAATTAATTTAATTTAAATTTGATATTAAAATGTAATTTAATTACGTAATTTAAAATATAATTAAATAAATAATTATTAATTAAATCTAACTATTTTGTTTACCCTGGCGTCATGTCTTACATAGCCGAGAGAGAGAAAGCATCAATCAATGTTCCTCTAGGGGCATGGGCCTCAACTCATGCGACATCCAATAGAATGCCAAAATCGGGGATATAAGAGGTCATCTAAGAAAGTTTGCGATTTACTATTATTTTACGTGCAGCAAATAAAGAGTTAAAAACATTTTCAGGAAAATGTGTTACATACGGCTACTTTTACGTGTAACCAAACAGACCTCTAGCGGATGCCATTTTCCGAGCATACAGCTAATCACCATAGCATTTTTTTTATCTCCGTAGAAAACTGGAACTCCAGGATGTTGCGGGCTTGATGGCCACGGCGGTGCTCTTTGCACGTTTTTTTACTCTTTTTTTACTAGTTTTCTTTACACATCAGACCTGTTTTTTCTGGAGTTATTTTTAAGTTATTTTATAAATTTTAGTAACCTAAGTTTTTAAGTGCTTTAGTTGGATGCAGTTATTTTTAAAAACATGAGATTTAAAATAAAGTTTTAAGAATTTTAAGTTTTTTGACATATTCAGAAATATAAATAATTATGATTATTTTACAACTAACGAAACAGTGAGGTTTGCCAAATAAAAAATGTACGTATCATTTTCCATGAAAACTTGGTCCCTGATAATTTCACTGTAATTTTCTTTTTTCTTTTGGAACAAGTGTGCTTCAAGAACAATTGTCTACCTTGTTGCCTCATGGCACCGTAGAAAAACTATTTTTGGCAACAAGATAATGGCGACAGCTTCAAAAGACCATCCCTAGGAAGATTGTTGGCAATGATTTTATTGGATCCGTCACTATTACGGCTTCTGAAGACCATCACTAATACTTTCACTCCAGATATGTTGTCACCATAAGATTTATTGGTGATAGCTACAACCATTATGAAACTAATATAAATTTTACCAAAAAAGACTTTTGGCACATTCTATGTCAAATAACCCCTAAAATATATCGGTTTGGAACGAATGAAAACAACTAAATCCAAGTTCATAATTTCACAAAAATGTAATTACTAATACATCACCTTTCCCCACAATCTAAACAAAACTAAATACCATTTAAAGACATAATGATCATCCATTTGCTTCTTGGGAATCGATCCATCACGCTTCTGCTGCTAAACTTGATTACCTGAAAATTGATAAGAGGATTGGGATGAGTACGACGACTCAGTAGACACCCCATCATCCGCCAAATCGGATAGCTAAAAGGCCCTAAATGGTAATTAAGTGGATGCCCAGACCAACACCAATTATGTGTAAATATAGGCTAGTCAGTACATTAGATATATGACTTAATCCGTGTGTTCTACACCACCAACCAAAGCGTATGATCACACCGACCAGCACTTATATGCACCATAACATCACCTAAAAAGATGGTATGAACATATGCATAGACACCTGCTATATGCTCCATATGATGATATCACTATAAATGAGACAAACCATGTATACACCGTGCAACACAATTTGATAGTTGACAAAATAAAATACATCACTAGACCACCTATACAATACCATGCAATAATGCACTTATCCTCTAATAAAGGACCACATTCACAAATGCACCTATCCTCCCAATAAGAACCACAACTTTTCTTATTAGCAAGGAATGCGTCGTCTTGCCACCTCAACCGGCCTACCACCAGATCTATCATATATAGCGATTACCGTATAGCTAAACGAAATCCCATAGTGCACCTAGGCAGTGGTGGCACGAGGACAAACCGCGGTATCCGGGATCGAAGGATGCACCGACCCCATTCCTAACCTCCGCTGCCCTCGGGTCACGACTAACTAGTCTGAGTGTAGGCACATTTTCATCATAATTTCAATGCATCATGCATCCACCTCAATCATGCCATGCCATGATACACTTATGCAAGATCAAATGATATAAATATACCATGCAATGAATAAACATACCACCAATGCAAATAGCATGATCAACCACACCTGAACCATCTATGCATGATCTAGAACCATAAAATGACAAGAATAAGTAAAGACTAACATGATAGGAACAGACCCAATCAGACCATATCACCTAAATTAATGACAATAACATATCCGAAATAGATGTAATAAACTAGATAAATATTATCTAATCTTATTAACCTATCACCACACCTATATAACAAGTTAACTCAAACCGTAACAAAAGGGTAGTTAAAAACATACCAACTAAAAGAACTAAAATCAACTAACAATCTACTAAATTAATCATGATGAAGATGATATAATAATCTCCCTAACAAGAGCCCTATTATGCACAATATAGAACAAGTAGACTAACCATGCTAGTTAACCGCGACATACAACGCTAAATCGACTAATTAACTCAATAATAATCACTACAAGGCATGGAGGATTAAATAAGAATTTAATGATAATTAATAGACACGTCAAGAATGCCTACTGGAATGGTGCTGAAAAATCGAGAATTTCCGATCCGAAGTTAGTGCGGAGTTTGAACCGGTCAACAAAGATTTTTCTTCTTCAATCTAAGCTAGCTGCAAGCACAACAAGATTGATAGATATACATCAATGATAGGATATGAGATATGCTGTGAGGGAGTGTCAAAAATAAAATAATTGAAGGATACTCATGCCGTAGCAACCTGGACGTAGGGGGGCCCAAGGCCCATTGGAGTTGGTGCACTCAAGATGGAGGTGCGGCGCACCACAAGAGAGAGAGAGAGGGGGGGGGAACCGCGCGCTGTGTGCGCGAGAGAGGGAGGCCAGGTCCCGGGGGGGTTGGCGCAGTGGCCCTGCGGGCGCGCCGGGCGCACGGCGAGAGAGGAAGCCGCTTGGGGGGGAGGTGTCGCCGAGGGCCACGGGGGCGGCATCGCACGGGGAGGCGGCGGCGGGCGGAGGCGGGCGGGTGCGAGGACGGGGCCGCGGCGGGGAGAGAGGCGGGCTGGGTCGAGGGCATGCGGCTGCGGGCTCGCGTGGACACGTGGGCGCAGCGCGCGGGCGGTCGCACGGCCGAGGGCGGTGCGGGCGAAGGCGGCTAGGCGGTGGGACTCTGCGGTTGATGGCGGCAGCGGGCTGGTGGGCGTCTCGCGGACGGGGCAGCACCTCGCAGAAGACGGCGAGGTGAAAAGTTAGGGTATAGGAAGGAGGAAAAATGGTAATCGTGGAGGATAATTAGGAAGGGGGGTCTAAATAAAATAAAATGCTCCCAAAAATTAATTTAAAATAACCTTAACCTAAGAAAAAACAAACGTTACATTCTATAAGGAAAGTGGTGATAACTTGTAAGCCGTCGCTAGCATTTCTTACTAGTGACAGCTTAAGTTATCACCAATTGTCACCAGTTGATTGTTTAATGGTCAATAATCCTACTTTGGCAATATATTTTCAGCTATTGCCACTAATCCTACTTTAATACTTGGGTGAACTTCCTTTCTTTTCTCTCCCCCTCCCACTCACTCGTCACTCGTGCTCTCTCCTCTCTCTCTCTCTTCCTCACTTGCACTATTGCTCCTATGCTCGATGTCGCCACTATCGCCACTATTGTCGTCACTACCGTCGACGGCCTCTGCTACCACTATCGCCACAAACCCTAGCCCCTGGCTAGATCGCCTCTTTTGGTGTTTGGTTTTTGTTTCAATTTTAAGCATCTTTTTAAAAGAAGTGTTTAAATTTGCTTAAAACATCATTTTAATCATCTTTATGTATTTTCTTTAAACATCTTTTAAGCATCTTACGTAGGGTGTTTAGTTGCAATATAAATTTTGTTTTTGTTAACATTTTATGTTTTTGTAATAACATTTGTTAAAATAATTGTTTAACAACTACTACAAATTTATAATTTTGAAGAGATTAGTTCTTGGACAAAAAAGAGGCATCACCTCCCCTTTTTATGCTATGGTTCCCCATAATATCAAATCTACTTTGATCTGAAACCAAAATTTTTTGGATCGGTTTGGTTCGAATCAGTTTTGTTCAGTTCACTTTGAGGATTAGGTTCAATTTATATTGAGCCAAAATGAATTGAATTGGTTTGGTTTCATTTCGTTCATTATACTGGTTGTTTTGGCTTAAAAAGTTTTAGAAAATCAGTCAAATCAGTAAACTAGTTAAATTTTTTTTTAAAGCTAGTTTACAACTTTGGTTGATTTTTTCCTAAAAGGCTTTAAAAGGAAATACAAACTGGTTAACATTTTGGCTTGGCCTAAAAGCACTTAAGGTTTGTTTTAGATTTGTTTAAAGAAAATTTTACTTTTCGGCCAATTACTTATTTGACAATAAGTATTTCTCTTTTCTTTTTGTTATGAAGTTTCAAACAAGATCCTCATTTAAAACTTTCTTCCTCCAGAGAAGGTTTGGTTATATTTAATATATTTATTATATTGTTATTTATTTATTGTGCTTTAATTTTTATGAGAACAAATGAGTACCTTAGACAAATCTTGAATGCATATTCCTAATAGATTAGATCCTAGGAATCTTTGAGGGATCGAAGAATTTTCATACTATGCTTTTCATAATTGTAGGACAAAATATAGACATAGACAACATAAGGATTTAATTCAATGTCTTTGTAAACAGTGTTGTAATACCTTTATTTTAAAAAGAGATGTGTGAAAGAACACCTAATATGTGATGTCATATAGTTAAATTATCAAACATCGATATGCCATGGT
Source organism: Cryptocoryne crispatula var. balansae (assembly GCA_036172225.1). NCBI lineage: Eukaryota > Viridiplantae > Streptophyta > Magnoliopsida > Alismatales > Araceae > Cryptocoryne > Cryptocoryne crispatula. The sequence continues at coordinate 32,918,070 of CM069926.1, read as the reverse complement.
GGAATCAAACTTTATTCCAGTAAGGAGGATGATACATAATTAAATGAACCAAAAGAATGAAAATGTAAAAGATGAATAGATAGAAATGTTGTTAGATATTTAAAACAATCAATCTTCCACCTGTTATAACGAGGATAAACCAACTGAATAAACTCTAAAATATTTTTAAGTTACTAAAATATACAAAAAACCACCTTTATATAAAGGTGTAAAATATGTTTCTAAATTAAATTTTTTTTTAAAGTTGATTCAACTTCAGTCGATGAATAGTCTCACTACAAAATGTATAGATATGATATTATCTTTATATAAAGAAGCCTTACCTAATATTGCATGTGTTCCCGACAATTAGTATGAAATTTAAAATATAGTTAAAGACTTAAGAATTAGTTATGAAAAAATTCATGTATGTAAAAATTATTGTATTCTTTTTTGGAAAGATAATAAAGATAAATTTATTTGTTCTCAACATAATACTTCTAGATATAAGTATGATTTTCAAAATAAGAGTAAAAAGGTAGCACAAAAAAATTTACATTATTTTATATTAAGAGATGAGTTGCGACGTTTATTCACATCAGCGAATATAGCTAAGTGGATGACATGGAATAGCTAGCCACGATTATACTAGTTGACTAGTGAAATACATCATCCTATCAATTTCCTACTTGAAAGAAAGTAGATGAAGTTTAATTGGATTTCGCATCAGAGAAACACAACGTTCAACTTGGTTTGGCTTCAAACATCTTCAATCTTTTTGGTAACATGTCTTCAAAGTACAGTGTGTGGTCTATTGTAACAATGATATACAACTTGCCACCATGAATGTGTATGAAAGCTGCATGCACAATAATATAATTGTTAATAACTAGTCTAAGAGCTCCCAAAAATGATATCGATGTATTCCTACAACCATTTGTGGAAAACCTAAAAGATTTATGGGAGTTTAGAATGAAGACATATGACATAGCACAAATTTTTTTTGTGATGAGATCTTATTCCTTAGTACGATAAATGATACAACTTGCCACCGTGGATGTGCATGAAAGCTGCATGCACAATGATATAATTATTAATACCTAATTTAAGAGATCCCAAAAATGATTTCAATGTATTCCTACAACCGTTTGTGGAAAACCTAAAAGATTTATGGGAGTTTAGAATGAAGACATATGACATAGCACAAATTTTTTTTTTGACGAGTCTTAATCCTTAGTACGATAAATGATTTTCTTAGATATGCAAAATTATCTAAATAGAGTACTAAAGGGAAGTTAGCATGTCCTATTTGTAAGGAGGAAGCACATTCCATTCGACTTGCTCATAGTTGAAAGCAATGTTACCTAGGACAACATTGGTGCCTACTAGTAGCACATTGATAGAGAAAGAACCAACATAAGCATCTTATTGATAGTTGACAGTGTGAGAAGGAAACATTAAAGATGTTAACAAGATATGAGGTATAAAGGAAACAACAAGAAATATATTTTATTATATTTGGATAACCACTTAAGAAAGATTTAGAGAATTTAGAAAAGAATTTACCAAAGAACAAAAATTGAAAGAAGAGGAGTATCTTTTATAAAAACTACCATATTGGACATCTCTAGTCATCCGACATCATTTGTATGTCATACACATTGAGAAGAATGTGTATGATAATATATTAGATATTTACAACCTATCAGGTACATATAAGGACAATCTTAAGTCAAGAAAGGTTTTGGTAGATTTAAAGATTCATCTAGAGTTACATTCATATGAGGGTTCATTGAGATTTCCAAATGTAGTTTTTATACTTAGCAATGAAAAAAAGTCTAGAATACTTGAATTCATTAAGAATATTCGAGTGCTAGATGGTTATTCTTCAAATTTGATTAAATGTGTAGACGTAAGTAACATAGCAATTTGTAGGTTAAAATGTCATGATTGTTATTGTAAGGAATTGTCCATAAAAATTTGGTGCAGCGAAAGCGATGATTCCTATGAGTTCTTTTAGAATCTATCACAATCAGAACCGAACGACAAAATCGAAAACCGACCAAATCGGGTTCGAATATACCTGATAGAGATTTATATAATCCCATGTAGAGAAAGAATATGAGATTCCCAAACTCTTCAAACTGTTCAAATATCCGGTCTCCAACAGTGTCCAAACAAACTTCATCCACAGCAGGTTCTCCCTTCGTGCCGGCCTTAAGAACTCTTCCCGAACAGCGCTCCATCGACCATGGACACCTTCTAGAGAGAGGGGGTAGGGAGGAGGATAGGGACATGGTTTTCACCCTTGTCTTGATTGGGTTTGGCTGAAACCATTAGTATTTATAGAGAATTTTGGAATTTTTCGTAGAAACCTAAAATCTCCATAAATTACGCCCTTGCCCTGTACTTGTGGATAAGTCCTTATGTGTGTGACCCACTAGGCCCAATAGCCTATTTGGTTGAGGCCTAAATAAAATTGAACAATTCTATTTAATTTAATTAAATTCGTTATCCGGTAACAGATTAATCGGCCTACCAATCATGAAGGGTACAAGACACATCCCATGATCCCAGATGGCTATGGGGATAATCTTATCTTCATAGAGCCTTTCCATCATCAGTTACCACATGTATAGAAACCCTAATCCATCCAATGTCCCGGTCGAAAAGGAGTACGGCATCGACTGTCAACTCCTTAGTGTACCGACTCTATAAGATCATGTACTCGGAATTGGATCAATTGGAAAACTCATTTTCCAATTATCCTATCTACCTTGGCAAGGGATTTAGAGTACCATTCCATAGGACATTCACTCTCATTTATCGAGAGTGGATGATCCCTTGTTGTCCGCTCAATTACCTCCATCGGGTTTTCCTTGTACCCGATCCATCGCTATACTGGACCATCTAAATGGTGATCCCTAAGTCAATGGTCAAAGAATAAGTTCCACCCAACAAGGTATCTTTGACGACTTAGGTCAAATGTCCAACCATGCAACCATGATGATAGAAAACCCTGATTGACAGTTCGGTAAGATACTATTTAGGATTTTTAATTCGGACAATTCAGTGAACTCATTCAACTAATGAGAAGTTGTATGTGTATCTCAGTATCTCCACACTAATGACTAATGAGATTGGTCATCATCATCACATGAGAAGATATCACATACACTAGTCTATTCGGATTCTTAATGTCCCATCTCAAGTATCCTCTGACTAGGAACATTTAGATCAATTACCTCTAAATGATCAATCTCATTATCATGATCTCATCATGATTTAATCAACATTGTATTTGATCAAGGACTTTATTATGATATTCGCATCTAATAAGAGCTTATAATGAAGATTTGCCTAATTAATTGAATGATATATTTCTATAAATGTCGAATCATATCATATATGATTGACTTGTAGGGCATACATTTCTATCAGTCATGTCATGAAGCAAATGATTATTCCTCTGGCATTGAAGGTATCGCATCAAAAAATGTAATAAGTCTTGTATTAGAGTTATGCCAGTATTTTAGGGTCATTTATGCTAAAGTTCTGGATAGTAACATCTTGAGGGAATGGGAGTCAAAGATTGAAATAAGATTGTGTAAATTGGAACAACCTTTTCCATCATTTTTTGTTGATGTTATAATCCATTTAATTGTGTATTTAACCTGAGGATAGAATGTCTGTACCAATTCAATACTGCTAGATGTATCCAATTCAAAGATACTTAAAGAGACTCAGATTATGAGGGTAACAAGGAAAAAGTTGAAGGTTCAATTTCCTAGAGCCATTTGGTTGAGGAATGTGCACAATTTATTTCTACATATATGCATGATGAGAGAGAACATAGTAGGGATTGGAACTACAATGGTTTCCATATGAAAATGAATATGAAAAGGGCTCAAAATCTAAACACGTTGGCCATCCATTGAAATGCAAACATGTGCTTAGAGTCTTGACAGATAGATAATGATGCTTTTAATAATGGAGAAAGTATATAACATAACGTTTTTAGTATGGTTCAGATCACACATCCAAGAGTTAAGAAACATAGGCTCTAGCTTGAGATTTTATTGCTCGGTCCCTCAAAATTTGCACCATCATATTCTAGATATATATGCAATGGATTTAGACTTTGAATGATGGATTTAGATACCACCAAGTCAACCCAGTTATGTGGTGTCATTGTCAATGCCAAACTTCAATCTAGTTGTGATGAATATTATGGACGAATATTTGATATAGTTCAGATATTGTTTGATAGGAGTAGTCATTTTGTACTTTTTGAATGTGAATGGTGGGATAGGTATAATATCGATCAAAGTTTTAAAGTTAATGAGTACTATTTTATATCATTAAACACACAAAAATGATTAAAGATCGGTGAACCATTTATAGTTGCAAGTCAAGTGAAACAAGTTTCTTATGTACGCGATAACTCAAATAAGATATGTGTGTTACCAGTAAAATCCCTACCTCCTAATTATTAAAACATATCAAAAAAATAGTGTAATGATGAAGTGAAACCATTGTAAGGAATCGTTCATAAAAATTTGGTGTAGCAGAAGCGACGATTCCTATGGGTTCCTTTAAAATCTATCTCAATCAGAACCGAACGACGAAAATCAAAAACTGATCAAATCGGGTTCGAATATAACTGATAGGGATTCATATAATCCCGTGGAGAGGAAGGAGATGAGCTTCTCGAGCTCTTCAAACAGTTTAAGTGTCCAGCTTCCAACAGTATCCACACAAATTTCATCCACAGTAGGTTCTCCCTTCGCGCTGGCCTCAAGAACTCCTCCCGAACAGAGCTCTATCGACCATGGACACTTTATAGTGAGAGAAAGAGATAGGGAGGAGGCTAGGAACATGATTTTAACCCTTGGCATGATAGGGTTTGGCTGAAACCATTAGTATTTATAGAGAATTTTAGAATTTTTCATAAAAATCCAAAATCTCTATAAATTACGTCTTTGCCCTTATACTTGTGGATAAGTCCTTTTGTGTGTGACCCACTAGGACCAATAGCCTATTTGGTTGAGGCCTAAATGAAATAGAATAATTCTAATTAATTTAATTAAATATGTTATCCGATAACAGATTAATCGGCCTACCGATCATGATGGATACAAGTCACATCCTATGATCCCAAATGGCTATGGGGATAATCTCATCTTCATTGAGCCTTTTCATCATCAGTTATCACAAAGATATAAACTCTCATCCATCCAATGTCTCTGTCAGAAAGGAATACGACATAGACTATCAACTCCTTAGTGTACCGACTCTATAGGATCCTGTACTCGAAATTGGATCAGTTGGAAAACTCATTTTCCAATTATCCTATCTACTTTGGCCAGGGATTTAGAGTACTATCTCATAGGACATTCACTCTCACTTGCCAAGAGTGGACGATCCCTTATTATTTGCTCAATTACCTCCATCAGGTTTTCCTTGTACCCGATCCATCATTATACTGGACCATCTAAACGGTGATCCATAAGTCAATGGTCAAAGCACAAGTTCCACCCAACAAGGTATCTTTGATGACTTAGGTCAGAGGTCCAACCATGCAACCGTCATGATAGAAAATACTGATTGACAGTTCGATAAGATACCATTCAGAGTTTCTAATTTGGTCAGTTCAGTGAACTCATTCAACTAATGAGCACTTGTATGTGTATCTTAGTGTCTCCACACTAATGACCAATGAGATCGATCATCCTCATCACATGAGAAGACATTACATACACTAGTCTATCCGGATTCTTGATGTCCCATCTCAAGTATCTTATGACTAAGAACATTTAGTCAAATACCTCTAGATGATCAATCTCATTATCATGATCTCGTCATGATTTAATCATCATTGTATTTGATCAATGACTTCATTATGATATTCACATCTAATAAGAGCTTATAATGAAGATTTGCCTAATTAATTGAATATATCTAGAAATGTCGAATCATATCATATATGATTGGCTTGTAGGTCTTACATTTCTATCAACCATATCAAGTACAACTTGTTAATGTACCTTTAACATTTCGTATAACCCATGAAGACCTACGATTTCAAGAAACTCAACCAGAAAGAATATGAATTTAACATTTATTTTTGTATTGTTTAAGTTTCTTGAAGATGGATTTGGTGTGGTTGTACATTCATTTTCTAATATGTCATGGTAGTTATAGAGTGTAAAATGAGATTGGGATAGAGATAGAGATAGGGAAACAAGCAATGATGAGGAAGACCTCGCAGTCATCAACCAAAGTATGTAAATAGGAGAAGAGCAAGCATTAATATTCGGACGAAGAATTTCAAAACATTGAATGATTTCCATTTCTATAAATCCCTAGTTTTTTAAGATTTGGGGTGCATACCGGCATCTAAAAGAGGTCTGGCCTATTAATAACACTTCTCACTACGTCATTTAATGCAAAGGCAATAATGATGATATAAGGGCTGCTATCCATTTTGGTATCCCTTTCAAGATATCAATAATGTCATAAAAGTTTTGAAAATTGGGGACTCAGAGATGGGAAGTGTTTCGGGACTTCTTCATCCTAATATTAATACTTGGTCTTTCCCTCTTTTTAGACTTTGATAGATGACTGTGAAGTATTTTGACTATCTTCATCACCCATTTGGATTGGCCTAGCCGGCCATAAAAACCAAAAAATAGAGTTAGTTCGGCCAATCCAAATCAATAACTAATTTGTATTAACCTAACAAGCCATAAAAATCCCAAAATTGAGTTAGAAGCCAAATTATGCTTGGTTAAAACACTTCAAAAGGGTTACTAGTTTGGATTGGCCTAACCAGCCATGAGAATTCCATAATTGAGTTAGAACTAAATTTATGGCTAGTTAGGCCAATCCAAACCGGTCCTAAAAGGCCATAAAAATTTCAAAATTGATTTAAAAGCAAGTTCATGGCTAGTTATGCCAATCCAAATAGGTTTCGATTAGGCCAATCCAAATTCATTTCAATATTTATTCATTAATTAATTAGTGTTTTATCCATGGGATGATATGATGTTAACTTCCCTTTTGATGCAGATGTCGAGACATGCTCGTCGGCAAGACTCCGAGTCTGAGGAGCTTGACATCCCAACTTACCATGAGGTACATTTTCTTTTGCCCTTCACTTAATGCTTAGTTCTTTTGCATTCCAACAATAGAATTGAATGAACTAATGAAATGAATTCCTTGCTGGCCTGGGTGAAATCCCAGATCTTGTGGGACTTGGTGCATGTAGCTTACCTTGACTTTCTGAACTTCTAGCAACTTTGGTTGGAGGAGATGGAGTTTGGATCCCTCCTCTGGGTGACCCCCTTCTGGGAGGACCTACTTCTAGTGCAGGTCATCCAAGAGTCATGGGACCCGGACTCCTACAATTTTCTCTTTCCTTGGGGGCACATGGTGCCGTCCCTAAAGGATGTTGCACACATCACTAGTTTCCATGTTGACGGTAGGCCGGTGGTGTGTGCCACCTCTTCAGATTATTCACGGGAGTTCCGGACCCTCTTTGCCTATGAGCCCGAGTTCGACCCCGAGGAGGGTCTATGCACCATCGCCATTCTAGAGGCTGGCGAGATGGTGGGCTTGGTAGATACCAAGCGAGTCCAGGGTGAGAGCGAGGATGGCTTTTTCTGTTGCATGGTCAGCCAGGCCACAGTAGCTTTCACCAACTTACCTAGCACTGTGGAGGCAGACGTGGACCTACATCCATTCCTCCTCTTCTTCTTCGAGCACCTGCTGCTAGGCTCAAACACGGTCCACATTCATTTGCGGTTTCTTTCCTTGCTTGCTGACCTGTGTAGACATGCCAATTTGGCCTGATTCGGAACCCCAAACTCCTATTCCATAGGCGATACCCATTATTTGACCATTATCTGATCTAGATCACCTTGTGGAAATGAGCTAAGGATGTTGGTGAAGACCCCCGTAAGTTGGGAATGGACCGATAATTTTTGAAGTAATGTCGTGACCTTCAAGTGAGTGCCATGCATTAATTGTGAAAACACAAAGCCTGCTCAATGACTGACCTTGAATGGTCCAAAATTGAAGGTCTCGGATGTACCATGTGAGTTCCGCAGCATTCGGGGTTTTTGACAAGCCATTTCGGTAGAAGTCGGTCTATAATGGCTTTTCATTATGACTTTTTGATCCGTGTTGACACGGCTATCCCAGATCATGTGTTAGGCCTTTTCGGTCATCACTAGGCCTTTTCAGGTCATCTGGGTTGATATTAGCCATACATTGTCATCAATTGGGGCCACACGACAATTTCGGTCGATTTTAGGGTTTTCCAATTTTTCCAAGGATTGACTCACGTTTACTGGGTTAATCTCATATTTTTCGATGATTTTAAGTTTTTTGATCATATTAGACTTGTTCGGTTATCATTTTAAGTCAGCCTGAGTTGACTCGAGATTCCTTGACCGAAACTGTGCCTTTTTAGATTATCGCCTCGGTTTTTGGCTTTCCACGGGAGGGTAAATTGGTAGTCAAAGCCCCGTGCGAATGTCTCAAGAGTCATGTTGGCTGGTTTACCAACTTGAGGAGATGCGGTTGAAGGCCCTCTTTCCAATGCAATAAACGGGAGCCAAATCGGGCGTCCCATTTGCAAGTTACGGCTCACAGAACATGCACACAGGAGAGAGAGTATATTGCGCCCTTGCCCCCCTTGAAAAGAGAGGGTGCGGTCACCTCAGTGCACTCCTGGATTGAGGGCATGGTCGGTTTTGAAAACCAGATATCACCCCAATTAGCACCTTCTAAACCAGTTTTTGGGAAGTTTCTCATGTTAAAAGTCGATTATTTTGACTATGCCCCCGAGTCGGGGGTGTGTTCATCTTATCAACTGATTGTTTTAGCAATTTTTGGAAGGTTCTAACGCATTTTAGTAGTAATACACCGAATACGCCCCCGAGACGTGGGCACGCTGACCGCGCCCTCAGGGTGAGGGCGCAGTCTGCGCGCCCTCAGGTGGAGGGCGCGGCTTGCGCACCCTCAAACCAATGGTGCGGTTGGCTAGTTTCTCTAATTTGCACCAGTTTCGATCCTCTATAAATACCAGGCTATTCGCGCCCTCAAACCAAGGGTGCGGTTAACCAGTTTCTCTAATTTACACCAGTTTCGATCCTCTATAAATACCAGGCTATTCCTAATGACCCAGGGTGACCACCCATGCTCTAGCTCATCCTGAGGTCATCCAGGCTCCCTCCCGAGGCCATCTTGATGTTCAAATCTAATCCGACGTTGAGGGATCGACCCTAAAGTGAAAAAGAAGGCCCGATCTGTATGCTAACAATCACCGAACTTCATCAGATTCTACAGAAAATTGGGACTTCTTCTATTAAGGTAGTCAAAAAAAGAATTGTTCCCCTCCTCGTCTTCTTTCATTTGCAACTAGCAGCACTCGATTCTAACTTGCCGTCTATCCGTGATGATTGCTGCACAAGGGTGTACATCCAGGTTCTATTTTCTATATCCTTTCATTTCCAGATTTTATACATGCCTTTGCGGATGGATTCCAGAGAAGTTATCAACAGAAGATCTCTTCCTCTCTGAGCTACCCATCCATAGAAACAAGCAAAACTCAATTCTGACATTGGGACTTCCCGTGGTGAGCTCTGCATCAAAGTCACGCCAGTCAGTGCCACTACGCCCCCGAACCCAAGGCGCGCTCACTACTCCCTCAACCCTAGGGCGCGCCCACCGCATCCTCAAGTCAAGGGCATGGTCACACTAGTGTGTTGTCCAGCCAGATCAATGATATCTCACCCATTTTAGCTCTGATTTGAGCTGTTTGAGTTTCTACATCTTCGTCATTCATCTGGCATCAATTATATGTCATTTTTATTAAATTTTTACATTATCTAATATATCATAAAAACCAAAAAAAGGGGTTAGGACTAACCCCAAATCTGGTGAGTTTGTTTCCAATTACCGTTTATTTTATTATTTTTACAGTTACTACACTTCACTTAGTTCTAATCCTTCATTTGTTTTCTTGTCTTCTTTGTCTACTAGTTGCACAGGTACATCAAGCTAACACCGGTCGGACTCTCCCTCATCGACTGGCCGAAGAAGAAGAAGATTGAACCCAAACATTAAGCTCCTACGCTAAGGTAAACATAGTCAAATCTTTCTTTTATTTCATTAAAATCAGAACCCGCAGTTCCTGGCGACCACATTCTTTAATCTTTTATGCATTAAGTTCTTTTATTCTGTCCTCACTCTCCTCCCACACAACTTGAACCGTCTCCGGTGCTCGAGCGACGCCATGAGATGAAAGTTTGGGGATCAATGTGAGTGTGGGACCGAGGTGAGGATTTTACCGCTTTCCGAGTGTTTTTCGATTTACTCCCTTTCCCCTATTCTATCATCACCTTTTCTTCAGGTGCCGATCTGGAACCCGTTTCTGGAGTCGACATCTTTTTGGCGACCACGGTGGGACAACCAATGTCTTTAACTATGCTAGCTTGATTAATTCGTGTAACTAGTTGATTGATCCCGTGCGAACTGGCTTGTCTTTCACATTTCTCATGTTCATTTACCTTTAAAACTTGTTGTTTACTCATTCTTTAATATTGTCCCACATGTGGACTTGACTTGCTTTCTTTTAATTTCAACTCGGTTCCCGTGTGAACCACCTTTCTTTTCAACTCAGTTATCACATGAACCAACTTATTTTCATATCAGTCCCCACATGGACCACCTCTTTGCAGCACCATTAGATTGGCCCCACGTGGCTCTCTTTCCATTTTGTCACCTTTTACACCGGTTCCTACGTTAACCACCATTTTCTTCATAAAAAACTGGTTCTCACATGAACCAACCCCTTTTTCTAAACTAGTTCCTGTGTTAACCAACCCACTTTCATATTGGTCCCCACTTGGACCACCCCTTTGCACCACTTTAGATTGGCCCCACGTGCCCTTCCTTCCTTTTTTCAACCAAACAAACCGGTTCCCGCGTGAACCACCCCTTTTCCTTCAAAAATCGGTTCCCACGTGAACCATCCACCTTTCCAAAACTCGGCTCCCATGTGAGCCACCCTATTTTCAAATTGATCCCTGTGTGGACCATTCCTTTTACCTTTACTTCAAATTTATCCACCTTGGACACTCCATCACAAGCCGATTCCCACACAAACCACCTTTTAGTTGCTATTTTCTAGTTACTCGTTTTATTGCTTGTGTTGTTTGCATACTCTTCCTTGCTTTATTTAATAGCTTTCTTTCATTTAATGCTTGTGCATATTGATTGGTTCTTCTCCTCTTACCCTCCATTTTTACTTTTACATTAGCTTTTTTGCATCGGGTACCAGACTTGTTCTGATCCGTAGGGCATTCGAGGTGGGGGCTCTTTCTCCCAACACACCCTTACCCTCCAAACACCTTCTTGGTGGATTTTAATTTCTCTTCTGGGATATTCCTTTCTAGTTGATTTGGTTGTTTCCATCAAGACCTCTGTAAGTCTCCATTCGTGGAGTATTCCTCTCCGCACGATTGGGCCGGTTGTACCACTCTCCCAAAATCCGAAGAACCCAAGTACCTACTCATGGTGATTGTATGATAACCTTAGGTCTTGAAGATTGAAGCAATAGGAGCCATACCTACTTGAGTGAACAATTGCTAATAATTTATCTCATCTAAGGTTTGAACCCAAATTGTTGAGTAGTCATTTTAAGAACTTATTTGCATAACTTGATTGCTCACCACAATTGAAAACAACCCAAAAAAATTCTTCTTTCAAAACACCTAAAAACCAATGCAAAAATCTCTTGAATTCTATGTCCAACTTGTTTGCCAAACAACAAAACTGAAACAAAAAGAAAAATTGAAACAAAACAAAACACAACAAAAAATTTTCCTTTTTTTCATTTATACTTTTTACTTGCTTTCTTTCAACCATCTTGTTAGAAAGTTTGACAGGATACCCATGATGCTAAGGTTTGAAAGGCATGTTGGGATGTCAGACTACTACAAGACGGGTCACTACGTGCTATAGCAACCCATGGTCCAACCAGAGGGCCACGTTAATGCTGTCAGGAACCAGAAATTCAAGATCCCACCCACCCATAAGCCTACTCCACTTAGCATGGAGCAACTCCTCCAGGGTCTATCTCTCCACCTTGATCATAAATCCTTCTCAATCATGCAGTCCCTAGCAGAAGGCAAGATGCCTATCAATCAAGGTCCAGCCAAAGTCAACCAAGCTGCCTCACCTCCCCAATCGGCAATTCGAGCTCTTACCATAACCCTACTGGGCAGTCCTACCATGTTACTTTACCTACTCACTCCATCGTGGGTCATTCTTCAGCTCGCACACCAACCCACCTCCCTCGCATCAGAGTACTACGTGCATACCCCCCTAGTGAATTTCTCTCCACCCATTGCTAGGGATCAGGAAACCCTTGAATCTCCCATCCATAGTATCTACATTTGTTCATCACAAACACTGGCCTACCTTCGCTACAATGGCTTAGGTGACCCCTTTAGCCATGTCATTGATTTTCTAAGCAAATCATCTCGATGGCAAGATGATCAAAGAGCTCTTGCTATTCTTTTTAGACGATGGAGAAACAGACACAAAGGGGATTTCTCAAGGGGATGCAGCCAATCTAAGTGCGGAGGGTAGCTTGGCATGAAGGTCTGATGAAAGCTCATGAAGCTAACACAAAGGAGCTTCAATCTTTCCTAAAGAGCAAAGTTTAAGAGCCACAATGGGACTAGTAAAGAACCACAAAGGGGCTGTCCTTTTGTAAACATTTTCACCAAAGGCAGAAACAAAGCCTCGAAGGGGTGAGCATGGAGTCTCAAAGAGACTAGATTTTTAGGAAAGCTAGCACAAAGAGTAGCAATAAGAGGTCATAGAGGGACAAGTAAAGAGCCTCAGAATGGCTAAGTAGGGAAGCTCAAAGGGGCTAGATTATCAAGGGTCTACACAAGGGTAGGACTAAAATGCACAAAGGGGTGAAGGGGAGCCTCAAAGGGGCTGAATTCCAAAGGGTCTACACAAAAGGTAGAACTAAAATGCCACAGGGGAAAACGGGAGCCTCAAAGAGATAGATTTCCAAGGGTCTACACAAAGGGTAGGACTAAACAGATGTAGAGGGGCGAAAGGGAGCCTCAAAGGGGCTGAATTCCCAAGGGTCTACACATAGGGTAGAACTAAAATGCCGCAAAGGGGCAAAAGGGAGCCTCAAAGGAGATGGATTCCTAAGGGTCTACACAAAGGATAGAGCTAAAATGCCACAAAGGGGCAAAAGGGAGCCTCAAAGGGGTTAAATTCCCAAGGGTCAACACAAAGGGTAGGACTAAAATGCCACAAAGGGGTGAAAGGGAGCTTCAAAGGGGTTAAATTCCCAAGGGTCTACACAAAGGATAGGACTAAAATACCACAAAGGGTGTAGGGGAGCCTCAAAGGGGCTGGATTCCTAAGGGTCTACACAAAGGGTAGGACTAAAATGCCACAAAGGGCATAGGGGAGCCTCAAAGGGGATGAATTCTCAAGGTCTACATAAAGGCTAGAACTAAAGTGCCGCAAAGGGGCGAAGGGGAGCCTCAAAGGGCTAGACTCCCAAAGGTCTACATAAAGGGTAGAACTAAAATGCCACCGAGGGGTGAAATGGAGCCTCAAAGGGGCTGAATTCCCAAGGGTCTACATAAATGGTAGAATTAAAGTGCCGCAAAGGGGAGCCTTAAAGGGCTGGACTCCCAAGGGCCTACACAAAGGGTAGAACTAAAATGCCATACAGGGGCGAAAGGGATCCTCAAAGGGGTTGCATTCCCAAGTGTCTACACAAAGGGTAGAACTAAAATGATGCAAAGGGGTGAAAGGGAGCCTCAAAGAGATGGATTCCCAAGGGTCTACACAAAGGGTAGAACTAAAATACCACAAAGGGGCGAAAGGGAGCTTCAAAGGGGTTAAATTCCCAATAGTCTACACAAAGGGTAGGACTAAACTATCACAAAGGGGCGAAAGGGAGCTTCAAAGGGGTTAAATTCCCAAGAGTCTACACAAAGGGTAGGACTAAAATGCCACAAAGGGCGTAAGGGAGCCTCAAAGGGGCTGGATTCCTAAGGGTCTACAGAAAGGGTAGGACTAAAATGCCACAAAGGGCATAGGGGAGCCTCAAAGGGGCTGGATTCCTAAGGGTCTACACAAAGGGTAGAACTAAAATACCGCAAAGGGGTAAATGAGAGCCTCAAGGGGCTGAATTCTTACAAAGGGTAGGACTAAAGTGCCGCAAAGGGGCAAAGGAGAGCCTTAAAGGGCTGGACTTCTAAGGGTCTACACAAAGGGTAGAACTAAAATGTCACAAAGGGGTGAAAGGGAGCCTCAAAGGAGCTAAATTCCCAAGGTCTACATAAAGGGTAGAACTAAAGTGCAGCAAAGGGGTGAATGGGAGCCTCAAAGGGCTGAACTCTCAAGGGTTTATGCAAAGGGTAGAACCAAAATGCCACAAAGGGGCGAAAGCCACAAAGGGGCTGAATTCTCAAGGGTCTAGATAAATGGTAGAACTAAAGTGCCGCAAAGGGGAGCCTTAAAGGGCTGGACTCTCAAGGGTCTACACAAAGGGTAGAACTAAAATGCCGTAAAGGGGCAAATGGGAGCCTCAAGGAGCTAGATTCCTAGGTGTCTACACAAAGGGTAGGACTCAAGTGCCGCAAATGGGCGAAGAGGAGCGTCAATGGGCTGGACTTTGAGGAAGGCTTGCATAGAGAGAAGCAATAGATGGCCACAGAGGGACCAACGGGAGAGCCTCAAAGTGGTTGATAAGAGAGGATCTGTGCAAAGGGCATAAGTAGAAAGTCATAAAGTAGCAAAAGGAAGCCTCAAAGGAGCTAAGAGATGAAACCACAAAGGGTCATTCTAGAAGGGTTTGCACAAAAGGCTAGAATGAGAGAGACTACTAAAGCCAAAGTGGCATTTACAATAGCCTCACTGCATGAACGAGTGGTCAAGGTAGCAAGTTGTGTAGGCTACCAAGATCGGGGTGATCAGGGTAGTAAGGGTATTAGGGCCATATGGGCCAGAATGACAAAGATGGTCAAAGTGTTGGGAGTCCTCTAGAATGGGAGGCAAGATTGTGTGTGTGTGTGTGTGTGCACTTTTGTGGGGCCATGTGGGCTGAAAAGCCAAGGCTGGGGAATATTTTTGTAAACTACTAGGATCAGATTGATCAGGGTGGTGGGAGTTCAAAGAACCAATAAGTTTGAATAGACATAAGTGATAGAAGCTTGTAACCATAAACAGAATGGTTAAAATGGTGATAATTTTCTGAAATTGTTGTGGAAAGGAGGACCTAGGGCAACAGTTTAGGAATGGCCTTCATTGTGGTCGAGGCCAGGGTTTCAACCCAGAAGGGCTTGCCTTCGAGCGTTGTGGATGACCAAGCTTAGAAGGTAGAAGCTCCACTAGGGAAACATTGGTATTTGGTAGCCACATTTGTTTGAGGACTAGGGCAGAGGATTTGGATCCTTGCCCACGATCGGTATGAGAGTCCACTATCTAGGGATCTTGGTAGGGTGTAGCTTGTACAGATACTTGCCACCAATCGGCAATGGTAAGTCAGTAGGATGACCTAAGGACTAGACCACTTGGTCAGTCAGCTTGTTGAAGAGTGGTTTGGACAAGAAAGCTGCCCCTAGTTGCTTGAGCCGAGAATGGACAATGTTGATCAGACAACCACCCAATTGCTAGAATTTTGCTAACGGCAGGTGTTGGTGTATGCCAGCTATCTTTAAGTCAAACCACTAATCAGTCCAACTTATTTAAGGACCTGTGTAGAGGGTATGGAACCTTGCCCTCAGTCGGCATGAGAGACCATTGTGTGGGACCCTAGGTGAGGAGTAGCTTGAACGGAGAACTTGCCACTAGTCAATAGAGCAGAGTGTTGGAAGAATCAGTTGGCGGACTAACCAAATGTAAGGAATTTCTTGATGATAAGTGTTGGGGCCTTTTGGCTCTCTTAAGGTCAGACCGCTAATCGGTATAGTTGAGGAATACGGGCTAATAGCTGATCCCTCACCCGGATTGCCACCTTTAGAGCCATAGGTTGGCTCGTGTTTTCAAGTTTCAAAGGAGAGGGCTGCCCTCACTCCTTGTCTTGCTTGGCCATTGGTCGGCCGATCTTTTCAAGTTGGATAGAAGACTTCAACTTCATTTATGTAGTTGGTGCAGCAAAAATGGTGAGCATGGCGTGAGCCCTATCTTTGTCATCCAAATGGTCAAAAGTAGGAAACCAACTGTCAAGTGGCAGGTCAACGAGTTAAGGTCATCATGTTTGGATGAGGGCAACTGGGCAAGTGCGATTCTAGGGGCAATGCACACTGGCAACCTTCAGGTTGTGGCAAGAGCCACATCTGAGCCAAATCATGAGGAGACTTGACTGTTGTTGTGCGGGCGTGGGCTCGGACTACTGGTGTTTAATTTGTGTGAGGTGGTTGCTGCTAGGTCCTCATGGGCCGGACTGCTAGTTGGTCAGCCTGAAGAAGAAAGGGACTGACAAGGAGCTTCCCCCAATTAGCTGAGCTGGGGTAGCCTAAACTACAATAAAGCATCATGCATGGCACTCAATAGTGGCTGCTATAAGGATTTCAGCTCGGAAACCCCCTTTTCTGGTGGATAGCAAACCTTGATAGTGGCTGGTTCCATTGTTGGGAGTGCTGGCTTTGGGAAGCTAAATTCAGTTAGGGACCACAGTAGAGGGTCTAGTACCTTGGCCCCGGTCAGCAAGGGGATCCATTGGAAGGACTTTCCGATGGGGAATAACTTATATGGGGAGCATGCCTCCAATCGGCGGAGCTGGGTGCGAAGTAGTAAGCCAACAATTGGGCTGATTGATGTTTTCAACGCGGCAAGTAGCTTCTGCCATGTCTTCATGGGCCAGACCATTGATTGGTTGACTCGAAGAAGGGAATGACTTATGGTTTGCCCCCAGTCAGCTGAGTAGTGAACTTGAAAGGGTGGTCGATGAACCCACCATTCACAAAGAATGTTTTCATGGCAGGTGGTGGCACCTGCAAGATCTGTTCAGCTCGGACCACTGGTCAGTCCGGTGCAAGAAGGTGAGTCGAGGGCTAGTCCCTCACCCGAGTTGTTATCTTTACAGCCGCTGATCAGCACATCTCTTCATAATTTAAAAGAGAGAGCTTCCCCCTCTTCCTGGCCTCCCCAACTATTGATCGGTCAGCCTGATAGTGAGAGGATCTGACGAGGAGGTTGTCCCTAATCGACTGAGTAAAGAGTTGTAAAATTTGGCCATTGGGCGGACCAACTACAGGTGATTCCCAGCTGGTAGGTGGTGGTACCTTCCAGTTCTTCTCATCTCGAACCACTGATTGGTTTAATGAGGGATGGCGGGCTGAGGGATGGTCCTTTGCTCGAGCTGCCATTTTCGAAATTGTTGAGCAGCCCCTGCTTTCAAAACTCAGAGGAGAGGATTGATCCCCCTTCTCCCTAGCATTAGCTCATATAGGGACTTTCCCCTAGCTGGTAGAATTGAGTGCCAAGGTGATTCAGTGTTATGGCTGACTACTGATGTCTCTCTCTTTTTATGGCAGGCGGTTGCTGTCGAGCCCTTGTAGGCTGAACCACTGATTGGTTAGCTGGATGAAGTGCAAATCAGATGGGGAGGTTGCCCACAATTGGCTAAGCTGAAGATTGGAAGGTTGGTCAATGAACCAACTATTCACATAGAATTTTTGTTTGGCAAGTAGTGGCACTTGTGGGGTCTTGTCATCTCGGACCGCTACTTGGTCTAATAAAGTATGGCAGGCTAAGGGCTGATCCCTTGCTTGTATTGTCATTTTTGGAGCCATTGGTCAGCTCGGGTCTTCTGAGTTTATAAGAGAGGGCTGCCCCCTCTCCATGGCATTTTTGGCCACTGGTTAGTTGGACTTCCTGAGGTAGGCAGAAGGTCTACACTTCCCCCTTGCATTTGGTGCATTAGCATTGGGCACAGCAAGGGCCTCATTGTTGTAGTCTAGCTAGTCTAGAATGAAGAACTGTCGACAAGTGGTAGGATAATGAGCTGTAGTCATCTGCACTTCTCTTCCATATGCTCAGAAGGAATCTTGATAGCCATCGCTAGGTGGGTGTAGTCCCACAGGAAATGCATGTTGCCGACATTGAGGTGCCGACGGGATTCTCACTCACTCATGTTCTTCCTCAAGTTGAGTGGTGCTGTAGTAGGTGTCAGCACGGCAGTAGGTGCAGGCACAAATGTTGTAGCAGACATTGTAGGTGCCAAGGCAGCAAGTGGAGTAGGTACTATAATTGTGGGTGTGGGCGCGGGCCTGGATTTGATGGTGATTTGATTCACTATACAAGTCTCACATGGGGGAGATAACAGGACATTTTTTGGGAGCAACTTGGTGGTGATTAGGCCAAGCTTCAGAGATGCAATATGGAGTAGCAAGTGAGGGGTAGCATTGCTATGTCCTCAGCAATAGGTGGTGACTCCAAGACGGTGCCAAGCTAGTCTAGGAGTAACACAGTCTTTGCAAACTTACTGAAGTTGATCACCAACATTATTGAGCTGATGCCGCATTGTTGACATAAACTTGCAAGTAAATGACCCCTTCACAAGCCGCGATTACCAAGTGTGCCAATTTTTGGGAACCTTGGGAATATTTTGTTTTTAAGCATTTTTAAAAGATTCATTTTTTAATGTTTAAATATTGTACCTGAATTTTCTAGTAAAATTGGTTATAAACCATAAAAATACTAGATAGTCCAGGTGATATTAGAAGAGTATAGAACCGAGGTTCGAGTTCTGTGAAAATATTTTTTGACCTCTATCCATTGAATGGTGTGAATATCCAATGTTCATTTACATCAAGCAAACACTCGGATACCCTTGATTAACTGCCATAGCGATCTTGTTTGACGAGAGCGTGCACATCCACAACGTATAAAGAACACAAAGGGCCCTGGCCTTTCGGGCCCGATGAGATGCAAACAAGTTTGATTAGATTTGGTTTGGAGTTGATTTATGTTTGATTTATGAATGGATTTTGATGTGATTTGAAATGTTGATTTCATATTTCCATTTGACTTGGATTTGAATGTTATTTGTTTTGAGTTTGTTTAAATTGTTTGGTTTGTTTTACTTCAATTAGATAAAGTTTATTTTATTTATTGTTTGAAATTGAAATATTTTAGATGTGTTGGAATGATTTGAGTTCTTTAAGTTTATTTGATAGGTGTTAAGTCAACTTCATGTGACTTTCTTATGGCTGTTGAGGTTATAATACCGATTCTGGTATGTTCGGTATGTTTTTTAAACATTTTTGAACTTTGGTTCCACTTGATTAGGTCTAATCTTCAGATTGTTAATGATTTTATTTCACATGTTTTAAGATGGATTTTAGATGCTTTAATGTGTTTTTAATGTGTTCTTTTTAATTGGTTGTGAATTTTTGATTCACACTTGTTTAGGAAATTGATTTCCAATGGATTAAGTGCATTGAATCAATTTTTCTAGATTGTATTAAATCTTAATCTTGTTAAATGTTAAGGTTCAAGTGTGTTTTAAAGTTGTTTTTGAATGTATTTTCAAATTTCATTAAAAGAACTTTAAATTTGGTTAACTCTTGCTCAGTTTGCATCACATCAGGTCCGTCGGGCTAGTATCGATGCCCGGTCACATGCAATCAACTCGGCACTTGAAATGTTCATTGAATATTCATGTTCATGCTGGTGTACATCAGATGTGGCAGTTCATATGCCATGAATAATGCTTGTCAAAGTGTAAATGCATCAAAGTCCTTCTCTTGGTGTCAAATCCCACTTGACCGGGATAAGTTTGGCAGCATGCCGCCTTATTTTCTGATCGGTGTGGAATTTTTACCCATCCTACATGCATAGTCTTTTGACTTTCCAAGTAGTAGGAAGGATCTTCTGCAATGGAAGCCGGCCCAAGCCTACATCCAGGTCAGCGTTCCGGTGCAAGCCGGATGAGCCGCCCAAGGTGGAGCCCCCACGTGGTGGTGCTAACCCCTTATTTAATTTTAGTATTTTGCCTTCAGATTTAGTTAAGTGTGATTTTTAAATGTCCAAGGCCCAATGGGCCAGCTTCATGTCTCATGGCCTGAGCAGGCCGGCTTCATGTCATGTCGACCTGGTTGGCCCAATTCAAGCTTCATGGGCCATGGCAGCCTATTTTGATCTCCAAGGGCCAAAATGGCCTGTTTTGACAATCTGCAGAATTTGATTTTTAGCATTTGCCTTTTTGTTGTAGTAGTGGGCAAAGGAAGCCTCAGAGAGGCTTGAATGGATCTGTGGAGGTGCTGCTTGGAAGAGTTTGAAAGGGGACTGCACAAGGGGCAGGTTTAAGACAAGTTTGGAAGGGTTGATTAGGTGCTGCACAAAGGGCATGTAGATAAGGAATTCAATGCCTCAAAGGAGCTGTTTAGTATTGAAATGAAGAAGGACACAAAAAGGGGGCTGTCTTGGTTGAAGTTGAGAATCCACTTGAGAGAGACTTGCCCCCTCGTACGGATTCCAAGAATTCCCATGACATCACCCTCTCCTCCAGCCAAAACAAGTGATCAAGAGCCCGCCCGGGGGAGACTTGGCCCATCTTGTGGATCCAAGAATGCCCAAGACATCACTCCATCCTTCTCAATGGGTAAGGGGGATGTGTATAGAATGAAATAGGGCTGATTGGATGTTGTTTAGATGGCCAACAAGGGGACTGATGGTAGGCTATGCAAGGACCTGTTTGGGTGGCCAGCAAAGGGGCTATTTAGATGACCTAATTAGGGACAGGTTCATGGGCACTCAGGGGGCCTGATTGCTATGGGTTTTAAGGCACACAAGAGGCCTGATTGTGGATGTGTTTAGGGGCACTAAAGGGGCCTGGTTGTGGGTGAGTTTCAAGGGGCACATAGGGGTTGATTGAAAAGATAGCAAGGTTGGTTTTCTAGAGCACATTCAGGTGGCCAGCAAGGGGGTAATTGAGGGGATGCACATGGGCTTTTAAAGGGACCATAACAGCTGGGGTTTGAGGAATTTTGAATGGCCAAAGGAGAGGCTGAAGGGTAGAGAAAGAAGAGGGGAGGAAGAGAAATGAAGTGCTACATCTTTTATTTCTCTACTCACCTTGTTTCATTTCTCTTTTTCTCTTGTGCTGCAAGTGGTGTTGAAGATGGAAGGATTGTATGTATTCTCCTTCTTATTTCTTCTTCTCCTTGTGAATATGGTGCTGGAGGAGGAAGATGAAGGTCCTGTTGGTGTTGCAGGCCTCACCAATGATAAAGAAGCCTGCTGCTCTTGCTGGAGTTGGCGCACCAACCAGGTGGGCTGGTTGCAGCTGCTGCTGGCGTACCTGCTGGAGGAAGCCTTTTTCTTCTTCTTCTTCTTCGCTTGGCACACCCAAAATGGGTAGGAGAGCTTCCTGACTTGATGATGAATATGTCAAATAAAGATGAGGAAGGGCTGGAGCAAGGTTGATGGCACACTTAGAAGCTGAGGGAGAGCTGGAGTAGGGCTTCCGCAAGGTCAGCTTGTGTTTTCGACCAAGGCTAGATGGGGGGTTTAAATAGAGGCTGGGGGCCCCATCTCCAGGAAGGGATAAGGATGGAGGCTGTTGAGAGGAGATAAGGATAACTCAATAGAGGATGAGGATGATAAGGATAACCCACAGTTGGTTGAGCTAGAGGCTGTTGAGGGTGGTACGCACCAACCTGATGGGAGCATGTTCGGCCAGCCTCCTATCTTCTAGGGGTATGAGCGCACCATGCAAGTTGGGAGGTTGGTTCGGCCAGCCATCAGATGGGATAGGACAGGGGTTGTTGTAGGGTCAGTTGGGATAGATCTAAAACAATGGAGTTAGGTTGGTTGGAGGATAGAGCTCATCTCTAAGTGGTTGGAGATAAACTAGATGGGAGATAAGGATAGAATGGAGTGGGGATGAAGTGGCGCACAAACTCCTAGATTATAGGGCCTTGTGTGCACCCAGCAGGGAGAGGATGAGCTGGGTTTGTCCAGCAGCAACCTAGGTCAGCCTATCTCGGGTTAGGTTTAACCCTTCGTTGATCTGAGTACTCCCGATCCGACGGATGCCGTAAATTTCGACCGAAACCAATTAAATAAAGCCCAAATTGACTAAGAAAAATCTGTAACATGCCCTAATCGCCATTGATCCTATGCTCCATCATGATGTATGTCTGAGATTGCTTGTTTTACATCAGATCCCTGATTTTACCGATTTCTCCGATTGGTGCGATCTCGGCCGTCGATAACCCCAGAAATTGCAATTAAATGCGATTAAATTATCCAATTGGCCAAATTTTATTTTCCATGCATCAATATTATTGATACTATCATCATGGATTGCGACATTGAAATATTCAACCCGTGGGATGATCTAGGAGCTGATTGGACTATTATACCCCTGGAGCGACGGCATACGACTTTCCGTCCAGATTTGATCTTTCTTGCATATCTCTTCAACCAGTGGTTGGATTTTCGATCCATCTTGAGGATTGTGCAACTCTACCTTAGACCAACATTGTGGTGAAGTTGAATTTTTTTGAAGGTGTCCTGATTTGTCTCGAAGTGTCAAAGGCAAAATGGTCATTTTGGCGTTCTGGTGTCCGTTTTATGCATTTTGGGCGCCATTGCAAAGCTCTTGACCAAGGCTATGAAATGTGCACATTTTATTGACCATTTGAGGTCTATCAAGCCATGCCAAGGCATTTCAAAGCCTTTTTTGCATCATATGTACTTGAATTTACTGAATCTAGGATGGATTTCGAAATCGGCTTCGGTACTGTTCAAATTTGTATTGGGTGAGCTACATGGAGCTGTTTAAACTTTTCTTGTGGCATCAACTAACTTTCCAAGCCCATTAAGTCTTATTAGGCCTGGCTGGTCCATTAGGCCACTGAAGTTGGCCCCATCCCCAATTTGTACCTTTTGAAAATTTTGGTGCCAACATAGAGCGAAAAGGTGATTACAATAGGTGATGGGCACAATGGGATTAACGAACACGGTGAAACTAACGGGCATGGTGGGATATAGAAAAGGTCGGAATTGAGACAAATGATGGGAGAGTGCACCTGGTGGGGTTTAGAGATCACAGTGAGAAGGTGATGATCATGATGAGATGTATGTAATCATAATGCAAAATGCAATGAGACTAATACTACAATGCATGCTGGGCTCAAAAAACAACAAAAACAAAACTTGTTTAATAATTAGTTGAAGATATAGATTGTTTGTGAGGTCAAGATACCTAGTTGGGAACCATTGTTCCTCACTACACAATTTTGGCTTATCCATGTGCACGAAGAATGACCCGACCATTGTAAATTTTGATGAAGGGGATCTCGGGTCTAGTCTTCTTCACATCTACGGTTTTCAACAATAATAACATAAGTAAATAATAATGCACCTAATACATGCTAAGAAAGAAAATGATGATAGTGAGTCTGCAATGTGATGACACACATTCTCACAAAAGGGTTCATGTGCCCTGATGAGGACATAGAGTGGTTGAAGAAAGTTCCTCGGCAAAGTTGAAGCCGAGGTTATGGTGACACCTCCTTCTAAGAATTCTCAGGGGAGGGAAATAATGATCATCACCTTGTTGAAAATCTTGCAAAGTCAACTCCTCAGCAAAGTTGAGGCAGAGGTGATCGCCTTGTCGTGTAGAGTTCTCCCGTTTGTTCTTTGTGCCTAAAACACTCAGAAAAGGAGATTAGAATGACAATATGGCTTATCCCCTTGCAATGTGCAATCTGCCTTTACATTTGTCAAGGGGGTAGCCTTTATTAACAAGGTGGGATAAATAAAATGACTAAAAGAAATGAAATGTAATAAAGGTTGAGAGGACTTACCTATCATGGTGAGAATCGTTCCCCTTCTTTTCTTGAATTCCTGAAACACTTGATAAAGAAGATTAAACCTTCACCATAAATCATTCCTTTGCCTATTGACATTTGCCTTGACTTAGGTCAGAGGGAGGAGCCTTCTTAACACGGTGTAATAAAATAAAATAAATGACTGGAATAAAATGGTTAAGAGAACTTACCTGTCATCAAGAAAACCTTACCCTCTTACTTTAAAGCCCCTGAAATGCATGATAAAAGAGGATTAGATATTCACAATGACTCATCCCTTTGCCTAGTACGGCCAACTTTGACTTAGGTCAAAGGGAAGAGCCCTCTTAACGGGGTGATATCAAAGATAAATATGCAATGTAGAAATGGAAATATGCAAGAAATAAAAATAAACATGGATGCAAGCAAAGGCAAAAATCAAGGTTATGCCAAAGTTAAATGATGCATTTTTTAGATTTTTGAAAATATTTAATCTTCTTGGATTTTTGACAATATTCAATTTTTTTAGATTTTTTTAAAATATTCAAAATTTTGAGATTTTTGAAAATATTTTATTTTTTCCAGTTTTTGAAAACATTCAAATTTTTTGGAGAATGATTTGGTATTAAGATAATTCATCGGTTCTTGAGTGTTAATCATGATTTAATCGGTAAACACCACGTGAACACGAGGTTCCCTACCCAGAATCTTTCTTGCCTTCTTCTCTTGATTGGCTTGGGTTCCCCCTGAATTTGGATAGCTTACCCTACCCTAAGGATTTAAGGAGGAAGGATAGTGGAGGAAGTCCTTGATAGGATTTGGAGATGTCGAGGAGGGTTTCTCTACTCATGCCCCCAGTTGCCCATTGGGGTTCGGCCTCTTCGGGTCTTTTCTACATGTGACACTTTTATACAAGTCTTTGACCTGTGGGGTCATTGCCAATCTTTTGGTACCTTTTCTCATTTTCTACTTTTTCAGGTACTCATTTAGATAGGCCCATATTTGTTTAAACCTATGGGGTTCATTGCCCATCTTTTGGCATACTTTTGCATCCTATGAGACGGCCTCCTACTAAGGTGGTAAGCATTTTTTATACTATTCTACTCTAATCTCTTTCACCTATCTTGGACCGAACATAAGAGAATAGGATAAGGGTCACTTCTTGCCTTCAGGGTTCCACCTTACCTCTTTTGAGTGTCAGGCTATCTAGATTCTGGGATTGGGAGGTGTTGTGTGTGTAAAGTGTTGTCTACCCTTATCCTTTCGCAAACACTCCGGGATTGATGACTTGATACCATACCAAAGATTCTCCATTTTTTTAAGAAAACTATTTTTTGAGGTAAATGCCATTCCACGGATGATTCAATTTCTCTCTATCGGCATTGGTTAGCATATATGCATTGCTTGGATATTTTTCAATGATAACAAAAGGCCCTTCCCAGTTAGGTTGCAACTTGGAGCAAGGACCACCTGGCTTAACGAATATACGTTTGACTACCATCTCACCAATTTTGAGTTTCCTCTCTACCACGCTCTTTTGATAAAACCTCTTGAGTCTATTCTGATAAGTTCGAGCATGCTCAGAGGTGGCCAACCTTCTTTCATCTAGGAGTTCAAGTTGTGTAAGGAGAGATTCTTGTCTCTCATCGACGGGGATATCCCTATCGTGATAAACTCGGAGTGATGGAAGGAGTACTTCGTACGGGACCACTGCTTCCATCCCATATGCAAGGGCATATGGGGTTTGATCAGTAGGGGTCTGCACGGAAGTACAATAAGCCCATAGGGCATCTACAAGCTTATCTGGCCAGTCCACAAATTTGCCAGACTTACAGGTTTTCTTGATAATCTTAATCAAGGTTTTATTGGTGGCTTCTGCTTAACCGTTGCCTTGCAGATAGTACAGAGATGAATGATGTGATGCAATGTGGTACCTATTGCAAAGATCGTGTAGATGTTTAGAGAGAAATTATGGTCTGTCATCGGTGATGATGTCGCTGGGAATCCCAAACCTGGCAATGATGTTGCGCTTGTTGAAGGAGCACAGTGTTGATGCCTTGATCTCCACGAATGCTTCTGTTTCTGCTCACTTGGTGAAGTACAATGTAGCCATCAGGATGAATGATTTGGAGCAGACTTCAGATTTAAGATCACTTAGAGGGCCAATAATATCAAAAGCCCACATGGTGAAGGGCCGTAGGGCATGAATCGGGTGAAGGGAAGACGCGGGAGAATGGATCTTGTCAGCATGGAGTTGGCAAGAGTGACAGTGCCGGACAAAGATGGAGCAGTCTTCTTTTAGGGTTGGCCAATAATACCTTTGCCGGATAATCTTTTTGGCAAGAGCTTGAGCATTGACTTGGCCCCCACAGACCCCGAAATGTGCTTCCTTAACCACCAACTCTACTTCTTCTTCATCAACCCATCTAAGTAAGATTTCACTCAGGCTCCTTTTGTAGAGCACCCCTCCCAAGATGGTATACCTCTGGGATACTCTTCTGATGGCCTTTTTCTCTTTTGCATTGGATCTAAGTGAATAAGATTGATCTTGACAATACCTTTCAATATCTTCATACCAAGGCCTCTCAACATCATCTAGCTATTCCAACTCGACTACAGAGATCTCCTCTTTCTGCTTCAGATATTCCTTCCTGCCGAATCTCTCCTTGACTTTCAAAAATTGTCCATCCTTAATCATCGGCATTGATCTCCCACAGACATGGATAATCCACACATGTCTGCCTAGCGGTACTAATAGAGATGAAGCTAAGGAAGCTAGGGCATCAGCAAGAATATTCTGAGCTTGAGGAACGTGAACAAAAGTGAGTTTGGAAAACAACTTGATGTAGCAAGAGGTGAGTTCTTGGTAGGGTTTGAGGTTCAGATGAGACGTTCGGTATTTGGTTAGGACTTGGCACATAATAAGTTGGCTATCACCTATCACCTTTAGTTCGGTGGCACTATAGAAGTAAGTGGCCTCCAGCGCGGTGGCAAGCAAGGCTTCATATTTAGCTATATTGTTGGTTGTTGAAAAGTTGAGTTGAAATGCCTGTTAAATGGTGACACCTTTAGGTGATAGAAAGATGATTTCTATTCCCTTACCAAGTGAATTCAGAGCCCCGTCAACATATAATGTCCAAAAATTGAAAGATCAGATCAACATTAGTTCATCATCTGGGAGCTCTGACTGAACTAGGTCAAAGATGTGTACAGGATGGTGGGTAAGATGTTCGACAATGGCATAGCCCTTAATTGCCTCAATTTTCTCAAAGAGAAATTTATGGGATTGATGTGGGTGATAAGATTGCCCTAATAAGCTAAGAAATAGTGTTTTAGTTTCTGAACTACCCAGGCTAGTGCAGCATAAGTCTTCTCTACTACAGTGTACTTCTGCTTACATCGATCAAAAATCTTAGACAAATAGTAAGTTGCCCGCTCTTTCCCTTCTTCATTCACTTGTGCAAGGACTGCTCTAAAAGAATTCTCCAAAATCAAGATATATAGAACAAAGAGCTTGCCAAGGACTGGTGGTCTAAGCACAGAAGGACTAGCTAGGTATCTTTTCAAATCATCAAATACTTCCGGGCACTTTGAATCCCATTTAAACTTGGCCTCCACCTTGGTTAACTCATAGAAAGGGTTACACCTTTGGGAATGTTGTGAGATAAACCGGCAGACAAACTTGAGCCTCCCGGTTAATCCTCAAAGTTCTATCATATTTTTCAGATGAGGCATACCAATAATTGCTTTGGCCTTGTTTGGGTCCATCTATATGCCCATTTTTCTCACTATGAACCCCAACAATTTTTCTGAGGATACTCCAAATGTGCATTTCTTTAGGTTCATCTTCAGTTTATATTCCTTAGCCCTTTGCAAGACCTTTATTAACACTTCAGGATGATCTTCTTGGCTTTTGGAGTTAACAACAAGGTCATCTATGTACACCTCTACAAGAGTATGCATCATATCATAAAAAATAGCCATCATAGCCCTCTGATATGTTGCATCAGCATTCTTCAATCCAAAGGGCATGATGACATAGTAGTAGGTTCCCCAAGGTGTAGTGAATGAGATCTTCTCTTGGTCCTCTTTGGCTAACCGTATTTGATTGTACTCGGAATAGCCATCCATGAATGAAAGCATTTCGAATCTAGCAGTGTTGTCAACCAATACATCAATATGAGGTAGAGGAAAGTCATCTTTAGGACATGCTCGGTTCAAGTCCCTGAAGTCTATGCAGATCCAAACTTGTCCATCCTTCTTCATGACAGGGACTATGTTTGCCACCCATTGTGAATAAAGAATGACCTTAATAAATTTTGTCTGATGCAACTTGTCGACCTCTTCTTTCATTTTAAGTGCAACATTGGGGTGGAATCTCCTTAATTTTTGTTTGACCGAAGTAGCCCCAAGTTTCAAACTTAAACGATATTCAACCAACGAGTTGTCTAACCCCGGCATATCTTCATATGTCCATGCGAACGTGTCCTAGTATTCTTCCAAGATTTTAATTAAGCTCTATTTCTCAGTAGGAGTGAGGTTGGCACTTAGGAGGATAGTGTTGGGATCTTCTAGTGTTCCAAGATTTAATTCTTTTGTTGGCTCATCCATCGTGGCTAATGGTTCCTCAAATCTCTTAAATCCAGATGTAGTGTATACGCATCAGCCAAGTCCTCAATTTCTTCTTCAAAATCAGGATCCTTTTTCGATACCACCTCATAGACTCCTAGTGTATAATCTACATTAAATTCATCCTCAAATTGAATTTCATTAAGCTGAATAGCATTTTTCAAGAAATTCGGCAACCTTGCACTTCTAAGCTAAGTGTTGAAGATGCCTCTCTAGAACTTGCTTACCTTAAATTTTCTTTTTCCCTAACCTAACTACTCCTACAGAAGATGGAATTGAAAAGGTGGTATGTACAGTGGGTGAAAGAATGAGTAGATCGATTTGTTATTCGGAGAAGAGCAGTCCCTGGTTAGGAGCACCCTTCGAGAAAAGTAAAGGCATCTCCTCAATGGAAAGATAAGTTTGTGAGAAGATGTTTTTTATTTTGGTGTTTTCAATAACAAAAAGAGAATGAGCCGGTAGGGCTCGGGCAGAAATGAGAAAAATGGGCTCATGGGCCCTACAATAACAAGAAATGGGCATGCAGGCCCAAAACTAGAGAAAAGCTCTAAGGGGCACATGGGCCCAATTAGTGGGCATGCGGGCTCAGTGTTGGTTTGATGTGGGCGTAGAAGCCCAGTGGGGTAGAAAGACTTGAATGGGCTCTCAGGCCCAGTGATCAATTCGGGTGGTCATACCAGCCCAGAGGTGGGAATTGGGCTAGGAAGTCCATCAAGCGAATTTAGGAGGGAGAGCGTGAGGATCTTGAAATACGTGACCACAGGATATGGCTCATGCAGAATGTTGTATGAAGGCTTACTCGAGTCGCTAAGCTATTTAGAAACAGGCTCACCCTTGAGTGGTTCTTTCTTCTCTTCCTTCTCCATGAACAACCGAGCTAGAGATGAAGTCAGGTTATCCACTTATTCCTCATGTTCTGTAGCCCTCCTCCTCTTGGTGGTAGCGTTCAGTTCTTCCTCATCTTCAGCCATCATCATGGTCACCCCTTTGATGAAGAATTTGTGGAACCCCATGGCATGATTTGGCCAGTAGACCATCCTTTGAGTGAAACTTGGCTCATAGTCGAGCCCTTGCCTTTTGGTCTTTGTACCACTTCAATGGGGTGCACAACCCCCTGCAGCTCCTTACCTAGCCCATTTTCTGGTTAATATCCTATTTTTTCATCATCCGCCAAGCAACTGTATCTAGAGGCGAGGTCATCAAAACCATGATTCCGGGCAGCTCTGTAGTTGAAACTAGCGACTGGATAGATTCTGATACTGGTAATACAGAAGAGAGGTTATCCACGTCATTCAGAATGGGGACGTTGGTTACCTTGATGACCTACCCCTTGTATGGGAACTTCACACATTGATGATTGGTCGAGACAACATCTCCTATTGCCTCAAGATATGGGTGTCCCATTATGGCATTAAACGTGGGGTCTGGTTCTAAAACATGGAACTCGGTGGTGATAGTACACAATCCGACCCCTACTTCCAAAGTAACCACTCCTCTTGCTGGCTTCCTAGAGTTGTCATAGGCTATCACCATAATGGCGGAAGGCTTGATTTCCTCATTGGAGATGCTGCAAAGCTATAATATTTTTGGTGGCATGACGTTTATGGATGCTTCAGTGTCAATCAAGCAGGATTTGATTTCTATGCCTCTGATGACCACAACAACGCATAGAGCATACTTTCTGATCTCTGGCCATGCCAACTCCTCTTCTATGAATGTGAGTGATGGATGCTCACTCCTAGGGGTCAACATAGTGATGATTTTCTCGGGCGGGAGGTCCTCATTGACCATGACCCGCTGTAAGTATTGTTGTAGAATATCCTGATGAATCTTAGACTTTTTAATGAGATCTAGAATTGAAATCTGTGCTAGCATTTTGTCCAGATGCTTCAACAAGTCATATGTCATGCCAGGCAATGGTTCTTCTATCACCTCCTCTTTTGTCTACTCCTGCAGCTGCATCCCAGCCTAGGGAAGACCCTTTAGAACATCCTCCCACTCTAAAGTACCGGTGCCATCATGGTAGGGGGGAGTGGTGAAGGTGGTGATGGTATGGTTGGTTGGGGTGTTGAAGGGCCTAAGGTAGGTGAGGGTTGTGAGGGTTGGTTTATGGTGGTTGTTGATAGGTTAGGTGGTAGTTAAGGTGTTGGTGGTAATGGTCGGATGATGAGGGGTCTGGAGTGGTGGTGGTTGGTGGGTTAGGTGCTGCTTGAGGTGTTGGTGTTGATGATTGGATGATGAGAGGTCATGGAGTGGTGGTGGTTGGTGGGTTGCGTGATGGTCAGATGATGATGCACCGTGGAGTGGTGGTGGTTGGCAGGTTAGGTGCTGGTTGGATGATGAGAGACCGTGGAGTGGTGGTGGTTGATGGGTTAGGTGCTGGTTGGTATGTTGGGGAGGCCAAATTATTAGATGCTGGGGAGGGTTAATGGTTGGTGACGGCAGTGTTGATGAGGTTGGTTTTTAGGGGGCTTGGGTAAGTTGTTGGCTGGGGGTGGTTCTTGGTATGCAGAGTATGGTACAGGTTGTGGGTGGAGCTGGTCTTGTGGGCATGGTGGTGGTTTGGTCCTCCACCTGCCAACCCTCAGAGTGGTAGGTTGACTCCCCAATGGCAAAGTTGAAAAGACCAATTCGTTGGTTTGGTAGGGCTGGTGCCAGTGCTTAAGTGGGTGCATGTACTGGGAGTGGGTCTTAAACTATGCCCAGACCGGGCTACTGTTGTGCTTGTTGTTGCTAGCACCATAGTTGATTCTGTCGTGCTTTCATTGCCTATATAGATGCCCCCATCTGTGCCCAATTGATGTTCCCTTGATCATTAAGATCATGAATGTAGTCCTTAAATTGGAAGCAAAATTCCACAGTATGCCCTAGGTACCGATGGTAGGCGGAGTACTTTGACATGTCTATATTTGTCGACCATCCTTCTCTTTCCTTTGGGAGCTCCAACTGCTACTCAGCCATCAATACATTAAAAGTATTAGTGAGGGGGAATGGTAGCTGAGGGTAGCATTCTCTTTTTGGTCCCCCCTCCGAGGTTAGTTGGCCTGCGGTGGCACTTGGTTGTGGGCAAGTTGTTGTTGTAGTGCTCAGTTGTAGGCAAGTTGTTGTTGTGGTGCTCAGTTGTAGGCAGGTTGCTGCTGAGTTGTTAGATTGGTTGAAGAGCTAGTTGAGGAGCTGGTTGGTGTCGACTCCAGAAATAGGTTCCAAATTGGCATCTCAAGAGAAGGTAAAAGATATATTGGATTAGGGGAAAAAGGGGAGTGAATTGGAAAACACTCAGAAAGCGGCAAAGAGTCCTCACCTCGGTCCCACACTCACATTGATCCCCGAACTTTCATCTCACGGCGTCGCTCGGGCACCGGAGACGGTTCGGGTCATGTGGGAAAGAGAGTGAGGAATGAATTAACTTAGAACATGATAAGAGGTGGTCGCCGGGAGCCGCGGGCTCGGCTTTATGGAATGTAAATCAAGAGATGAATTGACCGTGTGTACCTTAGCGCGGGAGATGATATGTGGGTTCAACCTTCTTCTTCTTCGGCCGGCCGATGAAGAAGAGTCCAACCGATGCTAACTTGATGTACCTGTGCAACTGATAATCCGGATCATGGACAGTGAAGTTCTGGAAACTCCCAGCACAATGTCGATGTAGGACGTGCTATGGGAACCACAGATATCATTAAATGTACTGAAATTGACTGAGAAGACGATGACTTAGAAGAGAAGACTTCGGATCTGTCTGTACAGCACCGGTGTTGAAGCCGTAACAAGCAAAGGGAATTTCATAATTGATCTCTGTTTGTTGGAGATGAAATATATCTTGATGAACCACACTTCTTATGAAGGAAGTCTGGCCATAAAATGACTATAAAGATTTGTAGAAGCCGATGATCAGCAGTGCTTCACATCAGAGCATAGACCGGTTTCTTCACTTTGGGATGATCTCTGGGCACCGGGATGAAGAGAAGATGATTTGGGGAGGTTGGGACGAGCCAAGGGTGGCTGGAGGACAAGGATAAGAGTGTTGGATGATGGGGATGCCCTTCTTAGGTCGTTCATATGAGTCTCCCTTTATAGGGGATGAAAAGCAGGTCAAAAAATAGCAAGTTTTGATACATCCGACCATAGGTTAGATTTCCTCTATTTAATGTTGCTGATTTTCATCCTGAGGCATCTAGAAACTTACCCAAATGATTGAGAGGGATTGGAAACCGTGTATCACCTTCCCCATATTCAAAATATGTCTCCACTTGAATAGGAAACAAATCTAGTCTAAAAATGGCAAGTTTTGATGTATAAGACAACAAGTTGAATTGTCATCATTTGATGATGCTAATTTCGACCATGAAGCTTACAAATACTATACCAAGTAATATGGAGGAGGAAAAAGGAAGGTAAGGTCGTGAATTGGTCAGATATGTTCCCAATGGGTTGGGCTTGCATGCAATTGGGCTTGATCGGTGCTGCGTGCGGACAGAACTACGCATCTGACTTCCAAAGGGCGCTGCGGACAAATGGGAGATCAGAATTGAATGCCATTTGTTGAAATAGAAAGATAACTCAGAGAATAAGATTATTCATGTTGAATACCTTTTCATTAAACATCCATATAATCTTGTGAAAAATTTCCAAATAAAGGATATGCTGGGAAAAGCATAATCTGGCACACCACCAAGAGTCTCTTGTTTGGCAAACATGGATTTGATTAGAAATTAGAAAATCATCCTCATATTTCCAATAAGAACATCAGATCATCCAAAAGGGTGGTTCATCATGATTTTGATAGTCTAAAAGAGATGTTACCAATGGAAAAATGGCTTAAGCTCTAAATAAGGCCAAATTGGTGTGTCTACAGTTGGTACTGTTGGTTCGATGGGGGGTTTCAGTATTGGTTCTGGTGATACCCACCCTGGTTCCCTATGGCATTGACACTCGTTATTCACTACCCCTCGGAGGTAGGCCTACAGGTGCAAGTTTTCTGGTGTTGCGGGGTTTAGGGTCAAATGGGTTGATCATGGAAGCATCCCTAAAGTGGGCATGGAGATAACGGGCGCTATCACAGAGCTCACTCATGGTGGTTGGGCGGTGAATGATTAGGAGGTTGCAAAGGGTTGGTGTGGTATTCCTAATGAGCATCCTCACCTATTCCCCCTCTGAAATGGTGTCAACCAACTTTTCTGCCATTCCTCTCCACCAATCAGCAAATTTGGTGAAGTTTTCGTCCAGCCTCATCTTTTCAACAATTAAATCCGTGATTGAGTAGGCTGGCCCCACCCAGTCCTTGTACCTCGGCAGAAACTCTATCTTAACTATGTCAAAATCTACTGCCTCAAGGGAATCGAGAGAATAGAACCAATCAAGAGCGGACCATTCCAAAGATCGACAGAATAGGAAAACGAGGGCTTTGCTGTTATTCTTCCAGAAAGTGTTATCATGCAAGTAGTTCTTCAAATGGTTGAAGGGATTTCCAATTCCATTGTAGCATTGGAAGACTATCATTTTGGAAGGAGAAAGATGTAAGACTGGGAAAGATGGAATAGATATTTCAGGGGTGGCCCTTGAGTCCAAACGATGCCTCAGCTCTTCAAAGCGTTCATCCATTTGGTTGAGTTTGTCTATGAACGCTTGAGTAAGGCTGGATTCCTAAGCCACTAGTGCAAGGTATTTGGATGAACGGGCTAGAAGAGGCGGGTTAGAAGTAGGAACTGGCATGGAATCAAGTGGGTGCGCCTCAACAGGGTGAGTAGGCAATGTAGTACGGAAAGATTGTGCAGGAGTGTTGATGATGAGGGGCCTAGTTGCCGATTGAGGTGATGAGGGGGCTTGATTTCCCTCGACTAGACCTTGATTGGCAGGTATCTTGCCCTTTGCTAGAGACTGCATGATTGAGAAGGATTCAGGATCAAAGTGGAGAGATAGACCCTGGAGGAGTTGCTCTTTGCTAAGCGGAGCAGGTTGAATTTCGGGTTCCCTGATGGCATTAACATGGCCCTCTAGTTGGACCATGGGTTGATGTAGCTCGTAGTGACCCATCTAGTACTCTTCTTCTCCGTAGTAGTCTGACTTCCTGATGTGTCTTCTGGACCTTAGCATCATGGGCATCCTATCAAACTTTGTAAAAAAATGGTTGAAAGTGCAAGCAGAATGTACAACTAAAAAAAGTTTTTTTGTTTTATCCTGTTTGATTTTTTTTCAATTTGTGGCTGGCAAACAAGTTGTACACAAAATTAAAGAGTTTTTTTTATTAGTTGTTTTGAAAGAAGAAATTTTTTTGTTGTTTACAATTTGGGTGACCAAGCAAGTTGTGTAAAAAGTTCTTAGAATGATTACTTGACAATTTTTGGGTTCAAACCTTTGATTAGATAGATTGTTAGCAATTGTTCACTCAAGTTGGGTATGGTTCCTATTGCTCCAATATTCAAGACCTAAGATTTTCACTCAATCACCATGAGTAGGCACTTGGGTTCTTCAGGGTTTTGTAATGAATGGTACAATCATCCCAATCGTGCAGAAAGAAATACTCCATGGATGGTAACTTACGGAGGCCTTGATGAAAACAACCAAATCAACTAGGAAAGAATATCCCAGAAGAGATGTTAGAATCCACCAAGAGAGTGTTTGGAGGGTGAGGGTGTGTTGGGAGAGAGAGCTCCTGCCTCGAATACCCTAAGGATCAGAACAAGTCCGGTACCCGATGCAAAAAGATAATGCAAAAGTAAAAATGGAGGGTAAGAGGATAAGAAGAAATCAATTTGCTCAAACATGAAATGAAATTAAGCTATAAAATGCAAGCAAAACAAGCAATCATAGAACAAGACAAGAAATTAGAAACTAGTAACTAAAAGGTGGTTTGCGTGAGAACCGGTTTGTGGATGAGTATCCACGTGGGGACAGATCTGAAGTGAAATGAAAAGGGTGGTCCACCTGGGGACCAATCTGAAAATAAAGTGGCTCACACGAGAGCCGAGTTTTGGAAAGGTAGGTGGTTCACGCGGGAACCGATTTTTGAAGGAAAGGGGTGGTTCACACGGGAACCGGTTTGTTTGGTTGGAAAAGGAAAGAAAGGCCACATGGGGCCAATTTATAAGTGGTGCAAAGGGGTGGTCCATGCGGGGACCAATCTGAAAGTGGGTTGGTTCACGTGGGAACCAGTTTAGAAAAGGGGTTGGTTCATGCAGGAACTGGTTTTTAAGAAGAATAGTGTGGTTCACATGGGAACCAGTGTAAAAGATCACAAAAAGAAAGAGGGCCATGTGGGGCGAATCTAAAAGTAGTGCAATGGGGTGGTCCACGTGGGGACTGATGTGAAAGTAGGTTGGCTCATGCGGAAACCGGGTTGAAAAGAGGGTTGGTTTACACAGGAACCATTTTTTTTAGGAAGGAAAAGGTGTAGACACGCCAAATTGGCTTGATTCGGAGCCCTAGACTCTTATTCCATAGGCGATATCTTTTATTTGACCGTTATCTGATCCGGATTACCTCGTGGAGATGAGCTAAGGACATTGGTGGAGCCCCTTGTAAGTTGAGAATGGACCAATGATTTCCGGAATATTGTCGTAACCTTCAAGCGAGAGCCGCACGTGAACTGTAAAAACACGAAGCCTGCTCAATGACCGACCTTGAATGGTCCATAATTGAAGGTCTCGGGAGTCCTGCATGTGTTCCGTAACATTCAGGGTTTCCGAGAAGTCATTTCGGTAGACGTCGGTCAATAACGGCTTTCGTTATGGCTTTTTCGATCTGTGCTGACACGGCTATCCCGGACCATATGTTAGGCCTTTCCGGTCATCACCGGGTCTTTTCAGGTCATCCGGGTCGATTCTAGCCGAATATTTTCATCAACCGAGGCCATATGGCCATTTCGGTCAATTTTAGGGTTTCCCGGCTTTTCCGAGTTTCGGTTCACGTTTACCGGGTTAATCTCAAATTTTTCAATGACTTCGGGTTTTCCGGTCATACCAAACTTGTTCAGTCATCATTTTAAGTCATCCCGAGTTGACCCGAGATTTCTCGACCGGAACCGTGCTCTTTCGGATCTTCGCCACGGGTTTTAGCTTTCCGCGAGAGGGTAAACCAGTAGAAAGCCCCTTGAGAACATATTGGGAGTCATGCCGGCTGGTTTACCGACTTGAGGAGGTGCGGTTGAAGACCCTCTTTCCAATGCGACAAACGGGAGCCGAATCGGACATCCCGTTTGCAAGATACGGCTCGCGGAACGCGCGCGCAGGAGAGAGAGTGTACCGCGCCTCCGCTCACCTTGAAAGGGGAGGGCGTGCCCTGTGCGCCCTCAACCCAGGGGCGTGCCCTCAAACCGGGGGCACGTCATGCGCGCCCCCGGTTCCTTTGAAAAGCGGGGGCACGGTCAATTTCTTTAAATCGCAAATTACGCCGATTAGCACCTTCTAAACCTGATTTTTGGAAGGTTTCTGGCGCTGATTTTAGATTATTTGTACCGCGCCCCCGGTTCGGGGGCGCGTTACGTATGTCAAGTCGATTTTTAGTAATTTCCGGAAGTTTCTGTCAATTTTTAGCAGTGAGACATGTAACGCGCTCCCGCTCCCTTTGAAACAGGGGGGCGCACAGACCGCGCCCCCGAAGTGAGGGCGCGCCCTGCGCGCCCTTGGTTTGAGGGCGCGCCCTGCGCGCCCTCGTCTCCTTTGAAAAGCGGGAGCGCGGTCGGTCCAGTTTCCAAATTTTGCATCGGCTTCCTTCTCCTATAAATTGAGGGCCATTCTCAATGTCCCAAGGTTAATCTCCCATGCCTAGCTCGTCCAGAGGTCGTCCAAGCTCTTCTCCAAAGCTGTCCCGATGTCCAAAGGCGATCCAACATTGAGAGATCGATCCTGAAGTGAAGGAGAAGGCTCGATCTGGGCATTCTACATTAACCATTTTCATTGTCTTCTACATAAAATCTGGGACTCTTTCTGCGAAAGTCTTCAACACATAAGTTGTTCCTCTCTTCGTCCTCTTTCATCTCCAACTGATGGCACTCAATTCCGACTTTCCGTTTGTTCGTGGCGATTGATGCACTGAGAGAGCGCATCCAGGTTCTGTTTTACACATCCTCCCACTTTCATAATTTTTAAAGACTTTTACCGGAGGATTTCGGAGAAATTATCAACATAGTAACTCTTCTTCTCTGAGTCCTCTGTCTACTCCAACAAACATCACTCAATTCTGACATCGGGGGTCGTCCGTAGCATCCTCTGCACCAAAGTCGCACCAGAAGGGTGCAAAGCAACCCGAACCGGCCTTTCTCAACCAACTCGGCTTCAACTCAAGCCGATCCATTCCATAAGCTTCCTCAACTCATTTAACTCAGTTCATTTACTGTTTTAAAGCATATTTTAGTTCATTTGCATCATTTTTACATAATCA
The DNA here is from genome assembly GCA_036172225.1 of Cryptocoryne crispatula var. balansae. Taxonomy (NCBI): domain Eukaryota; kingdom Viridiplantae; phylum Streptophyta; class Magnoliopsida; order Alismatales; family Araceae; genus Cryptocoryne; species Cryptocoryne crispatula. The sequence goes on along the minus strand of CM069926.1, from coordinate 32,880,226 downwards.
AAACTACAAAAAAAGGGGTTAAGGCTCACCCCGAAGCCGGTGAGTCCAATTCCAATTGCTTCTTTCTAATCTTCTTACTACAGTTACTACACTTCCCATAGTTCTATTCATTTTATTTCACTTGGTTTATTGTTCTAGTTGCATAGGTTTATCAAGCTATCATCGGTTGGAGACTCTTCTTCATCGGCCGGCCGAGGAAGAAGAAGGTTGAACCCATATCCCGACCTCCCGCGCTAAGGTACACGGTCAAATCAACTCATCTCTTGTTTTTATTCTATAAAGCGGAGCCCGCGTCTTCTGGCGACCACATCTTTCATGTTTTAATTTCACTTCCTCTTCACACTCCTCCCACATGACCCGAACCGTCTCCGGTGCTCGAGCAACACCGTGAGAAGAAAGTTCGGGGATCAATGTGAGTGTGGGACCGAGGTGAGGAGTCTTTACCGCTTTCCGAGCATTTTCAATTAACCCCCCCTTTTTCCCCTATTCCATCTTTCACCTTTCTCTTGAGGTGCTGATCCGGAACCCGTTTCTGGAGTCAACAGCTTTTTGGCGACCACGGTGGGACAACCAATGTCTTCAACGGTGCTAGCTTGATTCAACCGTGCAACTAGTTGTTTTCCAACTTGGTTCCCGTGTGAACCGGCTTGTCTTTTATCTTCCATGTCAATTTACCTTTAAACTTGCTATTTACTCTTTCTTTAAGATTGTCCCCCATGTGGACTTAATTTGCTTGTCTTTCATTTCAACCCGGGTCCCGCATGAACCACTTTTCTTCTTATAAACCGGTTCCCGCGTGAACCACCTTTCTTTTCCTACTCGGTTCCCGCGTGAACCAACTTATTTTCAGATCGGTCCCCACGTGGAACACCTCTTTACAGCACCTTTAGATTGTCCCCACGTGGACCTCCTTCTATTTTGTCAACTCTTACACCGGTTCCCGCGTGAACCACCCCTTTCTTCACAAAAAAACCGGTTCCCGCGTGAACCAACCTCTTTTCTAAACCGGTTCACGGGTGAACCAACCCACTTTCAGATCGGTCCCCGCATGGACCACCCTTTTGCACTACTTTAGATTGGCCCCGCGTGGCCCTCCTTTTCTTTTTCCAACCAAACAAACCGGTTCCCGCGTGAACCACCCATTTTTCTTCAAAAACCGGTTCCCGCGTGAACCACCCATTTTTCTTCAAAAACCAGTTCCCGCGTGAACCACCTTTCTTTTCCAGCTCGGTTCCCGTGTGAACCAACTTTATTTTCAAATCGGTCTCCGCGTGGACCATTCTTTTACCTTTACTTCAGAATCGTCCCCACTTGGACACTCCAACACAAGCTGGTTCCCGCGCGAACCACCTTTTAGTTGCTAGTTGCTAGTTATTTGTTTTACTTTATCATTGCTTGTTTTGCTTGCATTCACTTGTTTGATTTATTCAATAGCTTTCATTCATGTTTGCATATTGATTGCTTCTTCTTCTCCTACCCTCCATTTTCATTTTTGCATTAGCTTTTGCATTGGGTACCGGACTTGCTCCGATCCGTAGGACATTCGAGGCAGGGGCTCTCTCTCCCAACACACCCTCACCCTCCAAACACCTTCTTGGTGGATTCTAACCTCTCTTCTGGGATATTCCTTCCTAGTTGATTTGGTTGTTCCATCAAGGCCTCCGTAAGTCCCCATCTATGGAGTATTCCTCTCCGCACGATTTGGCTGGTTGCACCACTTCCCAAAACCCGAAAAACCCAAGTACCTACTCGTGGTGATTGAGTGATAACCTCAGGTCTTGAAGATTGAAGCAATAGGAACCAAACTTACTTGAGTGAACAATTGCTAACAATCTATCTAATCTAAGGTTTCAACAAAAAAAATGTCGAGTAGTCATTTTAAAACCTTGTTTGCATAACTTGCTTGCTCACAACAATTGAAAACAACCAAAAAATTCTTCTTCTTTCAAAACACCTAAAAAACAACAAAAAAATCTTTTAATTTTTGTGTCCAACTTGCTTGCCAAACAACCAAATTGAAACCAAATCAAAATCAAACAAACAATCATAACCAAACAAAAAAAATCTCTTTGCATTTACACCTTTCATTTGCTTTCTTTCAACCATTTTTTTAAGAAAATTTGAGAGGATGCCCATAACACTAAGGTCCGGAAGACACGTCGGGTTGTCGGACTACTAAGGCCAAGAAGAGGAGTACGAGACGGGCCACTACGAGCTGCAACAACCCATGGTCCAACCAGAGGGCCATGTCAACGCCGTCAGGGAGCCAGAAATTCAAAATCCTAGTCATCAACCTGCTTCACTTAGCGTGGAGCAACTCCTCTAGGGTCTATCTCTTCATCTAGACCCCGAATATTTTTCGCTTGTGAAACCCTTGACAAAGGGCAATATGCCCGCCAATCAAGATCTGGTCGAGGGAAATCAAGCCCCCTCACCACCTCAATCAGCAGTCAGGCCCCAAATCATCTCTTCTCCTGGGCAACCCTGCCGTGTCTCCACTCACCCCGTTATGGGGCATTCACATAATATTGTTCCAATTCCTGTTTCCAACCTACCACTTCCAACTCAATCACCTAAACACTTTGCTCCCGTGGCTCAAGAATCCAGCCTCACCTAGGCATTAATGAACAAACTCAACCAGATGGATGAGGGCTTTGAAGAAATGAGGCACCGCCTCGATTCTAAAGCCATCCCTGAAATCTCTATCCCATCCTTCCCAGTTCTACAACTTCCTACTTCAAAGATACCAGTCTTCCAACGTTACAATGGGACTGGTAATCCTTTCAACCATCTAAAGAGCTTTCTCTACGATTCCGCATTCTGGAAAAATGACAGCAAAGCCCTTGCCTTCCTATTCCGTCGGTCATTGGAAGGATCCGCCCTGGACTGGTTCTATTCTCTTGATTTCATTGAGGCGGCAGATTTCGACATCGTCAAGGCAAAGTTTCTACAGAGGTACAAGGATCGGGTGGGGCCAGCCTGCTCGATAACTGATTTAATTGCCGAAAAGATGAGGCCAGATGAGGACTTTGCCAGATTTGCCGATCGGTGGAGGGGAATGGCTGAGAGGCTAGTGGATACCATCTCAGAGGGGGAGAAGGTGAGGATGCTCATAGGGAACACCACGCCCAACCTTCGCAATCTCCTGATCATGCACTGCCCAACAACCATGAGTGAGTTGTGTGATAGCGCTCGCTACCTCCAAGCCCACTTTAAAGATGCATCCATGACAACCCATTCGACACCAAGCCCCGTAACACTAGAAAGCCTACACCTGTAGGACCCACCACCGAAGGGGTAGTAAACAATGAGAGCATCAATGCCATGGGTAACCAGGGTAGGTATTGCCAAAGCCAATACAGTAACCCACCACCCAATCAACAATACCGCCCAGCTCCTCAATCAGCTCCTCAGCCCAAGCAGCAACTTGTATACAACCGAGCACCACCACAACAACCCACCTACAACCGAGTGCCCCAGCAACCAAATGCCTACAACCGAGCGCCTCAACAACAACCTGTCTACAACCGACCACAACTACAACAACAAGCTTACAACCAAGTGCCACCACCAGCCAACCGACCTAGGAGGGGGGGACCCAAGAGAGAATACTATCCTCAACTGCCATTCCCCCTCACCGATATCTTTAATGCATTGATGGAGGAACAACAGTTGGAGCTTCCAAAGGAGAGAGAAGGATGGCCGGCCAATGTTGACACAACCAAGTACTGCGCTTATCATCAGTATCCTGGGCACACGGTAGATGTAAGTTTCCAGTTTAAAGACTACATCCATGACCTCAATGATCAAGGGAACATTGACTGGGCACAGATGGGAAAATCTATTCAAGCAATGAAGGCACGTCAAAATTAGCCGCGGCGACAGCAAGCACAACAGCAGCCCAGCCTGGGCATAGTCCAAGATCTGCTCCTGGTACATGCACCCATACAAGCACCGGCACCAGCACCACCAAACCAATGACTCGGCCTCGTCCACTCCGCCATCGAGGAGTCAACCCACCATTCCCAGGGTTGGCAGGTCGAGGATCAAATCACCTCCATGCCCGCCATACCAACCCCACCTACAAACCGCACCATACTCTCCATACCGAGAGCTGCCCCCAGCCCACAAACTACCCAAACACCACTACCCTCACCAACCATTAACCCTCCACGGCGCTTAATCATTAGACCGCCACCAGCCTCCCAACCAGCACACCGACCATCACCCCAACCTAACGTACCAACCACCATTAATCCTCCTTGACGTCTAATCATTAGACCATCACCAACACCCCAAACGTCACCCAACCCACCAGTCGCCACCACTCCGCGACCCCTCATCATTAGACCATCACCAACAACACACAAACTATCACCCAACCTACCAGTCACTGCCACTCCACGACCTCTCATCATTAGACCATCACCACCAACACCCCAACCATCACCCAGCATACCGGCCTCCACCAATCCATGACCCCTCATCATCCGATCCTCACCACCCCTACCTACCATGGGCTCCTCAACCTACCAACCAACCCTACCATCACCATCATCACCACTTCACCCTACCACGCTGGCGCTGGTACTTCGTAGCGGGAGGATGTTCCAAAGGGTCTTCCCCTAGGCCGGGATGCAACCACAGGAGCAAGTAGAAGAGGAGGTAGTGGAAGAACCGTTGCCCAGCACGTCATATGACCTATTGAAGCATCTGGACAAAATGCCAGCATGGATTTCAATCCTAGAGCTGATTAAGAGGTCAAAGAACCATCAGGACATCCTACAACAATATCTGCAGCGGGTCAGGGTCAATGAGGACCTCCCGCCCGAAAAGATCATTACTGTCCTGACCCCGAGGAGTGAACATCCGGCACTCACATTTACACAGGAGGAGTTAGCATGGCCAGAGATCAGAAAGTATGCATTGCGCGTTGCAATAGTCATCAGAGACATGGAGATTAAATCTTGCTTGATTGACACCGGAGCATCCATAAATGTCATGCCACCAGAAACATTGCAACTTTGCAGCATCTCCGATGAAGAAATCGAGCCTTCTGCCATCACGGTGACAGCCTATGACAACTCCCGGAAGCCGGCACGAGGGGTGGTTACATTGGAAGTAGGGCTCGGACCATGTGCTGTCACCGTCGAGTTTCATGTTCTAGAACTGGACCCTACATTTAAAGTTATCTTGGGACACCCATATCTGGAGGCAATAGGAGCTGTCGCCTCCACTAATCATCAATGTATGAAGTTCCCATACAAGGGTTAGGTGATTAAAGTAACCAATATCCTCATTCTAAATGACGTGGATGACCCCTCTTCTGCACTGCCAATATCAAAATTTGTCCAGCCGTTGGTTTCAACTACAGAGCTACCTGAGGTCATGGTGTTGATGACGCCTCCAGAAACAGTTGCATGGCGGATGATGAAAGGGATGGACTATCAGCCAGGAAAGGGGTTGGGAAAGGAGCTGCAGGGGGTTGTGCACCCCATTAAAGCTGAACAAAGACCAAAGAGACACGGACTTGGCTATGAGCCCAGTTTCACTCCGCGGATGGTCTACTGGCCAAAAAATGCCATGGGACTCCAAAAATTCTTTATCAAAGGGGAGACCATGATGATGGCCGGGGACAAAGAAGAAGAACCAGTCAAGAGGAAGAAGGCACCAGAGCAAGAGGAGGAAGTAGACAACCTGAGTTCATCTTTGGCTCGATTGTTCACAGAGGAGGAAGAACCAGTCGAGGGCAAGTCCATCTCTAAACAACTTGTCCACTCGAACCCACCTCCAAACAACATCCCGCGTGAGCCGTATCCTATGGTCACGTATTTCAAAATCCTCACTCTATCCCTCTTGGATTCACTTGATGGGCTATCTAGCCCAATTCCTACTTATGGGCCAAAATGGCCACCTAAACTGATCACTAGGCCTGAGAGCCCATTCAAATCTTCTTACTCCACTGGGCTTCTATGCCCATTTCAATCCAACAACCTTGGGCCCGCGTGCCCACCAATTGGGCACGCGTGCCCACCAATCGGGCGCATGTGCCCTTTAGATTTATTTTCTTGCTTTGGGACCGCGTGCCCACCACTTGGGCCCACGTGCCCCTTAGGTTTCTTTTCCAGCTTTGGGCCCATGCGCCCGTTTCTTGCCATTGTAGGGCCCGCAAGCCCATTTTTCTCTCTTTTACTTAAGCTTTCTATTTCTGCTCGAGCCCCATCGGCTCATTCACTTTTTGTTATTGAAAACACACAAAACACCCAAAAAAACATCTTCTCGCAAACCCAATTTTCCGTTGAGGAGACGTCTCTTCTTGTCTCAGAGGGTGCTCCCGACCAGGGACCCCATTTCTCTGACTCACTGATCGACCAGGGACCCCTCTTCTCCGACTCCCTGTCGATGAGAGATGAGAATCTCTCCTTGCACAACTTGAACTCCTAAATGAAAGAAGGTTGGCTGCCTCCGAGCATGCCCGGACTTATCAGAACCGATTGAAAAGGTTTTATCAAAAGAGGGTGGTAGAGAGAAAGTTTGAAATTGGTGAGATGGTAGTCAAACGCATATTCGTTAAGCCAGGTGGTCCCCGCTCCAAGTTGCAACCGAACTGGGAAGGGCCTTTTGTTATAACTGAAAAATATCCAGGCAATGCATATGAGCTAACCAACGCCGATGGAGAAAAATTGAACCATCCATGGAACAACGTTTACCTCAAAAAAATAGTTTCCTTAGAAGAGAAAATGGAGAATTTCTGGTATGATATTAAGTCATCGATCCAAGAGTGTTAGCTAGAAGTCAAGGGTAGGCATCACCCTGCACACACAACACCTCCCGATCCCAGAATCTAGATAGCCCAACACTCGAGAGAAGCAAGGCAGAACCCTGAAGGCGGAAAGGAAACCTTACCCTATTCTCTTCTATTCAGTCTAAGATAGGTGAAGGGGACTAGAGAAGGATAGTATTGAAAATGCCCGCCACCTTAGTAGGAGGCCGTCTCATAGGGTGCAAAAGGGTGCCAAAAGATGGGCAATGAACCCCACATGTTTAAACAAATATGGGTCTGTCTGAATGAGTACCCGAAAGAATAGAAAATGAAGAAAAGGCACCAAAAGATGGGCAATGACCCCACAGGTCAAAGACTTGTCTAAGTAAGTGCCACATGTAGAAAAGACCCGAAGAGGCCGAACCCCAATGGGCAATTTGGGCATGAGTAGAGAAACCCTCCTCAATACCCCCAAATCCTATCAAAGACTTCTTCTATTAATCTTCTATCTTAAAACCCTAGGGTAGGGTGAATTATCCAAACTCAGGGGGAATTCAAACCGATCAAGAGAAGAGGGCAAGAAAGATTCGGGGTAGGGAACCTTATTTTCACGTGGTGTTTATCGCTTGAATCTCGATTAACACTCAAAGATCGATGAATTGATTCGATACTAGCACATTCTCCACAAAAATAAAAAAAAATGAATATTTTCAAAAATCCAAAAAAATGAATATTTTCAAAAATAAAAAAATGAATATTTTCAAAAATCTGAAAAAAATGAATATTTTCAAAAATCCAAAAAAAAAATTGAATGCTTTCAAAAAAAAATGAATACTTTCTAAAAATCCAAAAAAAAATGCATCATTTAACTTGGCATAACCTTGATTTTTGCCTTTGCTAGCATTCATGTTTATTTTTATATCTTGCATGTTTCATTTCTACATTACATATTTATCTTCATTATCACCCCATTAAGAGGGCTACTCCCTTTGACCTAAGTCAAAGTTGGCCATAACAGGCAAAGGGATGAGTTGTTGTGAAGATCTGATCCTCTTTTGTCAAGTGTTTTCAGGAACTTTAAAGTAGGAGAGGAAGATTCTATCAATGACAGGCAGACAACAATAGGCAAAGAGATGGGCCATGGTGAAGATTTAATCCCATGTTATCAAGTGTTTCAGGATGCTAAGATCAAGAAGGGTGTGACTCTCACCATGACAGGTAAGCTTTCTTAACTCTTATCTTATTCATTTTCGGTCATTTTGTTCATTCTACCTGGTTAATAAGGCTACCCCCCTTGACATATAAGCAAGGAAAGATGACAATATGCAAGGGGGTAAGCCATAGAACAGATTTAACCCTTCTATTAAGTATTTCAGAAAAGAAACACAAGTCAAGGAGGGGCGAGAATCTCGCCAACAGGTATGTCTTTTAACCCTACATCTATTACTTATTTTTATTATTTTCCATCCCTTAGAAGGCTTCACCCCTTGACAAACTTGCAAGGGGCTAAGCCGAAATGTGATACTAACTACCCTTTTGAGCGATGTCAAGCAGATCAAACAAACATTGAAGCAAATAGGTGAAGATCTGATTATGCCATTAAGTGCTAAAACAAAGAAGAAAAGCAGCTACAACATCAGAAAAGCTAAGCCTGCTATAGAAATCAGTGCCTACTGCTACCCTCTCCAGGAGAATGACCACGTGGAGGAGGCATGGTAGCCGTGTCCGCCAAAGCTGCTGCGGCCGCCTCATTACGGCGACGCTCTGAAGCAGTGGCCGGGGAACGCGAAGCACCGTGCTCATGGCTCGGCTCGGCCACTCGCCCCTCGTCGGCTCCGCCAGTGGTGACCCTGACTACGAGCAGCGCCGCCACTCCGGTGCGTACCACTCTGATGGGAGCTACTCTGATGGGTGCAACTCTGGCTCGGCTGTGGAGGGATGCCCTGGTGGTAAACTTGCAATGTCGCCTCTGCTGCCGACAAACGAACCTGCACCTGCAGGTGCATCTGCTCCAGAGATCGCATGGCCTGGCTATGCTGGCGCTCCATCTCGCGCATGACTCTCTCGTGCTGAAGGCGGAGATCCGAGATGATCATCTGGGAACGAAGATCGGCTGGGGAAGACCGCAATGTCTCCACCTCAGACTCCAAGGACTGGATACGGGAGGACAAGCTACTCTGAAGCTCGGCAACCTGGAAGAAGAGGAAGAATATAAACCAAGAAAAATCAACAACCAAAATAGACAACAATGAAAGATACCTCTGCCTCCTTGGTCGTCAGGGCCTCTCTCGCCTCACTAAGACGCTGGCGGAGCTCAGCCACCTCTTCTTTCGATAGAGAAGGAGGTGAACCCTCAGCACGAGCCTTCCGCTGTAAACAGAAGAAAAACACATCAGAGCAAAGCAAGCATACATCGAAAATACAAATGAAGGTCAGAGGCAGTGTCTACCTCAGTCTCCAGCATGCCACGAAGAGTGGCCACATCCTGCCGAAGATCAACAATCTCTAGCTGTTGGCATAGCAGTAAAGCCCGAGCCTCATGAAAAGGCACGAAGGTCAGAAGAGAACAACAACACAGAATTGAAAGAAAGTAAGAAGCATTTACCTGACCCTCTGGAACAAATAGGTGACCATACGCCTCCGCGTATCGGCGAAGGTAGTCTCGGCTGTCCTCCGCCAAGCCAATAACTACCTCGCCACCTTCATACCACAAAGTGATCGAGGCGTGGTACCTCTCCACCCAGTCCACGGGAAGGAGTAGGCGCCTGGGACGGGCACCAACTAGGGGAAGAGGAGGAGGAGGCTCCAACCAGTCCTGCTCCAGACCGAGGGCGCGTGCCGAGAACCGAAGCCACAGTGGCGCCAGCTCATTGACGCACAAAAGATGAAGATCGCGGCCGAAGACATGACCAGCGTGGGTAATCCAGGGCTGGAGATGGTCATCGGTCATGAGATATGGCCTCCAACACACCTGTGGGAAGCAAAATCATGATTATTATTTCAACAGGAGAATATCTATACACAAAATTAAAAGACATACCTCAGTGTGTGGGAAGAGGAGAATCTGTGTACGAATCGAAGCCAACTGGCTGCGATGGCCCCCAGTAGGGCAAAGGAGCTCCCAACGAGCCATCAGGGGGAGGAGGTCGGGGTAGGATTGCTGTGCCCTGCCCAGGGGGAAGTAGAGGTAGCTCCAGACCTATAAAAGGCACAACTCGTCAGAACAAAGCAGAGCAATTTAAGTGTACAAGAAAGGAAAGCTGCTAAAAGTCACCTGGAGAAAAGGAGAGAAGCCGGCAACCGAAACAGAACCCGCCTCAGGCTGGAGGCCACAGAACAAATGGGCGAGCATCGCTGCCCCCCACGCATACGTGCCAACCTGCTCCATGTCAGCAAGTAAAGGGAGGAACCGCAGATGGATGCGGTCCGTCTTCGAGCCCAACAGAAGGAGCCCGAAGAAGAAGAGGAGGAAATGGCGCAAGTCTACGTCCGCCTCTAAGGAGCCAGGTAATCCGGTAAATGCCGCTGCAGCCTGGCTGACCATGCGGTAGAAAAAGCTGTCCTGGCTCTCGCCACAGACACGCTCGGCATCAACCAAGCCTACCATCTCACCAGCCTCTAGTCTGGCGATGGTGTGTAGGCCATCCTCCGGGTCGAACTCGGGCTCATATGCGAAGAGGGCCCGGAACTCCCGCGAATAGTCAGAAGAGGTGGCGCACACCACCGGCCTACCGTAAACACGAAGACCGGTGATGTGTGCAACATCCTCTAAGGAGGACACCATGTGCCCCCATGGGAACAGAAACACAAAGGAGTCTGGGTCCAAGGACTCGCGGAGGACCTGCACCAGTGGTAGGTCCTCCCAAAAAGGAGTCACCCGGAGGATGGGCCCAAACCCCATCTCCTCTAACCGAACCTGCTGGAAGTCCGGTAGGCCGAGGTAGGCAGCATGCACCAGGTCCCACGAGATTCGAGATTTTATCCGAGCCTGCAAGAGATTCATTTCATTAGTTCACTCAATTTTTATTGCCAAAATGCAAAGTAGCTAATCATTAAGTGCAGGAAAAGAAAACGTACCTCTCGGACTGCCGGGAGCTCGGGCTCCTCGGAATCGGAGTCGTGGCGGCGAACACGTCTCGGCATCTGTGCCAAAAGGGAAGTTGACATCAAACATTGTTACATACATTTTTTATTTATTTCATTCATTAAAAAAAATCAGCTGAACGCGCCCTCCCCTCCTTTGGAGAGGGAGCGTGCGCTCACTTGAGGGCACGCTGAGCACGCCCTCATAATAGGGGCACGCTCGGCGCGCCCCTGTCCGGTGAGGAGAGAGAGGGCGCGCAGACCACGCCCTCCTCATAGGGACGCGGTCTGCGCATCCCCAGACTGGGGGCGCGGTCTGCGTGCTCCCGGTACAAGGGCGCGGTCAATGTTTTGCGTTGACTGCACCCTCTCACCTACTCAATCCTTATTTTCACGATAACTTCGTCAAATCAACTCGGAATCGCGTGAAACTTGAACCAAATCGAAGAGCATAACCCGATCTACATTTTTTGTAACAGGGGCACTAACCTTTGATGGTGTTTCGGACTCCGGATCTGAGTGGTACTCTGGAGCTTCTAGCGCGAGGAGAGATGGTGAACAGGTGGAAATGAGATATTCTTACCACTGGGGTGTATTTATAAAGAGTAAAAATGGGAAAATGGGAAAATTTTGAAAATATCACCCAAGGTTCACAAAATCGAGCTGATCGCAACACCACCGAAAGAATTCCGATCTGATGCACGGTTTGCTCAAAATAATTTTGTGAAGAAAAATTCTCTTTAAATTCTCACCAAAAATCCCTCTTTTCACATAACTTTGAATGACTCAATTCCTAAATTAGCTAGACATATTCATGCTTTTTATCATCACTAGCTAACATTTTTCAGGGGTCAGGAGAAATTCTATACATTTATTAGTCAGAAATGGCTAAAAATGTATTTTTCAGGACCAAAATTGATAAAAATGGCGAAAATTTCAGAAAGCGCCAAGTTGTTCAGAAAATCGAGCCGATCAAGGAGTCACCGAAAGAAAATTCATCAGACTCACGGTTTGCTCTGAAAAATTACCTAAAGAAAAAAGGCATGTTAAAACCTTTCAAAAATATCTTGTTTCATATTAAAAAATATTCAAGGTGTTGAAAAATAACAAGGCATATTCATCATAATTGTCAACATCTGTCTTGCATTTTTCTGAAACAAGGTCAATTTCTATTGAATTTTCACTCAAATTTGCTATAAAAAATTCATTGTTTATTTAAAATAAAAACAACATGTCTGACAAGTTAAAACAAGAAAAGAAGACCCTCAAGCAAGCAAAAGCTTCAACGTGGAGATGTAGCGGCGATTCTGGTTAGTGGCCTCCTCGATCAGGAGGCCTGGGCGGCACACCCGACTTGTCTCCCCCAAGGCAATAACTGAGATCGTCTCCTCCTCGTCATCTGCAGAGCCAAGCTGCCTGCCCTTGATAGGTGGCAAGTGGGACAGCTTGGGCAACTCGTACCGAGGCAAGCCAATCTGAGAGTGGCAACAGTGAGCGTTGTACAACACGAAGGTCGAACCCGTAACCAGGCGGAAATCAACGCCAGGCACAAAGCACACTTGGAAGTCCTTCTGCATCAGGGTAGTAGAAGAGTGCAAGAAGCTGGAACGGTTCATGGAGGCAAAGTGAGCACGCCACTCTGGCCTCTTCTTCACCGATGCACACCTGTTGGCGACTCTCTCGCCGAAGCCAAGTGCATCGGCATATGGGAACAAAGGGCTACGGCGGAAGAGCTGCGACCTGGTGGCCACCTCACCGGCTGGATCGAAGTTAAAGTGAAGATCGGCCCAGCAAGCCAGTAGAAGCGCACTGCCGAAGGGAGGACGGCCCACGCAAGCTGTGGACAGTCCGCAGTACAAGAAGCCAAGAACTGAAGGCCCCAACCGCGCACCGCTCCAGATGCCGCGGATGCACGAAAGTTGATCAACCTCCAGGAAACAAGAACACCGCGGCAAGGCAAGCCGCGAAACCCTTTGCACCGCACAGAATCTGGTCCTCGTCCAGACCAGGAGCCGTCAAAAGAGAGATTGTCCAAGCCGCTAACTTGGGAACACTAATTCGCTTGCCGGCCAACAAGGTGCTGATCTGCCGAGCCTCGAAAAAATCCTGCAAGAATTCCAAGCAAGAGAGGGGTCTTAAAGGGATGAACATACCTTCAGTTTCTCCCTTCTTAGTCCGAGGGAGGCCGAGAAGGAGCTCCGCCTCTTCAAGGATAACTGTACACTCAAAGCTACCGAACCCGAACGTGTGAGTGTCGGGGTGCCACAACTCAACAAGAGCTCCCATCAAACCGAAGTCAAGGGAGTAGCCTGAATATTGCTTGGCATGGATCAAGAGCCCGGTTAAGCCCCAATCTCGAAGAATTGCTCTGACCGACAAGCCGAGGACGTCAAGCAAGCCGGAAAGCCAGGGAGGAGAGCAATACCGGCGAGGCACAGGGAAGTTTGGGTAATCCTACACCCAAACAGGAAGTAAGAGAAAATTCTTAAAGAAAAAAAAAAGAGAGTGGCTGAAAGCTAAAATTGGCAGCAAACTTACCAAGTCGGCGCCGATTCTGGCCTTCAGATGACCCGGGACGCTTGAAATACCTCGAACTGAGCCAACATGCTGCTTTTTCAAAGGAGGAACCATCCTGGGTGTTGGTAGGATGATCTGGTCGTTCTAAGAGGTGTTTATATAGGGAAAATCGGTCCCGATTTGAATCGGATTCGGATCCGGTCAAAACAGGAAACTGGGATCGAACGCGCCCCCGAAGTGGGGGCGTGCAGCCCGCGCCCCCAAACATAGGGCGCGCTGGCCGCGCCCCCCAACTGAGGGCGCGCAGGCCGCGCCCCCGGTTCGGAGGCACGTTCGGTCAAATTCTTTGAAAAATTCAGAAAATTTCAGAAAAAAATTCATAAAAAATTTTTAAATCAAATATATTTATGTTTGATCTTTATTAAGGTCGAGTGAATATCATTGTTCATTCGGAACTAACATTTTGATGAAAGACAGGAATTGCTCGCGAAAACCGAAGAACGGACATGGGAAACCCCCATAACTTGCCGACTAGCATATATGTCGCTAGTCGTGTGTTATTATCTTATGCATTATTTGTTGAAGACCATGAGCACGGAGAAGACTTGACCTGAGATCCCCTTCATCAAAATCTACGACGGTCGAGTCATCTCTAATGCTCACGGATAAGCCAAAGTTGTACTGTGAGGGACGATGGTTCCCGAATGGGTATCTTGACCTCAGACAATCTATATCTTCAACTATTTGTTATACAAGTTTTGTTTTTGTTTTCTGGAGCCTAGCATGCATCATATAGTATTAGTTGCATTGCATTTTTCATTATCATTGCATACATCCTTTTAAAAGTTTCACCTTCTCAGCCTCTTGTATCATAATTCCGATCATTCTGAATCCCATCATGTTTTCTAATCCCATCGTGTTCTCTAATCCCACCATGATCTCTAGTCCCTCCAACCTCTCTAATATCCCACCGTGTCTATTAATCCCACCGTGTTCGATAATCACTTTGTGCCCTCAAATCTTTCATTTCTTTTCACCACTGTGGCCATTGCAACTTCTTTGCTATTCATCCTACCATGGCAGACAATTCGTCCTGCCAAGGGCCTTCTAATTGATCAGAACTTGCACCGTCACTATCTTCACGGTCTATGCTTAAACATTTGCCTTTCGGAATCTGAGATCATTCCATTCCGAATCAAATCTTGTCTCATGGAAGACTTAAATGAATCTGAGAGCCTGAATGTGCTTGATTGGTATTCTTTTACTTTTTCAAAACAAATCTCTTTTTAAACTTTAGCCCATCACAGTACAGGAACACCGCAAAGATCGGGTTACCGGCTGATGATGAACCTACGAACCCATGTTTTGGGCACTCCCCCACTGCGTTGGGGGTTGGGTATTCTTCTCTCGTGCCAATGGCACATCTCTTACCAATCGAACATAGGAAGACTTGATGAAGCATGGTTGTTAACCAGGAGACTTGAGGAGATTCGTCTTGCCGAATCTGGTCGTTAAGCGTGTCTATATCTACACCTTGATGCCACCTTTTCAGTCCATCACCATTTTGCTTCACTACATTCCACTACGATCCATCTCGCTTCGCTACGCTTTCTCTACGCTTCACTTCATTCCGCTACATGCCATTCCCTTTCAAAGCCGACATCAAGGCGAGGCAAGCTGTAGACATGCCAAACTGGCTTGATTCGGAGCCCTAGACTCTTATTCCATAGGCGATATCTTTTATTTGACCGTTATCTGATCCGGATTACCTCGTGGAGATGAGCTAAGGACATTGGTGGAGCCCCTTGTAGGTTGAGAATGGACCACTGATTTCCGGAATATTGCCGTAACCTTCAAGCGAGAGCCGCACGTGAACTGTAAAAACACGAAGCCTGCTCGATGACCGACCTTGAATGGTCCATAATTGAAGGTCTCAGGAGTCCCGCATGTGTTCCGTAACATTCAGGGTTTCTGAGAAGTCATTTCGGTAGGCGTCGGTCAATAACGGCTTTCATTATGGCTTTTTTCGATCTGTGCTGACACAGCTATCCCGGACCACATGTTAGGCCTTTCCGGTCATCACCGGGTCTTTTCAGGTCATCCGGGTCGATTCTAGCCAAATATTTTCATCAACCGGAGCCATATGGACATTTCGGTCAATTTTAGGGTTTCCCGGCTTTTCCGAGTTTCGGTTCATGTTTACCGAGTTAATCTCAAATTTTTCGATGACTTCGGGTTTTCCGGTCATACCGGACTTGTTCGGTCATCATTTTAAGTCATCCTGAGTTGACCGGAGATTTCTCGACTGGAACCGTGCTCTTTCGGATCTTCGCCACGGGTTTCAGCTTTCCACGAGAGGGTAAACCGATAGAAAGCCCTGTGCGAACATATCGGGAGTCATGCCGGCTGGTTTACTGACTTGAGGAGGTGCGGTTGAAGACCCTCTTTCCAACGCGACAAACGAGAGCCGAATCAGATATCCCGTTTGCAAGATAAGGCTCGCAGAACGCGCACGATGGACAGAGAATGTACCGCGCCCCCGCTCCCCTTGAAAGGGGAGGGCGCGCGCTGCGCGCCCTCAACCCGGGGGCGCGCCCTGCGCGCCCTCAAACCGGGGGCACGTCCTGCGCGCCCCCGGTTCCTTTGAAAAGCGGGGGCGCAGTCAGTTTCTTTAAATCACAAATTACCCTGATTAGCACCTTCTAAACCTGATTTTTGGAAGGTTTTCGGCGCTGATTTTCGATTATTTGTACCGCACCCCCGGTTTGGGGGCGCGTTACGTATGTCAAGTCGATTTTTAGCAATTTCTGGAAGTTTCCGTTGATTTTTAGCAGAGAGACGCATAACGCGCCCCCGCTCCCTTTGAAACAGGGGGGCGCACAGACCGCGCCCCCGAAGTGAGGGCGCGCCCTGCACGCCCTCGTCTCCTTTGAAAAGCGGGGGCGCGGTCGGTCCAGTTTCCAAATTTTGCACCGACTTCTTTCTCCTATAAATTGAGGGCCATTCTCAATGACCCAAGGTTAATCTCTCGTTCCTAGCTCATCCAGAGGTCATCCAAGCTCTTCTCCAAAGCCGTCCCGACGTCCAAAGGCAATCCGACATTGAGAGATCGATCCTGAAGTGAAGGAGAAGGCTCGATCCGGGAATTCTGCATCAACCTTATTCATCGACTTTTTCAGAAAATCAGGGACTCTTTATTCAAAAGTCTTCAACATATAAGTTGTTTCTCTCTTCGTCCTCTTTAATCTCCAACTGACGGTACTCAATTCCGACTTTCCGTTTGTTCGTGGCGATTGCTGCACTGAGGGCGCGCATCCAGGTTCTGTTTTCCACATTCTCCCAATTTCATAATTTTTAAAGACTTCTACAGGAGGATTTCGGATAAATCATCAACATAGTAACTCTTAATCTCTGAGTCCTCTATCTACTCCAATAAACGGCACTCAATTATAACATGGGAGTCATCCGTAGCATCCTCTGCACCAAAGTCGCGCCAGAAGGGTGCAAAGCTACCCGAACCGGCCTTCTTCAACCAACTCGGCTTCAACTCAAGCCGATCCATTCCATAAGCTTCCTCAACTCATTTAACTCAGTTCATTTACTGTTTTAAAACATATTTTAGTTCATTTTCATCATTTTTACATAATCAAAAATACAAAAAAGGGGTTAAGGCTCACCCCGAAGCCGGTGAGTCCAATTCCAATTGCTTCTTTCTCATCTTCTTACTACAGTTACTACACTTCCCATAGTTCTTATCATTGTCTTTCACTTGGTTTATTGTTCTAGTTGCACAGGTTTATCAAGCTAGCATCGGTTGGAGACTCTTCTTCATCGGCCGGCCGAGGAAGAAGAAGGTTGAACCCATATCCCGACCTCCCGCGCTAAGGTACACTGTCAAATCAAATCATCTCTTGTTTTTATTCTATAAAGCGGAGCCCGCGGCTCCTAGAGGCCACATCTTTCATGTTTTAATTTCATCTCCTCCTCACTCTCCTCCCACATGACCCAAACCATCTCCGGTGCTCGAGCGACGCCGTGAGATGAAAGTTTGGGGATCAATGTGAGTGTGGGACCGGGGTGAGGAGTCTTTACCGCTTTCAGAGCATTTTAAATTCACCCTCTTCTTTTTCCCCTATTCCATCTTTCACCTTTCTCTTGAGGTGCCGATCCAGAACCCGTTTCTAGAGTCGACAAAAGGGTGGTTCACTTAAACCAGTGTAAAAGATGACAAAAAGAAAAGAGGGCCACGTGGGGCCAATCTGAAAGTAGTGCAACGGGGTGGTCCATGCGGGGACCAATCTAAAAGTAGGTTGGTTCACATGAGAACCAAGTTGAAAAGAGGGTTGGTTCATGCGGGGACCGATTTTAAGAAAAAAAAAGGGTGGTTCATGTGGGAACCATCTTTGAAATTAAGAGAATGAAAATCAAATCCACATGGGAAAAATATTAAAGAAAGAGTAAACAAAAAGATTTAAGAGTAGATAGACATGAAAAAGGTGACATATGAGCCGGTTCGCATGAGAACCAAATCAGAAAACAACTAGTTACACGGATGAATCAAGCTAGCACGGTTGAAGATATTGGTTGTCCCACCGTGGTCACCAAGAAACTGTCGACTTCGAAAATGTGTTCTAGATCAGCACCTCAGAAAGGTGAAGAGAGAAGAAAGGAAAGGAAGTGGAGTCGAAAATAACTCGGAAAACCATAAAATCCTCACCTCGGTCCCACACTCACATTGATCCCCGAACTTTCATCTCACGGTGTCGCTCGAGCACTAGAGATGGTTTGGGTCATGTGGGAGGAGAGTAAAGAATAAATGACTTAAAACATGAGAAGATTGAAGATGTGTTCGTCAAGAGCCGCGGGCTCCACTTTATGCAATTGAAACAAAAGATGAAGTTGACAGTGTGTACCTTAGCGCAGGAGATGATATGTGGGTTCAACCTTCTTCCTCGTCGGCCAGACGATGAGGGAGAGTCTCCAACCGAAGCTAGCTTGATGTATCTGTGCAACTAGAACAATAAACCAAGTGAAAGAAACCAATTAGAACTATGTGAAGTGTAAAAACTTTAAGAAGGAAGATGAGAAAAAGAGCAACTGGAGTTTAACTCACCGGATTGGGGCGAGCCCTAACCCCATTTTTTGTATCTTTTGATTATATAAAATGATGCAAACTAACTGAAAATTTTACTTACAAGTAAATAAACTAAAGGAAGAAATACTTATGGAGTGAAACGGCTCAATTTGAAGCCGAGATGAGTGAAAATGGCCGGTTCGGGTGGTTTTGCACCCTTCTGGCGTGACTTTGATGCAGAAGTTAATACAGACTACCCTAATGTCAAAATTAAGTTCTGTTTGTTGCAAAGGATAGATAACGTGGATACAAAAAGATATTATGTTGATGACTTCTCCATAAAGTGTCTATCCTGACCTTCAAAATTTGTGAAAGTGGACAAATGTAGATGACAGAACCTGGTTACGCACCCTCGGTGAAGAGATTACCACGGACAAACGGCACATCAGAATAGAGTGCTGTCTATTGCAGATGAAAGAGGACAAGGAGAGTAAGAATTATTTTGTTTAGCACTTTTACAGAAGATGCCCTGAGACTTCTACAGAATCCGATGAAATCTGTTGATGTAGAGTGCATGGATCAGACCTCTTTCCCCGCCTCGGGATCGATCTCTCGACATCAGCTTGGATTCGGACATTAGGACAGCCTTGGGAGAGAGCTTGGATGACCTCTAGACATGATAGGGTGTCGGTAGTAACCTTTTTTCGTTGAGAGTGACCTTCAATTTATAGGAGAAACAAGACTGATGCAAAACATAGAAAGAAGATGACCGCGCCCCCGGGTTGGGGGCACACAGGCCCCACTTCGGGGGCATGTTCAATGTGTTACTTCTAAAAATTCTAAAAAAATTCTAAAACAATTCTAAAAATGGACTTGACATAAAGAACATGCCCTCGACCCGGGGGCGTAGTCAAAATAATCATTTTTGAGTAGAGGAAAGCTTACAAAAGCTAGTTAAGAAGGTCCAAACCGGGGCAATTTCCGGTTTCCAAAACTGACATGCCCTCAAACCGGGGGCACGCAGGCCATGCCCTCACTGTGAGGTTGCAGTGACCGTGCCCCCGGTTCGAGGGTGTGGTACACTCTCTCTCTCTCTCTTGCGCATGTGTGTTCCGTGAGCTGTAACTTACAAACGGGACGTCCGATTCGACCCTCATTAATTGCATTGGAAAGAGGGCTCTCAGCCACAGCTCCTCAAGTTGATAAACCACCTGGCATGATTACCAAGACTTTCACATGTAGCTTTGACTACCGGTTTACCCTCCCACGGAATACTAAAAACTAAGGCGGTGATCCGAAAAGGCACAGTTTCGGTCAAGGAACCTAGGGTCAGCTCGGGATGACTTAAAACCATGACCGATGAGTTTGGTCTGATTGGAAGACTCAGAATCATCAAAAAATCTAAGAATAACCCAGTAAACATGAAATGAACCTTGGAAAAGCCAAGAATAACCGAGAAACCCTAAAATCAACCGAAACGGCTGTATGGCACCGATTGGTGACAATAAATGGCTCGAGTTGACCCGGAGGACCTGGAAAGGCCTGGTGATGATTGGAAAGACATAAGACATGATCTGCTATAGCCATGACAGTATAGATCAGAAAGCCATGACAAAAGCTGTTATAGACCAACGACTATCGAAATGACCTATCAGAATCCCCGAATGTTGCAGAACTCATGCAGGACTTCCGAGACCTTCAATTATGGATTATTAAGGGTCAGTCATTGAGTAGACCTCATGTTTTCATAATTAACACACAGCTCTCGCTTGAAAGTTATAGCATTGCTTTAGAAGTTTTTGGTCCATTCTCAACTTATGCGGCTCT
The DNA here is from genome assembly GCA_036172225.1 of Cryptocoryne crispatula var. balansae. NCBI lineage: Eukaryota > Viridiplantae > Streptophyta > Magnoliopsida > Alismatales > Araceae > Cryptocoryne > Cryptocoryne crispatula. The sequence continues at coordinate 32,859,962 of CM069926.1, read as the reverse complement.
CCACTGACGTCCTTATCTCATCTCCACAAGGTGATCCAAATCGAATAACTTTCAGATAAAGAGTATTACCAATGGAATAAGGGTTTAAGCCCCAAATAAGGCCAAATCGGCGTGTCTACATAGGTATGTCCTCTTTCATAGAACATCCTGAGGAGAAGCCTACTGTAGGGAGCTTAGATGAAGGAATCATAAACTTAATTGATTGTCAAACCAATGAAGGACTAGGCAAGGATTTGTTAGGCATTGATTAACTATTGCCATCATTGGAATTGATCAATGAAGATGGTCAGATTGAATTGACCCTCGAATTGCAAAGTAAGGAAACCGAATTGATCAATGAAATGGTGAATGAATCAACAAGCCTCCAGAAGGGCATAGACCATAGCAAAGGGATATTGGGACCTCCTCCAGCTAGGTAGGTAAATCCCTTAGCATCCATCTTAGGGCCACGACCCATATCACATCTCCCCACAATCAACGATCGGGCCCATGGGCCTACAATTCATCCATCTTAGGGCCACGACCTTATTCTCTTCACAATCACCGTCGAATGGGCTCATGGGCCCCAAATTCTTCAATTGTAGGTCCACTGCCCATACTTCATCCTACTCAATTGGGCCCTTATGCCCCTTTCTCGGGCTCTTATGCCCCTATCCATCAACTGGGCCCACGTGCCCCTTTCCATCAACCAGGCCTATGTGCCCTTTTTAATTAACCAGGACCATGTGCCCCTTTCATTCAACCGAGCTCTTATGCCCCTTTCATTCAACCGCGCCCACGTACCCCTTTCATCTAACTAGGCATATGTGCCCCCATTTATCCAACCGGGCCCACGCACCCCCTTCTTCCAACCGGGTCCATGCACCCCTTTCCTTCAACCGGGCCCATGCATCCTTTTTCCCTAACTAGGCCCACGTGTCCCTTTCCTTCAATCGGGCCCACGTGCCCTTAATTTTTTTAAATCGGGCTCGCGTGCCCACAATTTACCTCAATTGGGCCAGTGTGTCCACAATTCACCTCAATCGAGCCCATTCACCTCAATCGGGCTCATGTGCCTACGTTTTCCTGTAACCAGGCCCATGTGCCTAAATTCCTTCTAAATCCGACCCCCATGCCGACCTTTCATCAACCTCGGGCACACATGCCTGCACTCCTTCAAATTTGGGCCTGTATGCCCCCATTCCTTCACAATCGGGCTCGCATGCCCAAACTTCTTTGAAATCGGGTCCCCATGCCCCCACTTCTTCAAATCCAGGTTTGCACGTCCATATCTTTCAATGGCGTCCATGAGCCCATCACAAATCTTCAAAATCACAACCATGCTCTCAATCACCTAAATCGATACCACATGCCCACTTTTTTGTTGGGTCCTTCGAGCTCAACCTTTAATCGAGCCCTCAAGCCTATCACCTTTAGTCGAGCCCACATGCCCATCAACATCAATTGGGCCCTCTGGCCCGTATTCAACTCTTGGGCCCACATGCCCCTTGATTCCGACCCTTCTCGAGCTTTCAAACCCACTATCAACTCTTGGGCCCAAGAGCCCACTTTAACTCACTTTTGTTTTTAACAATGTTTCTTTCCTTTTTGAATTATTTTTCTTTTTCTAGATTTTTACTTTCAACAAAATTCAAGGGTAGACAAATTTCCTAGGTGATACCACAATCATTGCCTCATTAATCCTAACTCTGCCATGCCAAATCAGATACTCCACATTTTTCACTTCATCATATGACTCTGAATCTTCGATCCAATGCAATATGGAGCATATCAAAAGTTAAAGCAACAAGGCAAGCAAGGCAAGGCAAGCACAAGCAACGTCATCACCAACAACGAACTTCTTCTTCTCTCAGATAATACATGAATTTCCATTCATCATCATCTTGCCATTTGCAAGGCAATGTTGTTTTTGAAATATTTTTAAGCCTCACATTTTGCTTCAAACATGCAAGGCATAATTGGGAGAAAATTTGTGATTGACGACAACTACTTCTTGTTTTATCAAAATAAATTGTTTACATTGCAAGGCATGTTTACAATTGATTCACCCATGGAATGTAATCTACCTCAAAAATGGAGAGAACTACCTGTATGACTTGAGTCCACTTGTCCTAGGTTTTGTCTTTAGGAGTCAAGGGTGGATACCATCCCACACACAACATATCCCAATCCCAAAATTTGGATGACCCAACACCCAAGAGAAGCTAGGCAAGGCTTAGAGATGAAAGGAAAATCCTCACCCTATTCTTATCTATTCAGTCCAAGATAGGTGAAAAGGATTAGAGGGGGAGAGTATCGAAAGCATCTGCCACCTTAGTAGGAGGCCATCTCAGAAAGTCTAACTCATCAAAAGGAAAAAAAAGGTGCCAAAAGATGGGCAATGAACCCCATAAGTTTAAATAAATATGTACATATCTTAATGATTACCCAAAATGTAGAAAATGAAAAAAGGTGCCAAAAGATAGGAAATGACCCCACAAGTCAAAGCACCTGTCTGAATGTGTGTCACAAAAATAGGTTTGTCAATAAAGAAGAAAAGACCCAAAGAGACCGAACCCCAACGGGCAATTGGGCACAAGTAGAGAAATCCCTCTCGACATCTTCAAAGCCTATCAAGGACTTCCCTATCAATTCTTCTTTCTTAACCCCCCCAGGGTATGGGTGGACCAACCAAATCAAATCTAAGCCTTGACCGATCAAAAGTTGGAAGTCTGAAGGATTATGGGAAAGGAACCCCTTCTTTTTTTGCACATGGTGTCTACCAATGAACCAAGAATAACAACCAAGTGATGGGGACTTTTGTCAATACTGATTTTTCTCTCCAAAAAAATTTGAATATATTCAAAACTCCAAAAAAATAAATATTTTTAAAACTCCATAAAAATTAAATATTTTTAAAAACTCCCCAAAAATGAATATTTTCAACAACTCCTAAAAAATTGAATATCTTCAAAACTTTAAAAAAACTAAATATTTTCAAAACTCTAAAAAATGAATATTTTTATAAATCTTTTAAAATTTTGAATCTTTTCACAAAAACTTCTTTCTCAAATTCCAACAAAAGTTTTCAAAAAAAATTCACCATGCTTGGTTTGAATTTTCATCTTTACATTTACATTTACCTTCAATCGTCGACTCCGAAAATAGGTTTCAGATTGGCACCTCAAGAAAAGGTGATGATGGAATAGGGGAAAGGGAGTGAATCGAAAAACACTCGAAAAGCAATAAAATTATCACCACAGTCCCATATTCACATTGAATCCCGAACTTTCATCTCACGATGTCGCTCGAGCACCGGAGAAGGTTCAGGTCATGTGGGAGGAGAGTGAGGAATAGAATGACCTAGAACATGAATAAAGTGGTTGTGGTCGCCAGGAGCCATGGGCTCCGCTTTATGGAATAGAAACAAGAGATAAGTTGATTTGACCATGTGTACCTTAGTGCGGGAGAAAATGTGTGTAGGTTCAATCTTCTTCTTCTTCGGCCGGCCGATGAAGAAGAGTCTCCAACCGATGCTAGCTTGATGTATTTGTGCAACTAGAAGACAATAACATAATAAAATAAGTGAAGAAGGATTAGAACTGAGTGAAGTGTAGTAACTTGTAAAAATAATAACATAAACGACAACTGGAAACAAACTCACCAGATTCGGGGTTAGCCCTAACCCCTTTTTTTAGCTTTTTATGATATATGAAATGATAAAAAATTAAATAAAAAATATGCTTAAATATGAACTAAATGATATGAATGAAGAGGTAGCAAAGAGAATATGAATGGTTAAAGACAACACAACCCAGGCAAACTGGCAACCGGGTTGGACAGATTCAATGTAAATTGCGTGGCTCTGATGTAGAGACCGTAATTAACAACACCAATGTCAGAATAAAGTGATGTTTGTTTCAAAATAAATAGGACTCAATGAGAGTGGTTTTATATGATGACAAGTTTACTTGAATCTTATGATAAGTAATATGAATTTACTAAATAATCCGAATCTTAGACAGTGAAGTTCTAGAAACTCCCAGCACAATGTTGATGCAGGACATGATATAGGCACCAAAGATATATGAATTGAATGATTCTTATTTTAAATAAAAGAGGACTTACCGAGTAACAATTTCTATGAAGGATGTACAGGATGAATCCACCATAAAATGTACTGAAATTGACTGAGAAGATGATGACTTAGAAGAGAAGACTTTGGATATGTCTGTGCAGTGCTAGTGTTGAAGTCGTCACGAGCCAAGAGAATGTCAAAATTGATCTCTGTTTGTTGGATATGATTAAGCACACTTCTTCTGAAGGAAGACAGACCATAAAATGACCAGAAAGATCTGTAGAAGCTGAGGATCAGCAGTGTAGCACATTAGAGCATAGACTGGCTTCTTTCTCACTTCATGACAATCTCCGGGCACTAGGATTAAGAGAGGACGATTTGGGGAGGTTAGGATGAGCCTAGGGTGGCTGTAAGATGAAGAGAAGAGTGTTGGAGGATGGTATGCCCTCCTTAGGTCATTCAAATGGGTCTCCCTTTATAGGAGATAAGAAACATGTCAAAAAATACCAAGTTTTGATACATCCGATCTTAGGTTGGATTTCCTCCATTTAATGATGCTAATTTTCATCATGAGGCTTCTAGAAACTTAACCAAAAGATTTATACGTATTGAAAACCATGGATCACCTTCCCCACGTTCAAAATATGTCTCCACTTGAAGAGAAAACAAATCTGGTTTAAAAATAGCAAGTTTTGATGTACAAGACAACAAGTTGGATTGCCATCATTTGATGAAGCTAATTTTAACCATAAAGCTTCTAGATACTTTACCAAGTGATATGAAGGAATAAAAAGGAAGGTAAGGTCATGAAATGGTCAAAGATGTGCCCAATGGGCTGGGCTTGCATGCAATTGGGCTTGATCAGAGGTGCGTGCGGACAGAATTGTGCGTCTGATTTCTAAAGGGCACTACGAACAAATGGGAGATCAGAATTGAATGTTGTTTGTTGCATTAAAAAAAGGACTGATAGAGGAAGATTATTGATGTTGAAGACTTCTTCAATAAATGTCCACATAATCCTTTGAAAAATTTTCGTTTAGAGGAGATGCTGGGAACAGCATAATCTGGCACACATTTAAGAGGTGCAACCTTGGTGCAAAGACCACCAAGAGCAACATGGAAGTTAGAATGGACTCTTGTTTGGGAAAAATGGATTTGATTAGAGATCAACAACTCTTCCTTAGATTTCTAGTGAACTCCTCGGCTTGTCCAAAATAATGATTCAACTTGATTTTGATGGTCTAAAAGAGATGTTGTCAATGGAATAAGTGTTTAAGCCCCAAATAAGGCCAAATTGGCATGTCTACAACTTGCCTCACCTTGATGTCAGCTTTGCAAGGGAATGTTATGTAGTGAAGAGAAGTGAATGTAGAGAAATGTAGCAAAGAAAAATGAATTGTAATGGAGTACAGTGGAGCGAAATGGTGATGGACTGAAAAGGAGACATCAAGGTGTAGATATAGACATGCTCAATGACCAAATTCGGCAAAGAGAATCTCTTCATGTTCCTTGGATTATTGCCATGTTTCAACAAGCCTTCTTACATCCGATTAGTAAAAGATGTGCCACAGGCAAGAGAGAAGAATAGCCAACCCCCAACGTGGTGGGGAGTCCCCGACTCGTGGGTTCGTGGGTTCATCATCAACCAGCAACCCGATCTTTGTGGTGTTCCTGTACTGTGATGGGCTAAGGTTTAAAAGGAGAATTATTTTTAAAAATAAAAGAATACCATTCGAGCATATTCAGGCTCTCAGATTCATTTGAGTTTTCCAAAAGACATGATTTGATTCGGAATGGAATGATCTTGATTTCAAAAGGCAAATGTTTAGGCACAAGAATAGACCATGAGGATAATGGTGGTGCAAGAATTATGATAAAAAATGGGTGCCCATGGTGAGATATAAAATGGGGACTGCCATGGTGGGATAAGTAGCAAGAAAGTGTTGCAACGGCCACGGTGGGATAGAAATGAAAGAAGTTGAAGGACACAATGTGATTACGATAGATGATGGACACGGTGGCACGGTGGGATTAACGAACATGGTGGGATATTGAAAAAAAAATGAAATTGGAATAGATAATGACATAAAAAGACCCAGTGGGATTCAGAGGATGTGATGACCATAGAGAGATGTAGAGATGATAGGTAAGAATGCAATGGAATTAATGCAAAACTATATGACGCATGCTGGGCTAAAACAGTCAAAATTTTACTTAACAAACTAGTTGAAGATATAGATTGAACATCAGAGGTCAAGATACCCAATCGGGAACCATCGTCCCTCAATATTTAATTTTGGTTTATCTGTGAGCACAAAGAATGACCCTGCCGTCGTGGATTTTGATGAAGCGGATCTCAGGCCAGGTCTTTTTTTGCACTTGCGGTCTTCAACATCAATGCATAAATAAGTAGTAATGCACCAATATATGCTAAGAGGAGTTTGAAATGTGATGACATGCATTCTCATAAAAGAGTTCATGTGCCTTGATGAAGACACAGAGCAAAAGTTTCTCGGCAAAGTTGAGGCCGAGGTTATGATGACACCTCCTCCTGAGAATCCTCAGGGGAGGGAGGTGGCGAGCATCGCCTTATTGAAATCTTGAAAATGCTCCTCGGCGAAGTTGAGGTCGAGGTCATGGTGGCACCTCCTCCTAAGAATCCTTTGGGGAGGGAAGTGACGAGCATCACCTTGTTGTGCAGTTCTCCTTGTTTGTTCTTCGTGCCTAAAACACTCGAAAAATGAGATTAAAACGACAATATGACTTATCCCCTTTGCAAGTTGTAGTCTGCCTTGACCTCTGTCAAGGGATAATAGCCTTCTTAAGGGTGTAGAAATAAAGCAGCAAATATGTAATGAAAATTTTGAAACATGAGAGAATAAATATGAATGTAAAGACAAGAATTCAAACCAAGCATAGTGATCAAATTTTAAAAATTTTGAAATTTTTATTGAAATTTGAATTGAAAAGATTCAATTTTTGGGGATTTTTAAAAATATTCTTATTTTTTGAGTTTTTAAAAATATTTATTTTTTTGAGTTTTTGAAGATATTCAACTTTTTTTAGAGTTTTTGAAAATATTCATTTTTTTAAATTTTTGAAAATATTGACTTTTTGGGGGAGAGAAAAATCAGTATTGACAAAAATTCTCATCACTTAGTTATTTTTCTAGGTTCGTTGGTAGACACCATGTGCAAAATGAGAATCCTTACCCAGAATCTTTTTGACCTTCAACTTTTGATCAACTAGAGTTTAGCTTTGATTTGGTTTGTCCACCTAGTCCTTGGGGGCTAAGAATGAAGAATTGCTGGAAAGTCCTTAATATGCTTTGAAGATGTCGAGAGGGATTTCTTTACTCACACCCAATTGCCCGTTGGGGTTCGGCCTCTTCGGGTCTTTTCTACATGTGGCACTTACTTAGACAAGTCTTTGACCTGTGGGGTCATTGCCCATCTTTTGGTACCTTCTTTTCATTTTTTACTCTTCCGGGTACTCATTCAGACAGGCCCATATTTGTTTAAACCTGTGGGGTTCATTGCCCATCTTTTGGCACCTTTTCTCTTTCATTGAGAAGTTGGACCTTATGAGACGGCCTCCTACTAGGGCGGCGGATGCTTTTGATACTCTCCCCCTCTAGTCCCCTTCACCTATCTTGGACCAAATAGAAGAGAATAGGGTGAGGGTTTTCCTTCCATCTCTAAGCCTTGCCTAGCTTCTCTCGGGTGTCAAGTCATCCAGATTCTTGGATTAGGACGTCTTGTGTATGGGATGGTATCCACCCTCGACTGCTAGAGAACAACCACATGTGGACTCAAGTCATACTGGTAGTTCTCTCCATTTTTGAGGTAGATTACATTCCATGGGTGAATCAATTGAAAACATGCCTTGCATTGTAAAGAATTCATTAGGATAAAACAAAAAGTGGTTATCGTCCATCATAAATTTCTCTCAAGTAAGATTGTCATGTGAGATTCAAAATCATTTCAAAAAAACATTGTCTTGCGGATGACATAATGATGATGAATGCAATTTCATGTAATACCTGAGAAGGAATTCATTGTTGGTGACAACGTTGCTTGTGCTTGCCTTGCCTTGCCATGCTACTTTCACTTTTGACATGCTCCATATTGCATTGGATTCAAGATTCAAAGTCATATGATGAAGTGAAAGATGTGGAGGATCTGATTTAGCATGGAGGAGTCAAAATTAATGATGTAAAAGGCAAAGATTGTGGTATCACCCAGGAAATTTCTTTACCCTTGATTTTTATTGAAAGTAAAACTTGGGAAAAGAAAGAGAATTCAAAAAGGAAAGAAACATGCTTGAAAACAAAAGTGTGCTAAAGTGGTCTCTTGGACCCAAGAGTTGATAGTGGGCTTGAAAGCCTGTGAAGGGTTGGAATCAAGGGGCATGTGCGCCCAAGAGTTGAATGTGGGCCAGAGGGCCTAGTTGATGTTGATGGGCATGAGGGCCCAACTAAAGGTGATAGCTAGAAAGCCCGATAGGAAGTTGAGCCCGAGGGACCCAACGAAAAGAGCAAGCACATGAACCCGATTTAGATGGTTGGGAGCATGATTGTGATCTTAAAGATTGATGATGGGCTCGCGGGTGCCATTGAAGAGTATGAGTGCACAAGCCCAAAGTTGAAGAAGTGGGGGCACGAAAGCCCGATTTCGAGGAAGTATGGGCACGTGGGCCCGATTGTGAATGAATAGGGGCACGCGGGCCCGAAGTTGAAGGAGTGTGGGTATGTGTGCCCGAGGTTGATGGAAGGTGGGCATGGGAGCCTGATTTAGAAGGTACTTGGGCGCATGGGCCCGGTTGCGAAAAAATGTGGGTATGTGAGCCCAGTTGAGGTGAATTGTGGGCATGCGAGCCTGATTTAGAAAAATTAAGGGCCCATGGGCCCATATGGGGATAATTATGGGCACATGGGCCCGATGAAAGGAAAGGGGCATGTAGGCCCAGTTGCATAAAGGGAGCACATGGGCCTGGTTGAAGGAAAGGGGCGCGTGGGCTCGATTGATGAAAATGGGTGCATGGGCCTGGTTGACAGAAAGGGGAGCGTGGGCCCAATTGTAGAAGAGGGGCATAAGAGCCTAATTGAAAGAAAGGGGCATAAGAGCCTGGTTGATGAAGAGGGTCACGTGGGCCCAGTTGGATAAAGGGGGCACGTGGGCTCGGTTGAAGGAAAGGAGCATAATAGCCAGTTGTAGGAAAGGGGCACACGGGCCCAATTGATGGAAAGGGGCATAAGAGCCCAATTGAGTGGGATGAAATATGGGTCATGGCCCTAAGATTGAAGTATTATGGGCCCACGGGCCCAATTGATGATTGTGAGAATGATAAAGAAATGGTGGTGGCCCTAAGATTGAGAAATTGTAGGCCCATGGGCCTGATCTTTGATTGGGAGGAGGGTAGAGAAAGGGTTGTGGCCCTAAGATTGACGATTTGTAGGCCCATGGGCCTGATTGTTCTTTACAAGGAGAATGAGGCAAGGGTCGCGGCCCTAAGACTGATTTCGAGGATTTTTCCTGCCTAGCTAGAGGAGGTCCTAATATCCCTTTGCTAAGGTCTACATCCTTCAAGAGGCTTGTCGATTCATTCCCCATTTCACTGACTAATTCTATCCCTTTATTTTTCTGTTCAGGGGTCAATTCTATCTCTTAATATTCAGGGATCAATTCCAATGATGGCAACATTTGATCTGTACTTAGCAAATCCTTACCTAGTCCTTGACAATCAACTAAATTTGTGATCCCCACATCTATGCTCCCTACAGTAGGCTTCCCTTCAGGTTGTTATAGGGAAGAGGCCATGCCTAGCCTAGGGGATTCTAGAAAGATAGAAAAGTTTGGCTCGACCTCCCCTACTAGCTGATCTTGATTTTGAAAGATAGTAATGATATGTTGAGAAGCTGATTCCTCTGCCAGGGCAGGAGCACAAATGATTGGAGCAACTGGTTCATTTGCTAGGGCAGGAGCTTGAAGGGTTGAAGAGACTAAATCATCCGCCATAGTAGGAGTAGGGATGATTAGATTGATCGGTTCCTCTGCCAGGGCAGGAGCATGAATGATAGGGATGACTAATTCCTCTGCCAAGGCAGGAGTAATAGAAGAAACAAGGGCCTTAACTGATTTAGGGTGAACCCTATTTTGAGGGGTTGATTGAATAGTCAAGGGTTGTTCAATTGGTGTCGGCATAGAAGTCAGTTTAGACTGAGGAGCTAATGGCAAAATTGGTTGAGGGGCCAAGGCTCGTGTGGTTGGTCGAGGAGCTGTTGGTGAAGTAGACCGAGAAGCCAAGGGCTAGATGATTGGCCAAGAGGCCTTTGAAAATGTTGGTGGAGTCGAAGGTTGGGGAGCCAGTTTAGGTAATGAGGTATTGGCACAATTGACAAGAGGAGCTTGATTGTGCACAATTGATTTTGCCATTGACACGGGTTGCATGACCGGCTAAGATTGGGGCATGGGTGTCCTAATCAACTGACGTCGAGGAGTTGGCCGAAGATAATGATCTGGATGGGGTTGGGGAGGGCTCCTAGGTTGGTGCATAACATTAATGCTCCTCTCGGCCATGGGCCTCAATTCATCATGATATTGCATTAATTCCACGTCTCCTTTTGCTTCCCCAATTATTGAATAGCTTGACCCATATCGGTGCAAGAATTTGGCTTTGACAGTTTCAAAATCCCATATTTCTATTTCATTCAATGAAAAAAACCAATCTAAGGCTACACCCTCTAAAGATCTCCTAAAAAGAAAAGCAAGGGTGTTTCTATCATTCTGCCATCGAGATGATTTGCTCAGGAAATCATTGACATGGGTGAAGGGATCACCTAAGCCATTGTAACAATGGTAGGCTGGTGTTTGTGATGGGGGAATGTAGATAGTATAGAAGGAAAATTCGACGGTTTCTTTATCCTTGGCAACAGATAGGGAGGAATTCACCAGGGGGTGTGCACGTGGCATCTAGATGGGAGGGAGGTGGGTTGGTGGGCGAGCTGAAGAATGACCCACAATGGGGTGAGTAGGTGACGTAACATGGTAGGGCTGCCCAGGTGGAGTTATGGTAAGAGGTCGAACTACTGATTGGGGAGGTGAGGCAGCTTGGTTGACTTCGGCTAGACCTTGATTAGCAGGCATCTTGCCCTTCAATAGAGATTGTATGAATGACAAGGTATTAGGATCAAGATGAAAAGATAGATCCTTAAGAGCTTGTTCTATACTAAATGAAGCGGACTGATGAGCAACACCTTGCATTTCGGGTTTGATAGCAGTATTGGCATGACTCTCTAGTTTAACCATGGGTTGTTGTTGGAGCTTGTAGAGACCTTCCCCGTACTCCTGTTGCTTGAAGTAATCTGACATCTTGACGTGACCTCCAGATCTTAGCACCATGGGCATCCTGTCAAACTTTCTAACAAGATGGTTGAAAGAAAGCAAGTGAAAAGTATAAATGAAAAGAGATTTTTTTTTGTTGTGTTTTATTTTGTTTCAATTTTTTTGTTTGTTTCAGTTTTGTTGTTTGGCAAGCAAGTTGAACACAAAAGTTAAAGGTATTTTTGTTTTATTTTTTTAGGTGTTTTGAAAGAAGAATTTTTTTGGGTTGTTTTCAATTGTGGTGAGTAAACAAGTTATGTAAACAAGTTCTTAAAATGACTACTCGACAGCTTTTTGATTCAAACCTTAGATTAGATAGATTGTTAGCAATTGTTAACTCAAGTTGGGTATGCTTCCTATTGCTTCAATCTCTAAGACTTAATGTTGTCACTCAATCACCACGAGTAGGTACTTAGGTTCTTCGGGTTTTGGGAAAGTGGTACAACCAGCCCAATCGTGCGGTGAGGAATACTCCACGGATGGGGACTTATGGAGGTCTTGATAGAAACAACCAAATCAACTAGGAAGAAATATCCCATAAGAGAGGTTAGAATCTACCAAGAGAGTGTTTAGAGGATGAGGGTGTGTTGGGAGAGAGAGCCCCCGCCTTGAATGCCCTACGGATCGGAGCAAGTCCGGTACCCGATGCAACAACTAATGCAAAAATGAAAAATAGAGGGTAGGAGGAAAAGAATCAATCAATATGCAAACATGAAATGAATGAGAGCTATTAAATAAATCAAACAAGTGAATGCAAGCAAGTCAAACAATGATAAAGTAAAACAAGTAACTAGCAACTAGCAACTAAAAGGTGGTTCGCACGGGAACCGGCTTGTGATGAAGTGTCCAAGTGGTGACAAATCTGAAATGAGGGTAAAAAGATGGTCCACGTGGGGGAACGATTTGAAAATAAAGTGGCTCATGCAGAAGCCGAGTTTTGGAAAGGTGGATGGTTCATGTGGGAACCGATTTTTGAAGGAAAAGGGGTGGTTCACGCGGGAACTGGTTTGTTTGGTTGAAAAAAGGGAAGAAGGCCATGTGGGGCCAATCTAAAGTGGTGCAAAGGGGTGGTCCAAGTGGGGACCGATATGAAAGTGGGTTGGTTTACACGGGAACCGGTTTAGAAAAGGGGGTTGGCTCATGTGAGAACCAGTTTTTTTTATGAAGAAAAGGGTGGTTCACGCAGGAACCGGTGTAAAAGGTGACAAAATGGAAAGAGAGCCACGTGGGGCCAATCTAATGGTGCTACAAAGAGGTGGTCCACGTGGGTACTGATCTGAAAATAAGTTGGTTCACACAGGAACCAAGTTGGAAAAGAAAGGTGGTTCACGCGGGAACCGGTTTATAAGAAGAAAAGAGTGATTTACGCAGGAACTGAGTTGAAATTAAAGACAAGCAAGTCAAGTCCACATGAGGGACAATCTTAAAGGAAGAATAAACAACAAGTTTAAAGGTAAATTGACATGGAAAAGGTAAAGGACAAGCAGGTTCGCATGGCAACCAAATCGGAAAACAACTAGTTGCACGGATCAATCAAGCTAACACGGTTGAAGACATTGACCGTCCAACCGTGGTCACCAAAAAGTTGTCGACTCCGAAAATGGGTTCAGGATCAACACCTCAAGAAAAGGTAATGATGGAATAGGGGAAAAGGAGTGAATTGAAAAACACTCAGAAAGCAGTAAAATTCTCACCTCGGTCCCACACTCACATTGATCCCTGAACTTTCATCTCATGGCGTCGCTCGAGCACCGGAGATGGTTCGGGTCATGTGGGAGGAGAGTGAGGAATAGAATGACCTAGAACATGAATAAAGTGATTATGGTCGCCAAGAGCCGCGGGCTCCACTTTATGGAATAGAAACCAGAGATAAGTTGATTTGACCGTGTGTACCTTAGTGCAGAAGATAATGTGTGTAGGTTCAACTTTCTTCTTCTTCGGCCGGCCAATGAATAAGAGTCTCCAATTGATGCTATCTTGATGTATTTGTGCAACTAGAAGACAATAAGATAATAAAATAAGTGAAGAAGGATTATAACTGAGTGAATTGTAGTAACTTGTAAAAACAATAACATAACTTACAACTGGAAACAAACTCACCGGATTCGGGGTTAGCCCTAACCCCCTTTTTTATAGTTTTTTAAGATATATGAAATGATAAAAAATTGAATAAAAAATATGCTTAAATATGAACTAAATGATATGAATGAAGAGGTAGCAAAGAGAATATGAATGGTTAAAGACAACACACCCAGGCAAACTGGCGACCGGGTTGGATAGATTCAATGTAAATTGCGTTACTCTGATGCAGAGACTGTAATTAACAGCACCAATGTCAGAATAAAGTGATGTTTGTTTCAAAATAAATAGGACTCAACGAGAGTGGTTTTATATGAAGACAAGTTTGCTTGAATCTTATGATAAGTAATATGAATTTACCTAATAATCCGGATCTTGGATAGTGAAGTTCTCGAAACTCCCAGCACAATGTTGATGCAGGACATGCTATAGGAACCAAAGATATCTGAATTGAATGATTATTATTTTAAATAAAATATGACTCACCGGGTAACAATTTCTATGAAGGATGTACAGGCCGAATCCACCATTAAATGTATTGAAATTGACTGAGAAGACAATGACTTAGAAAAGAAGACTTCGGATATGTCTGTGCAACGCCGGTGTTGAAGCCATCACAAGCCAAGGGAATGTCAGAATTGATCTTCATTTGATGGATATGAAATATATCTTGATTAAGCACACTTCTTCTGAAGGAAGACAGGCCGTAAAATGACCAGAAAGATCTGTAGAAGCCTATGATCAATAGTGCAGCACGTCGGAGCATAGACCGACTTCTTTCTCACTTCAGAATGATCTCCGGGCACCAGGATTAAAAGAGAACGATTTGGGGAGGTTGGGACGAGCCTAGGGTGGTTTCAAGACAAAGAGAAGAGTGCTGTAGAATGGAGCTGCCCTCCTTAGGTCATTCAAATGGGTCTCTCTTTATAGGGGATGAGAAACAGGTCAAAAAGTAAGTTTTGATACATCCAAACTTAGGTTGGATTTCCTCCATTTAATGATACTAATTTTCATCATGAGGCTTCTAGAAACTTAACCAAATGATTTATACATTTTGAAAATCGTGGATCACCTTCCCCATGTTCGAAATATGTCTCCACTTGAAGAGGAAACAAATCTGGTCTAAAAATAACAAGTTTTGATGTACAAGACAACAAGTTGGACTGCCATCATTTGATGACGCTAATTTCGACCATGAAGCTTCCAGATACTTTACCAGGTTATATTAATAAAATAAAAAGGAAGGTAAGGTCATGAATTGGTCAGAGATGTGCCCAATGGGCTGGGCTTGCATGCAATTGGGCTTGATCAGGGGTGCGTGCGGACAGAATTGTGCGTCTGATTTCTAAAAGGCACTGCGGATAAATGGGAGATCCGAATTGAATGCCGTTTGTTGCATTAAAAAGAGGACTCATAGAGGAATATTATTGATGTTGAATACTTCTTTAGTAAATGTCCACAGAATCCTTTGAAAAAAATTTATTTAGAGGATATGCTGGGAAGAGCATAATCTGGCACATATTTAAGAGGTGCAACCTTGGTGCAAAGACCACCAAGAGCAACATGGAAGTTAGAATGGACTCTTGTTTGGAAAAAATAGATTTGATTAGAGATCAACAACTCTTCCTTAGAATTCTAGTGAACTCCTCGGCTTGTCCAAAATAATGATTCAACTTGATTTTGATGGTCTAAAAGAGATGTTGTCAATGGAATAAGTGTTTAAGCCCCAAATAAGGCCAAATTGGCATGTCTACAACTTGCCTCACCTTGATGTCAGCTTTGCAAGGGAATGTTATGTAGTGAAGAGAAGTGAATGTAGAGAAATGTAGCAAAGAAAAATGAATTGTAATGGAGTACAGTGGAGCGAAATGGTGATGGACTGAAAAGGAGACATCAAGGTGTAGATATAGACATGCTCAATGACCAAATTCGGCAAAGAGAATCTCTTCATGTTCCTTGGATTATTGCCATGTTTCAACAAGCCTTCTTACATCCGATTAGTAAAAAATGTTCCACGAGCAAGAGAGAAGAATAGCCAACCCCCAACGTGGTGGGGAGTCCCCGACTCGTGGGTTCGTGGGTTCATCATCAACCAGCAACCCGATCTTTGTGGTGTTCCTGTACTGTGATGGGCTAAAGTTTAAAAAGAGAATTATTTTTAAAAATAAAAGAATACCATTCGAGCATATTCAGGCTCTCAGATTCATTTGAGTTTTCCAAAAGACATGATTTGATTCGGAATGGAATGATCTTGATTTCAAAAGGCAAATGTTTAGGCACACAATTAGATTGTCATTCTAATCTCCTTTTCTGAGTGTTTCAAGCATGAAGAACAAACACAAAGAACTTTGCACAGCAAGGTGATACTCGCCACTTCCCTCACCTAAGGATTATTAGGAGGAGGTGTCATCATAACCTCAACCTCTACTTTGCTGGGGAACTTTTGCTTTGTATCTTAATCAAGGCACGTGAACTCTTTTGTGAGAATGCGTGTCATCACATCACGAACTCACCATTATCATTTTCCTTCCTAGCATATAATTAGGTGCATCGATGTTGAAGACCGCGAGTGCAAAGAAGATCGGACCTGAGATCTCCTTCATCAAAATCCATGAAGGACAGGTCATTCTTTGTGTACACGGATAAGCCAAAATTAAATATCGAGGAACGATGTTTCTCAACTGGGTGTCCTAACCTCCGATGTTCAATTTATATCTTCAACTAGTTTGTTAAGTAAATTTTTTACTTTTTTAGCCCATCATGCATCATATAGTTTTGCATTAGTTCCATTGCATTTTACTTTTCATCTCTACATCCCTCTGTGGTCATCACATTCTCAAAATATCATTGGGTCTCTTCATCCCATCATTTATCTCAATTCTAATCATTTCAATTTTTCCCACCATGTTCGTTAATCCCACCATGCCTGTCATCTATCATAATCACCTTTAGTCCCACAACGTCTTTCATCTCTATCCCACCACGGCCTCCTACAACACCGTCTTTCTACTTATCCCACTATGGCAGTCCCCATTTTCTATCCCACCATGGACACCCATTTTGATCATCATTCTTGGACCACCATTATCCTCATAGTCTATTGATTGAGTTTAAACATTTGCCTTTTGGAATCTAAGATCATTCCATTTGGAAACAAATCATGTCTTTTGGAAAACTTAAATGAATCTGCTGAAAATACTTGAATGGTATTCTTTTATTTCATAAAACAAATCTCTTTTAAAACTTTTACCCATCATAGTACAGGAACACCACAAAGATTGAGTTAATGGCTGATGATGAACTTACAAACCCATGATTCGGGGACTCCCCACCGCATTTAGGGTTGGCTATTCTTCTCTCGTGCCCGTGGCACATCTTTTAGTAATCAGATGTAAGAAGGCTTGATGAAATGTGGCAGTAATCCACGGAACATGAAGAGATTCTCTTTGTCGAATTTGGTCGTTGAGCGTGTCTATATCCACACCTTGATGCCACCTTTTCAGTCCATCACCATTTCGCTCCACTGCACTCCATTACCATTCATTTCACTTCTCTACATTTCTCTACATTTCACTTTGTTTCGCTACATACTATTCCCTTGTAAAGCCGACATCAAGGAGAAGCAAGCTGTAGACATGCCAATTTGGCCTTATTTGGAGCTTAAACCCTTATTCCATTGGCAACATCTCTTTTAAACCATCAAAATCAAGTTGAACTACCGTTTTGGACTAGCTGAGGAGCTTACTGGAAATCTGAAGATGCGTTGTTGATTCCTGGTCGAATATGGGTGTGTCGAGCGAGGACCATTGTGTTGTGTCCTTTCATCAAGTCATCGTTTGGTTTTTGCTTACTGTTAGGGTTTCCCAATTGCCCTCAAGTCATTCCGATCAATAACGGGGTGGCATAGAGCATACCATATTTGTCCCATTGTTTTTAGTCATCAACATGAGTTTAACAGGTTGCCACTGGCTTTTTTTAGTCATTCCAAGTTCTCCATGTTGTCCCCGGCTATTCGAGTTATCTCTCTAAGTTTTCGGGTTCTTTTCATCCTTTCTGGTCATCAACTCAAGTTGTATGGGTTGTCGTCGACTTTTTCACTCATTCTGAATATTCTAGGTCATCCCCAACTTTTCTGAACATCTCTCTAAGTTTTTTGGGTTCCTCTCGTTGTTTTCGGTCATCAACCAGAGTTGTACATGTTGATATTGGCTTTTCCGGTCATTCTGAGTATTCTTGGTCATCCCTGGCTCTTCCGAGCATCTCTCTGAGTTTGTCGGGTTCCTCTCATCGTTTTTGGTCATCAACCCGAGTTGTACGGGTTGCTTCTGGCTTTTTTGGTCATTCTGAGTATTTCGAGCCGTCCCCGACTCTTCCGAGCACCTTTCCAAGGTTTTTAGATTCTTCCCATTACTTTCAGTCATCAACCCGAGTTTTATGGGTTGCCACCGACTTTCTAGGTCATACCAAAATTTTCCACGTTGTCATCACTTTTTCGAGTGTTGGATCACCGTCCGGGCCATTGGCACTACCGGGAAGATAAATCAAAAGTTAGAGACCCCTACAAAAGTCTCAGGATGTGTACTAGCTAGTTTATCTAATTGGGGAGCTATGTTTGCGAGTCCTCTTTCTAACGCAACAAACGGGAGTCAAAACAGACCTTCCATTTGCAAGTTATGACTCGTGAACGAAACATTTGCAAAAGAGAGAGTGGAGTGCACCTCCAAATAGGGGTGCATTCTATGCGCCCTCACACTGAGGGCACACCCTCAAACCAAGGGTGCGGTCAGTGCACCCCCGGTCTAAGGGCACGGTCGATTCCAGAAAATGGAAACCTCGCCTAGTTTGGACTTTCCAAACCGATTTTTGGGAGGTTTTTTTCTTAAAACATGTTTATTTTAACCGCGCCCCCGAGTCGAGGGCGCATTCATTTTGTCAACCCCATTTTTAGCACTTTTTTAAGATTTTCTGATGGTTTTTAGAAATAACGTGTTGAACACGCCCCCAAAGTGGGGGCACACTCACCGCGCCCTCAATCTGTGGGCGCAGCCTATGCATGCTCGGGTTGAGGATGCAGCCTGCATGCCCCCTACCTAGGGGCACGGTCGGTCAGTTTCCATGTTTTGCACCAATTTTGATCTTCTATAAATTCTGGTTATTGGGGTACAATAAAGGACTCTTCTCCTCATCTTCCAGCCACTCTAGGCTCGTCCCAACCTCTACAAATCGTCCTCTTTTCATCCTGGTGCCCGGAGATTGTCCCGAAGTGAGAAAGAAGCCGGCCTATGCTCTGACGTACTGCATTGCTGATCATCGACTTCTACAAACCTTTTTGATCATTTTTCAGTTAGAATAAGTGTGCAGACAAATCCGAAGCTATCAAGCTATCTTTTATCTCCAACAAACAGAGATCGATTCTGACATTGACTTGGCTCATGGCAGCTTCAACACAGACACTGCGCAGACAATTCCGAAGTCTTCTTTTCTATGTCTTCATCTTTTCAGTCAATTTAAGTACATTTAATGGTGAATTCATCCCATACATCCTTCATATAAAATGTTCCCCAGTGAGTTCTCGTTTATTTCCAAGAAAAATCATTTAATTATGATATTTGTGGTGCCGATAGCATGTCCTACATCGGTGTTGCACTGGGAGTTTCCAGAACATCACTATCCAAGATCCAATTTATCAAGTAAATTTATATTATTTATCATAAGATTCAATCCAAATTATATTCATTATAAATAATACTATGAAAGTATTATTTGTTTTGAAACAAACAGAATTTCATTCAGATTTTTGGATTGTCCGTGGTGATCACTTCAACAAAGTCGCGCAATCTGGTACTATTTTCAGTTTCTTCCAATTCCATAATTTCTATAGGGCTGTACGAACATATTGAGGATAAGTTATACACATATAAACTCATACCCTCTAAATCCTCTATTCATTTCAATAAACATCACTTGATTCTGACATCGGTGTTGTCCGTTGCAGTCTCTACATCAAAGCTGCACAATTTACATTGAATCTGTCCAACCCAGTTGACACTTCGCCTAGGTTATCTTTAATCATCCATATTATCTTTGCTAACTCTTCATTCATATCATTTAGTTCATATTTTAGAACAATTTTTATTCAGTTTTGCATCATTTCATATATCATAAAAAAACCAAAAAATGGGGTTAGGGCTAA
Source organism: Cryptocoryne crispatula var. balansae (assembly GCA_036172225.1). Lineage (NCBI taxonomy): Eukaryota > Viridiplantae > Streptophyta > Magnoliopsida > Alismatales > Araceae > Cryptocoryne > Cryptocoryne crispatula. The sequence goes on along the minus strand of CM069926.1, from coordinate 32,840,251 downwards.
CCCTAAATCCGGCGAGTTTGTTTCCAATTGCCGCTTTATGTTATTGTTTTTACAGTTACTACACTTCACTAAGGTCTAATCCTTCTTTCACTTATTTGATTATCTTCTTTGTCTTCTAGTTGCATAGATAAATCAAGGTAGCATCGGTTGGAGACTCTTCTTCATCAACCGGCCGAAAAAGAAGAAGGTTGAACCCGCACACCCATTTCCCATGCTAAGGTACACATGGTCAAATCTTTCTCTTATTTTAATTAAATCGGAACCTACGGTTCCTAGTGACCACATATTCAAAATCCATTCATGCCTTATGTTTCATTCCATCCTCACTCTCCTCCCACATGACCTAAATCGTCTCTCCGGTGCTCGAGCGACGTCGGGAGATGAAAGTTCAGGGATCAATGTGAGTGTGGGACCGAGGTGAGAGAGTTATTTTCCGTGTTTCCTATCCTTCTTTCTCATCCCTTTCTTGAGGTGACAATCCAAAAGACGACAAACCCATTTTCGGAGTCGACAAGCTCAAGTGAAGAGAGATAGTAAACAGGGTAAAACGAATAAGTATAAGTGATAGAAGCTATTTATAGAAGGTAAAATTAATAAAAATCATGAAATTTTCAAAAATTTCTCTTGTGTTTAGAAAATCAAGCTAATCGTAGAACCATTGAAGGAAAACTAAATGGGCTTCTAGTTTTCTCTAGAAAATTGACTGAATATAAATGCTCTTAGAAATTCCATGAAAAAAAAATTTGCTTGGAAAATTTCATGGATCATGTTCTGAAATAGCTAAACTCGTTGATTTTCATTATCATTATGAGCTAAAAAAATTTTAAGAACAAGGAGCATTTGTGTAAGTTTTCATTCCAAATTTGCTATAAAAATTATTATTTATTCAAAATAACCACAAATTTCATGATAAGCAAAAAGCAGAAGAAACTATCAAGCAAGAAGCTTTAACTTGGAATGGTAGCAATGACTTTGTTTTGGATCCTCTTCGATCAGTATGCCTAGACAACATAGTCAGCTTGTCCTCCACAAAGTGATAGTAGTGCCGACTTCTTCATCATCATTAGTAGAACCAAGCCTCTAATCCTTGACAAGAGACAGATGTGACATCACAAGTAGCTCATGGCGAGGTAGAATAATATGAGAGTGACATTGGTATGGATTGTAAAGTACAAAAGCAGTGCCAGTAATCAAGAGGAGGTCCATGCCATGTGTGTAGCAAACATGAAGATCCTTCTACATCATAACAACCAATGCATGGAGAAAACCTAATCAGTTCATACTCGCAAAGTGTGCATGCCACTATATCCTCTTTTTTTAACGAAGCGCACTTGTTGGTGACTTTATCACTGAAGTAAAGAGTAGCAGCATATGGGAATAGAGGATTATGATGGAAGTTAATGAATCAAACTTGAAATGAAGATGTGCCCAGTAGGTGAACAAAAGACCATTGCCAAAAGGGGGACAGCCCACGCAAGCAAAGGACAAGCAGCAGTACAAGAAGACTAGCATAGAAGGACCAAGGCACCCCCATCCTTGATTCCACAGATGCATGACAACTATCTCAATTATAGAATATTGTCCTCTATAGAAAACAAGAACACAACAACATGACAAGTAGCAAAAGCACCATTGAGTAGTTGGGTCTTGTCAAGACCGCAAGACGACATTGTATAAACTAACCAAGCCACCACTGAATTTGGTCAACCTCAGCTTGGGATCTTGTCAAAAGATAAGAGTTGGTTGAACCAACATTGTTGAAGAATCGAGTGGACAATGTAGGTTGATAGACTATTTCAGGATCATGACCTGGGGTCTCCACACATGTTGTACATGCAAAGTTTGAAATATATGATTTTTACATAGTTTCATCAAACGACTCTACATTTCAAATGCAAGTGTTGAATATCATCACCATCATTCTTTCACATTTTACATCACCATTGTCACTTCTTAAATGTGCAAATCATCAGTCCGCCCACATTTGTATTTGTGTTGTTATTTATTTTAGTTATATTAGGTGCATTGTTATATATATGCATCGATGTTATAGACCATAAATTTGGAAAAGAACACTAGACCCAAGATCCCTTTCAACCAAATCCACGATAGTCTGGTCATTTCTCATACTAATAGATTGGTCAAAATTGATCATCAGAAAAATAATGGTTCCCAATTGGGTGTCTTGACCTCTGGTGTACAATCTGTATCGTCAACGATCTTCTGAATACTTTTTTATTTCTTTAGCCCAACATGCATCATGTAGGACTTTTCCATTAGTAACATTTCATGCATCACTTACATCATGTGCATTCTACTTTGTTGAAAATTATTTTACTTGGCCCCACCATCTTCCTATCCTTTCAACCCATTTATCATCTTCTATCCCAACATGTGCGTCATTTCATTTCCTTCCCTCCATTCCTTGCCTCAATGCCAATGTTTGATTTTCTTGGTCCCACATCATCCCACCATGGGCTCATCACCTCTATTATATCTCAACGTGTTTTTTTATCTTCTATCCCCCACAGTAACCCACCATGTCTTTCTTCTTTTATCCCACTATGGTAATTTTTGTCCCACTATGTCCTTCCATCCCACCATGATTTGAATCTTCGTCACCCCACCATGTTTTTTACCATGTCTTATTGTTTTCTGCACAACTGTGTTTCTACTGAAACATGATTTGTTTCATTCACAATACTTGTGCAACTTTTATAGTGGTTTAAATGCAAGCCCTTTTTGAACATGAGGTTATTCCACTCAGAATCAAACTAAGTATTTACTAAAATGAAATTAAGAGTCTAAATATGGTTGATTAATATTCTTTTAGTTTACAAACAACTTCATAGTACAAGAACATCACAAAGTTCAAGTTGTTGGTTAATGATGAACCTACAAATCTACGATTCAGGGACTCCTACCTTGCAGGGTTAGCTACTCTTTTATTTTATCTCTCTTTTGCCTGTGGTGCATCTTTTATCAATCGGACGTAGGATGGTTTGATGGAACATTGTAGCAATCTTAAATTCTAAGAGAGATTCCCATTGCTAAACAAGGTTGATGAATATGCCTATATCTCACCTTGACGTTACCTTTTCAGTCCACCACCATTTCACTTCACTACATTCATCTATGCTCACTTGCATTTCACTACACTTCACTATAAACCACTCGACTCCATTACATGCCATTCCCTAGCAAAGCTAATGTCAAGGCTAAGCAAGATGTAGACACGCAAAATTAGCTTAATTCAAAGCATAAAAATCTTGTTCTATAGGGTGATGTGTGTGATTACACCATTTATGCCATGCCAAGTCTTTTCTTGGTCTAAAGGACTCACCAAGTTGGGTTGGGAGCTTTGTGATTATAGACGGAACCAAACATTTTCCAGAGATATCTGAATGAAACCATACCTTCTAAGTGAGAGCCACACATTGAACGCAGATACATGAAAATGACTTGATACCCAACATTCAAGATTAACATTGAAAGGTTACATTTATGTCATGTTCATTCTTGACCATACTGCACATTTCTGATTACTACTTGATCATTCTAGTTGTCATCTAGTCATGACCAGTCAATGTTGTGTCTTGTCAATCGTCATGACTCTTCAGACATCGTCATACCTCTCTGAATGAAGTTGGAACTCTCTCGAAGCTTGTAGAAACATTATTTTACTAAACTACCAACGTGCCCCCAAGTGGTGGTGCATGCGCCCCTAGTTTCCATTTTTTATTCCAATTCCAATTTTGATTTAAATGTTGCCCGATTTGATTTTATTACCTAAATTTCATGTGCCCCTAGTAGGGGGCGCATGCACTCTCCTCTAGGGTGCATGAGTCCTCCCAATTTCGACAACTCTGACCAGATATTTGAATTTTAGCAAGATTTTGGCCTAATTTTTATGCGCCCTAGGTTGGGGGTGCATGGGGGTGCATGTGCCCTCACTTGGGAGCACATGGAACCTGGACTTTCCATATTGTAATCATATTTGGTGATCCAACTATGATTTTTCTAGTTTTTACTTGTTTTTATTTTAATATAAATGTAATTGTATAAGGATTTATAGCTATTAAATTATATTGATCTAAGATGTCATTTCCTATAATTAAAGCTAATGTGTCTGGGGAAGTATAAAGAGTTTTAAAATTAAGGTTGTGTACTTCTTTACTTACATCTTCTATTTTTTGTTCACTTATTTTTGAAATATTTTTTAATGTTACAATGTTTTCATAGAATGTCAAATATTGTTCTATTTGATTGGTATTTTCAATATTGTTTTCAAATAATTGTCTATAAATGTGTGATATAGATGCTCCTATGCCTATTACAACATTTACCTATATTGATTTTATTATGTTAATCTTTACTTGGATTTTAATCATAGTTTAATGAAGATAAATTTTTTGGCTATTGTCATTATTTCATTCTGGTCATTTCTTAACTATTTATCAATGCTATAAGAATATCTAGGTTGTTTTATTTCATCATATTCTATATGTTTTATTGTTAGTATACTAGAAAGAAATTATAAACTCTTTATTTTGATCATTTTATTTTCTATGATTAGTTGTCTGCTAAGTTTTGAGGTTTATTCTTTTGTTTAAGATCATCTAATGCAATATACCAATATTTAGGTAAGCTTATTTTATGCATCATGCATCTTTGGTTTGATTATTTCTGAATATGATTGTTGATCTTCTAATATTATTATATTATTATGTTTTGATCTAGTAGGTATATCATTTGTTCTGATGAACCGATTAAAAATTTTATGGTTATTGTTAAAGGTGTACTTCCATCTATCATTTCTATATTTCTAAGCTCGTGATATATGTATAATCCTTCATCTATATTTCTATCATTCAGACTTATTGTGTATTGTAGAAAGATTTTGAACTTTAATTATTGATATATTTGGTTACTTTGTATTATTCCTATTATTGATTGTGTGTGATTGGTAAATCTTTTATCCACAATTATCATGGTCATGGAAGAGTCTATTTATTTTATAAAATTTTTCAGTATAATTATATCTATACAACCTAAATATAAATATTTTATTTTTTCTCTTCTTTAACTTGATTTTCATATTTTGTTTATTTATTATCTGTAGGTTGGTAATAGTTTTATTAGTTTTCAAAAAATCTAGTATTTGTTCAAATCTTTCCACTTATAGTTTATCTTTTTTTCCTAGATTCATTTTAACATATAGACTTTATTCTTTTTTATTCTCCTAGGTGCATGATGTTTTTTTATACGCATCTTCACTAAAAATTATTATTTGTTTATTTGATTTTTTATTATAAAGGTTGAACATTATTCTTTAATTTTTTATTTTGATATCATCATATGAATATATTTTATATGATTATGTTGAAAATGATCAATTTCATCTATTAATTCATCATTGTCACTACTATCATTCCATTCCTCTTCAGTTATATCTTCTTCCTCATATAGTATATCATCTTCTTCTCCAGTAAATAATTCATATTCATAATTTTTTGGTTTTGATAAATTGTATCATATTCCTATATTATAAATTTTGTCAATTATATTCATATTAATTGTATTTATTTATTTCTTTTGGCACATATTAGCATAATGTCCTTCCTCTCCACTTTTAAAACATTTGAATTCTTTGTTAAATTTTCTTTTTAAGTATTTTGTTTCAAGGTGGAAGGTTTTGGTTTGTATATTATATGAAACCTTTTTTCAATAAGAATATTTTTTTAGGCATGTATTTATTATAATTTTGAGATTTATCATATTAATATTTTTTGGAGATCCACCATGCTTGCTGCGTGTTGGTGAACATATGTATATTTATTAAATAAATACTAGGACTTATGGAATAATTGTATTAGTGATGATTATCTACAATAATTTCTAAATAATGTTATTTCACATTTTATCCTAGTAGATAGATTATCTGTACTTTCTCTTCTATTTTTTGTTTTGTTAGAAAGGAGTGATAATAATCTTTTAATTTGGCATCTCATGGTGGCGAAATTTTATTGAAATATTCTAATCCCCATTGAAGCCAGTTTTCTAGAGATAATCTCCATACTCGATTAGAATAATATGTAGAAATTTCTATTACATAACAAATATTGCAAATTCTTATTTTTCTTAGTATAGTTTCTATATCTTCTATATTTATAACGACTAGTTTAGTTGAAGCTGTGAAAATTTGTAATAATATGGTTTGTAAAATATTTCAAGGATAGATAACATTCTAATCTGTTTAAATATTTTTTAATCTATTTGGTATACTACCGAATAGATTACACAATCTCTCTCTCATTTTACTTATTATAAAATAAATTAAATTTGATACTGTTAATTAAGGATGTATAAATTGGAGTGAAAAAATTGATTGAAGAAATGTATTATGCTCTTTCATGGATGGGAATAGAGTCTATATTGAACATAGTATCATGTAAATTTTTATTTATGGATTCTTGGTTTCCTATTTTCGGATTAAAGGTTGGTACTTTTATGGTGGATATGTATTTTCATTCCAACTATAATAGCTATGTTGACCCTATGTAGCTGGCATTTTTCCATATGTCTGTCTTGACGGTATTTGTTGATTAGGGCTTGAGGTAGGTGTACATTTTATAGATGACTCTCCTTCTTCAATTATTTGTGGAGTTTGTATATTTTTGTATGTTATTTATTTGCAGTGGTTCTATATTGTCTAATATTTCTTCTTAAAAATTTGTTTAAAATTATATTTTTTTGAATATTTCATAATTCATGTATCATATTCTTAAATTTATTTTAGATTGTTTGTTTTTAGATTCGTTGAGTAGTGATTTATTTTACTTTTTAAAACCTCCTTATGTTGTACATATTTTTGGAAATCAGATTCTAGACAAATTTTTATACTTAAATTTCATCATATTTCTTAATTTTGAAATTATCCTTAGTGTTAAAGATGAAGTCAGAGATTCTATTTGAAGTCACTATAATTAAGTTTACTTTAGGTGGACTTGTTAAGAAAATGTTTGTATTCTTCTTTCTATTGATTGTAAAATTTTGTAACTTTGTAGTTTATAATTTATTATTATATTTTTGATTAAATTTATTTAAAAAAATTTATTTAACATTTCTTGTAACTTTTTTATTATGTATTGTATACTTAAATTTATCTTCTATGTTATGTCCTATTTGGCAACATTATTAGACACATCTATCACTATTAATTTTAAAATTGTTATTGATGATAATCACCTTGAGGTGTTTGTCTAATAGTATCAATTTTGAGATTTGCGGTGCAAACAACACATGTTATGTAATACAAGAGTCAACTTGTATCAATTTTGATATTGATACTTCATCTTCCAGAAATATCAATATCAACATTAATATAGTATCATTTTTTATATTCTAATCAAACATGCCTCTAACTGTGTATAGATTATCATTAGCTAACCCAACTATTTATTTTACATTCGCTGTTGTCATCATTAGTTTGGATATTTCCATTTATTGTTAGAAGTTCCCTTAGTTCAACACCTTTGAGCAATTTCTGAGAAATAGATATGAAACATACAGAGAAAGAAAGAAAATTAATAGCTCACACTATCTTTTATTTAATATTTAATTTATATTTTTATAATTTTAGATATGAAACATACAGAAACGGGTTCCGGATCGGCACCTCAAGAGAAGGTGAAAGATGGAATAGGGGAAAAGGGGAGTGAATCAAAAGACACTCGGAAAGTGGTAAAGATTCCTCATCTCGGTCCCACACTCACATTGATCCCTGAACTTTCATCTCACGGCGTCGCTCGAGCACCGGAGATGGTTCGGGTCATGTGGGAGGAGAGTGAAAAATGAATTAACTTAGTACATGATAAGAGGTGGTCGCCAGGAGCCGCGGGCTCCGCTTTATGGAATGTAAATCAAGAGATGAGTAGAATTTGACTGTGTGTACCTTAGCGTGGGAGATTGGGATGTGAGTTCAACCTTCTTCTTCTTCGGCCGGCCGATGAAGAAGAGTCTCCAACCGATGCTAGCTTGATAGACCTGTGCAACGGATTGGGGCGAGCCCTAACCCCTTTTTTGTGTTTTTAAATTATGTAAAAATGATGCAAATGAAGTAAAAAAATATTCTAAGACAGTAAATAAACTGAATGAAAGGAGTTAAGAAGGACTTATGAAGTGTGTGGCTTAAGTTGAAGCCAAGTTCTTTGAAGAAGGCCGGTTCGGGTAGCTTTGCACCCTTTTAGCGCGACTTTGGTGCATAGAATGTAATAGACAGTACCGATGTCAGAATTGAGTGCCATTTGTCTCAAAATAAAGATAACTAACCAAGGGTGGTTTGATATGAAGACAAGTTTTCTTGAATCTTGTGATAAGTAATCTTATTTTACCTGATAAGCCGGATCTTCGACAATGAAGTTCTAGAAACTCCCAGCACAATGTCGATGTTGGACATGATATGGGAAGCACAGATATCCGAATTGAATTATTCTTGTTGTAAATAAAATAGAACTCACCGGGGAACAATTTCTGTGAAGAATGTATAGGCTGAATCTACCATTAAATGTACTGAAATTGACTGAGAAGATGATAACTTAGAAGAGAAGACTTCGGATCTGTCTGTGCAGCACCGGTGTTGAAGTCGTAACAAGCTGAGGAAATGTCAGAATTGATCTCCTTTTGTTGGAGATGAAATATATATTGATGAACCACACTTATTATGAAGGAAGTCTGGCTGTAAAATGACTATAAAGATTTGTAGAAGCCGATGATCAGCAGTGCAGCACGTCAGAGCATAGATTGACTTCTTCTTCACTTTGAGATGATCTCCGGGCACCGGAACAAAGAGAGGACAATTTGAGGAGGTTGGGATGAGCCTAGGGTTTATGTAGAACAAGAATAGGAGTGCTGGAGGATGGGGATTCCCTTCTTAGGTCGTTCATATGAGTCTCCCTTTATAGGGGATGAAAAATAGGTCAAAACATAGCAAGTTTTGATACATCAGACCATAGGTTGGATTTTCTCCATTTAATGTTACTGATTTTCATCCTGAGGCATATATAAACTTACCCAAATGATTGTGAGGGATTGGAAACCATGGATCACCTTTCCCATGTTCAAAATATGTCTCCCCTTGAAGAGGAAACAAATCTAGTCTAAAAGTGGAAAGTTTTGATATACAGGACAACAAGTTGGATTGCCATCATTTGATGATGCTAATTTCGACCATGAAGCTTCCAGATACTTTACCAAGTGATATGGAGGAGTAAAAATGAAGGTAAGGTCGTGAATTTGTCAGATATGTGCCCAATGGGCTGGGCTTGCATTCGATTGGGCTTGATCGGTGCTGCGTGCAAACAGAACTGCGCATCTGACTTCCAAAGGGCGCTGCAGACAAATGGAAGATCAGAATTGAATGTTGTTTGTTGCAATGGAAAGATAACTCAGAGAAGAATATTATTCATGTTGAATAATTTTTGATTAGACGTCCATATAATCCTGTGAAAAATTTTCAAATAGAGGATATGTTTGGAAAAGCATAATCTGGCACACCACCAAGAGTCTCTTGTTCGGCAAACACGGATTTGATTAGAAATTAGCAAATTATCCTCATATTTCCAATAAGAACCTTGGCTCATCCAAAAGGGTGATCCATCATGATTTTGATGGTCTAAAAGAGATGTTGCCAATGGAATAATGGTTTAAGCTCTAAATAAGGCCAAATTGGCGTGTCTACAGCTTGCCTCGCCTTGATGTCGGCTTTGCAAGGGAATGACATGTAGCGTAGCGGAGTGAAATGTAGAGAAAGCGTAGAGAAGCGAGATGGATCGTAGTTGAATGTAGTGGAGAAAAATGGCGATGGACTGAAAAGGTGGCATCAAGGTGTAGATATAGACACGCTCAACGACAAAATTCGGCAAAGAGAATCTCTTCAAGTCTCCTAGATTACTGCCATGTTTCATCAAGTCTTCCTATGTTCGATTGGTAAAAGATGTGCCATTGGCACGAGAGAAGAATAGCCAACCCCCAACGCGGTGGGGAGTCCCTGAAACATGGGTTCGTAGGTTCATCATCAGCCAGTAACCTGATCTTTGCGGTGTTACTGTACTGTGATGGGCTAAAGTTTAAAAAAGAGATTTTTTTTGAAAAAGTAAAAGAATACCAATCGAGCACATTCAGGCTCTTAGATTCATTTATGTCTTCCAGGAGACAAGATTCAATTCGGAATAGAATGATCTCGAATTCCAAAAGGCAAATGTTTAAGTACAGACCATGACGGTGCAAGTTTAGATCGAATAGGAGGCCCTTGGCGGGAGGAAGTGACTGCCACGGTGGGATGAATAGCAAAAGAGTTGCAGTGGCCACAGTGGGGATAGAAATAAAAGATTTGAAGGCACAAAGTGATTACCGAACATGGTGGGATTAACAGACACGGTGGGATATTAGAAAGGTTGGTGGGACTAGAAAACACGGTGGGATTAGAAAACACAGTGGGATTAGAAAACACGGTGGGATTAGAAAACACAGTGGGATTCAGAATGATCGGAATTATGATACAAGAGGGTGAGAAGGTGAAGCTTTTGAAAGGATGTATGCAATGATAATGAAAAATGCAATGCAACTAATACTATATAATGCATGCTGGGCTCAAGAAAACAAAAACAAAACTTGTCTAACAATTAGTTGAAGATATAGATTGTCTATGAGGTCAAGATACCCATTCGGGAACCATCGTCCCTCACTGCACAATTTTGGCTTATCCGTGAGCACAAAGAATGACCCGACCGTCGTGGATTTTGATGAAGGTGATCTCAGGCCTGGTCTTCTTTGCATTCACGGTCTTCAACATCAATGCATAAAATAAATAGTAATGCACCTAACATATGCTAAGAAAGAAAATGATAACAGTGAGTTTGTGATGTGATGACATGCATTCTCACAAAAGAGTTCATGTGTCCTAATGAGGACAAAGAGTGAAAGTTTCTCGGCAAAGTAGAGGCCGAGGTTATGATGACATCTCCTCCCGAGAATCCTCAGGGGAGGGAAGTGGTGAGCATTGACTTATTGAAATTTTGAAGAAAGGCTCCTCGGCAAAGTTGGGGCCGAGGTCATGGTGACACCTCCTCCTAAGAATCCTTGGGGGAGCGAAGTGGTGAGCATCGCCTTGCTGTGCAGTTCTCCTTGTTTGTTCTTCGTGCCTGAAAAACTCAAAAAAAGAGATTAGAATGACAAGATGGCTTATCTCCCTTGCAAGTTGCAATCTGCGTTGACCTTTGTCAAGGGGTAATAAGTTCTCTTTATGCCTGAAACACTTAGAAGGAAGAGATTAGAACAACAACGCGGCTTATCCCCCTTGCAAGTTGCAGTATGCTTTGACCTTTGTCAAGGGGTAATAGCCTTCTTAATGGTGTAAAAATAAAGTGAAAAATATGCAATGATAAATTTGAAACATGGGACTGAAAATAAGTATAAATGTAAAGATGAAAATTCAAAGCAAGCATGGTGATGAAAATTTTTTGGAATTTGAAAAATAAGTATTTGTAAAAAGATTCAATTTTTTTTGGGATTTTTGAAAATATTCTTTTTTTTGAGTTTTTAAAATTATTTAAATTTTTTTTGAATTTTTGAAGATATTCAACTTTTTTGGAGTTTTTAAAAAATATTTATTTTTTTTATTTTTGAAAATATTTAATTTTTTGGTTTTTTGAAAATATTCAAAAAATTTAAACCAATTTTTTTGGGGGGAGAAAAAAATAGTATTGACACAGGTTCTCATCACTTGGTTGTTATTCTAGGTTCACCGGTAGACACCATGTGCAAAATGGGGTTCCTTGCCCAGAATCTTTCTAACCTTCAACCTCTGATCGGCTAGAGTTTAGCTTTGATTTGGTTGGTCCACCCACACCTTAGGGGGTTAAGAATGAAGAATTGATAAGGAAGTCCTTGATAAGCTTTGGAGATGTTGAGAGAAATTTCTCTACTCACACCCAATTGCCCGTTGGGGTTCGGCCTCTTCGGGTCTTTTCTTCTTTATTGACAAACCTATTTTTGTGGTACACATTCGGACAGGTGCTTTGACCTATGGGGTCATTGCACATCTTTTGGTGCCTTTTTTCATTTTCTGCATTTTTGGGTACTCATTCAGATAGGCTCATATTTGTTTAAACCTGTGGGGTTCATTGCCCATCTTTTGGCACCCATTTTTTTTCTTTAAGAAGTTGGACCTTCTGAGATGGCCTCCTACTAAGGTGGTAGATGCTTTCAATACTCTCCCCCTCTAATCCCCTTCACCTATCTTGGACCGAATAGAAGAGAGTAGGGTAAGGATTTTACTTCCATTTCTAAGCTTTGCCTAGCTTCTCTTGGGTGTTAGGTTATCCGGATTCTGGGATCGAGACGTGTTGTGTGTAGAATGGTATCTAATCTCGACTCCTAGACAACAACCTAAAACATGTGGACTTAAGTCATACTAGTAGTTCTCTCCATTTTTTTTGAGGTAGATTACATTCCATAGGTGAATCAATTGTTTGCATGCCTTGCAATGTAAAATATTTGTTTAATAAAAACAAGGTAGCTACAAATATCATCAATCATGAATTTCTCTCAATTAAAATTGTCATGTGAGATTAAAAATCATTTTTTAAAAAAATATATTGCCTTGCGGATGACATAATGATGATGAATGCAATTTCATGTAATACCAGAGAGAAGAAGTTCATTGTTGATGATGACTTTGCTTGTGCTTGCCTTGCCTTGCTTGCCATGCCTTGCCTTGCCTTGCCCAACTGCTTCCACTTTTGATATGCACCATATTGCATTGGATTGAAGATTCATAGTCATAGGATGAAGTAAAAATGTGGAGGATCTGATTTAGCATGGCGGAGTTAAAATTAATGATGTAAGAGGCAAAGATTGTGGTATCACCCAGGAAATTTCTCTACCTAGATTTTTTTTGTTAAAAGTAAAACTTGGAAAAAGAATGCTTGAAAAGAAAAGTAAACTAAAGTGGGATCTTGGGCCCGGGAGTTGATAGTGGGTTTGAAGGCCCAGAAATCGTTGGAATCAAGAGGCACGTGGGCCCAAGAGTTGAATGCAGGCCAGAGGGCCCATTTGTTGTTGATGGGCATGAGGGCCCGATTGGAGGTGATGGGCGCGAAGGCCCGATTGGAGGTTGAGCCCGAGGGACCCAACGAAAAGAGCGGGCATATGGACCCGATTTAAGTGGTTGGGGGCAAGATTGTGATTTGTGATGGGCTCGCTGGCGCCATTGAAGAGTATGGGTGCGTAATCCCAAAGTTGAAGAAGTGGGGGCATGTGGGCCCGATTTCGAAGAAGTTTGGGCACGTGGGCCCGATGGTGAAGAAATGGGGGCATACATGCCCGAAGTTGAAGGAGTGTGGGCATGTGTGCCCGAGTTTATTAAAAGGTGGGCACGTGGGCCCGATTTAGAAGAAATTTGGGCACATGGGCCCGGTTGTAGAAAAACATGGGCATGTGAGCCCGGTTGAGGTGAATTGCGGACACGTGGGCCCGATTGAGGTGAATTGTGGGCACGTGGGCCCGATTTAAAAAAATTAAGGGCACATGGGCCCGATTGGGGAGAATTATAGGCACTTCGGCCCGATGAAAAGATAGGGATATGTAGGCCCAATTGGGAAAAAGGGGCATATGGGCCCAGTGGAAGGAAAGGGGCATGCAAGCCCGATTGATGAAAAGGGGCACGTGGGCCCGGTTGAAGAAAAGGGACATAAGAGCCCGGTTGATTAAAAGGGGCACATGAGCCCGGTTGGATAAAGGGGGCACGTGGGCCCGGATGATGGAAAGGGGCACATGGGCCCAGTTGATGAAAAGGGGCATAAGAGCCCGATTGACGAAAAGGGGCATAAGTGCCCGAAAATGGGGCATAAGGGCCCAATTGAGTGGGATGGGGTGTGGACCATGGCCCTAAGATTGACATATTTTGGACCCATGGACCTGATTGATGGTTGTAAGAAGGATAAATAAAGGGCGGTGGCCCCAAGATTGAGGTTTTGTGGGCCCATAGGCCCAATCGTTGATTTGGAGGAGAATAAAGAAAGGGTCGTGGCCCTAAGATTGACTGATCGTGGTCCCATGGGCCGGATTGTTGCTTAGGAGAAGAATGGCGTAAGGGTCGTGGCCCTAAGATTGATTGATCGTTGGCCCATGGGCCCGATTGTTCTTTACAAGGAGAATGGGGCAAGGGTCGCGACCCTAAGACTGATTTCGAGGATTTTGCCTGCCTAGCTAGAGGAGGTCCTAGTATCCCTTTGCTAAGGTCTACATCCTTCAGGAGGCTTGTCGATTCATTCCCCATTTCATTGACCAATTCTATTCCCTTATTTTTCAGTTCAGGGGTCAATTCAATCTGACCATCTTCATTGATCAATTCCAATGATGGTAACAGTTGATCAATGCCTGACAAATCCTTGCATAGTCCTTCATTGGATTGACAATCAACTAAGTTTATGATTCCTTCATCTAAGCTCCCTATAGTAGGCTTCTCCTCAGGATGTTTTATAGAAGAGGGCATGCCTAGTCTAGGGGATTCCAAAAAGGTAGAAGGGTTTGGTTCAATATCCCCTACTAGCTGACGTTGATCCTGAGAAATAGAAATGACCAGATGAGAAGCTGATTCTTCTGCCATGGCAGGAGCACAAATGGTTGGAGTTATTAATTCCTCTGCCAGGGCAGGAGCTTGAAGGGTCGAAGTGTCTGAATCTTCTACTACAACAGGAGCAAGAATAGTAGGAGTGATTGATTCCTTTGTTGGGGCAAGAGTAATAGAAGAAATGATTGGTTGTTGTGCAACCAACTGAGGAGGATCCCTATGCGGTGGGATTGGTTGAGAAGCTGGGGTTTGCTCGATCGGCTTAGGATGAATGATTGGCCGAGGGACCGTTGGCGAAGTGGGTTGAGGGGCCAAGGCTTGCGTGGCTAGCCGAGGGGTTGTTGTTGGAATAGGTTGAGAAGCCAAGGGCCGGATGATTGGCCGATGGACCTTAAGAAATGTTGGTGGAGTCGAAGGTTGGGGAGCCGGTTGAAGTAATGGAGTATTCACACATGCAACAAGAGGAGCTTTATTAAGCGTGGTTGGTTGTGCCATTGACTCGGGTTGCATGACTAGCTGAGGTTGGGGCATGGGTGGCCTAATCAACTGGTGTCGAGGAGTTGGCTAATGATGATGATCTCGATGGGGTTGAGGAGGGCTCCTAAGTTGGTGCATAGCATCAATGCTTCTCTCAAGCCTGGGCCTCAATTCATCAGAATATTGCATTAATTCCACATCTTCTCTTGCTTCCCCAATTATTGAATAGCCCAGTCCATATCGTTGCAAGAATTTGGCCTTGACAATTTCAAAATCCCATATTTCTATTTCCCCTAGTGAAAAGAACCATTCTAGGGCTGCACCATCCAATGATCGCTTAAAAAGAATAGCAAGAGCTCTTCGATCATTAAGCCATTGAGACGATTTGCTCAAGAAATAATTAACATGGGTGAAGGGATCACCTGAGCCATTGTAGCGATGGTAGGCTGGTGTTTGTGATGGAGGGATATGTAGGACTGGGAAAGATGGAGCAGATATTTTAGGGATGGCCTTCGAGTCCAAACGATGCCATAGTTCTTCAAAGTGCTCATCCATTTGGTTGAGTTTGTCCATGAATGCTTGAGTGAGGTTGGGTTCCTGAGCCACCGGTGCAAGGTATTTGGATGAACGGGCTAGAAGAGGTGGGTTGGAAGTAGGAACTAGCATGGAATCAGGTGAGTGACCTACAATAGGGTGACTAGGCAAGGTAGCACGGCAAGATTGTGCAGGATAGTTGATAATGAGTGGCCTAGTTACCGATTGAGGTGGTGAGAGGGCTTGATTTCCCTCGACCAGATCTTGATTGGCAGGCATCTTGCCCTTTGTTAAAAATTGCACAAGTGAAAAGGATTCATGATTTAAATGGATGGATAGACCTTGGAGGATTTGTTCCACACTAAGTGAAGCAGGTGGATGAGTAGGATTTTGAACTTCAGGCACCCTGACAGCATTGACATGGCCCTCTGGTTGGACCATGGGTTGTTGTAGCTCGTAGTGGCCCATCTTGTAGTAGTCCAGCATCCCGACATGTCTTTCAGACCTTAGCATCATGGGCATCCTATCGATTTTCTTACAAAAAGGTTGAAAGAAAGCAAATAACAGGTGTAAATGCAAAGAGGATTTTGTTTGGTTATGCTTTGTTTTTTTTGTTTGATTTGATTTTGTTTTAATTTTGTTGTTTGGCAAGAAAGTTGAACACAAAAATTAAAGGGATTTTTTTTGTTTTAGGTGTTTTTAAAGAAAAAAAAAATTGTTGTTTTCAATTGTTGTGAACAAACAAGTTATGCAAACAGGTTTTTAAAATGACTACTCGGCAATTTTTGGGTTGAAACCTTAGATTAGATAGATTGTTAGCAATTCGCTCACTCAAATGGGTATGGTTCCTATTGCTTCAATCTTCAAGACCTTGTAGACACGCCAAATTCGCCTAATTCAGAGCATAAAACTCATGTTTTATAGGGTAACATGTGTGATTGATCATATGATGATGCCGGGTCCTTTTAAGTTGATTTGGAGCTTCGCCGAATGAAATCGGATGTTTTTTGATGTTTTCCGCAAAAAGCCGTAATTTCCGAGCGAAAGCTGCACGTAAATCGTGTGAACACGGAAATTGGCTGAATGACCAATGCCTAATGATCATGCATTGAAGGTTATGGTCATATTCACACTCCGGACAAGTTTTGTTGCATTCCGTGCCTTTCCGGTTTGCCGTCGAAGTCATTTTGACCTAATATCGGACCTTCTGTTCACTGCCCTAACTTCCGGACAAAATTCTGAAGTTTTGGAGGGTGTGATGGCTGATCCGATGCTGTAGAAAGCTTCTTCGGCCTGTTATCTTTCCAACGCAACAAACGGCGTCGAATTCCGAGTTCGGGAGTGTTCGCAATGGCTTCCGGAAGAAGGACGCGCAGAACCAGTCCCATGCGCCCGGGTTCCGTGGTACATGCGCCCGGGACCCGGGGCACATGGCCATGCGCCCTACCAGTGAGGCACGTGGCCTTGTGCCCTCACTTGAGGGCACATGCGCCCCACCCTTGAGTCAGTCTTTCACCCGGACTCTGCCGCTGAACAGACGGAAGAGATAAGACCTTTATTTTCGGAGAAGATAAGATGTGCCCTCATCAGGGGGCACATGCGCCTCGGTGGGGCGCATGCGCTCGGCACCGGGCGCATGCGCCCGAGGTGGGGCGCATTCATCCCTATTTTCTAGCTTCGATAAGATCGCCCGTTCTCCTATAAAAGGACTCGATTCCGGTCATTCCGCAGGGAGGAGCATGACTCCCAGGCATCTCAAGACGTCCTATCACCCTCCTGCATCGATTTTATGATTTTTAGAGAGAGAATTTCGAGTTTTTAGAGAGAGAAAAGTTGGTTCAAGAGAGAGGAAGGCTGTTCTGCAAGTGATCTGCCAAGTCTCTCTTCCTCGGCCTCTACAGCAGTGTGTGGACGTCTGCTTCCTGAGCTCCCTTCATCAAAGTTCTTCCTCTCCAAGTCTTCTTGAGTTTACAATCGACGGCACTTGATTCAAAGTCGCGCCTGGCAGATCCTGGACTGCTGCTCGGCTTTTTCGACAACATAGATTTGGCTATATCTTCCTCTATTCAACTCAGAATCTTTCTGTTCTTTTTTCTATCTCTTTGTTTAGTGATTCTCCATCATCCTATCATTTTTTTACATTTTTTTTCATTACTTTTACTCTGTTAATCCGAAAATAAAAAGGGGTTAGAGATAACCCGAATCCGGTCAGTTTCTAGTCAATTGTGTGATTTATGTCATTCTCTTTACATATACTCCACTTTGTCTAGTTCTAATTGTCTATTTCACTTGTTTATTTATCTAGTTGCACAGAATATCAAGCACCCACACGTTGAGGACTCTTCTTCATCGGCCGGCCGAAGAAGGAGAAGCTTTAACTCACACTCTTCACGCTAAGGTACACACGGTCATCTTTCATTTTAATTCTATAAATCAGAACCCACGGTTCCTGGCGACCACGTTTATTTCTTCTCACCTTCCTCCCACATTACCCGAACCGTCTCTTTGGTGATCGAGCGACGCCAAGGGATGAAAGTTCGGGGATCAATGTGAGTGTGGGACCGAGGTGAGAGTTGCTTTCCGAGCTTTATTCCTTTCTTTTATCATCCCCTCTTGAGGTGACGATCTGGGTTCGCGGACTTCCCTGAAAAGGAGAGGACCCCGTCGAATTTTCAGAGTCGACAGACCTAAGGTTATCACTCAATCACCACGAGTAGGTACTTGGGTTCTTCGGGTTTTGGGAAAGTGGTACAACCGGCCCAATCGTGCGGAGAGGAATACTCCACGGATGGGGACTCATGGAGCCTTGATGGAAACAACCAAATCAACTAGGAAGGAACATCCCAGAAGAGAGGTTAGAATCCACCAAGAAGGTGTTTGGAGGGTGAGGGTGTGTTGGGAGAGAGAGCCCCCGCCTCGAATGCCCTACGGATCGGAACAAGTCCGGTACCCGATGCAAAAGCTAATGCAAAAATGAAAAATGGAGGGTAGGAGGAGAAGAAGCAATCAATATGCAAACATGAAATGAGTGAAAGCTAATAAATCAAGCAAGTGAATGCAATCAATGCAAGCAACGATAAAATAAAACAAGCAACTAGCAACTAAAAGGTGGTTCGCGCGGGAACCGGCTTGTAAGAGTTGACAAAATAGAAAGAGGGCCACGTGGGGCCAATCTGAAGGTGCTGTAAAGAGGTGGTTCACACGGGGACCGATTTGAAAATAAGTTGCTTCACGCGGGAACCGAGTTGCAAAAGAAAGGTGGTTTATGCGAGAACTGGTTTATAAGAAGAAAAGAGTGATTCACACGGGAACCGGGTTGAAATTAAAGACAAGCAATCAAGTCCACATGGGGGACAATCTTAAAGAAAGAGTAAACATCAAGTTTAAAAGTGAATGAACATGGAAAAGGTAAAGGGCAAGCCGGTTCACACAGGAACCAAGTCGGAAAACCACTAGTTGCACGAATTAATCAAGCTAGCACGGTTGAAGACATTGGTTGTCCCACCGTGGTCGCCAAAAAGCTGTCGACTCCAGAAACAGGTTCCAGATTGGCACCTCAAGAGAAGGTGAAAGATGGAATAGGGGAAAAGGGGAGTGAATCAAAAGACACTTGGAAAGCGGTAAATATTCCTCACCTCGGTCCCACACTCACATTGATCCCTGAACTTTCATCTCACGGCATCTCTCGAGCACCGGAGATGTTCGGGTCATGTGGGAGGAGAGTGAGGAATGAATTAACTTAGAACATGATAAGAGGTGGTCGCCAGGAGCCGCGGGCTCCGCTTTATGGAATGTAAATCAAAAGATGAGTAGAATTTGACCGTGTGTACCTTAGCGTGGGAGATTGGGATGTGAGTTCAACCTTCTTCTTCTTTGTCCGGCCGATGAAGAAGAGTCTACAACCGATGCTAGCTTGATAGACCTGTGCAACGGATTGGGGCGAGCCCTAACCCCTTTTTGTGTTTTTTAATTATGTAAAAATGATGCAAATGAAGTAAAAAAATATTCTAAGACAGTAAATAAACTGAATGAAAGGAGTTAAGAAGGACTTATGAAGTGTGTGGCTTAAGTTGAAGCCAAGTTGTTTAAAAAACGCCGGTTCGGGTAGCTTTGCACCCTTTTAGCGCGACTTTTGTGCAGAGAATGTAATAGGCAGTACCGATGTCAGAATTGAGTGCCATTTGTCTCAAAATAAAGATAACTTATCAAGGGTGGTTTTATATGAAGACAAGTTTTCTTTAATATTATGATAAGTAATCTTATTTTACCTGATAAGCCGGATCTTCGACAATGAAGCTCTAGAAACTCCCAGCACAATGTCGATGATGGACATGATATGGGAACCACAGATATCCGAATTGAATTATTATTGTTGTAAATAAAATAGGACTCACCGGGGAACAATTTCTGTGAAGAATGTATAGGCTGAATCCACCATTAAATGTACTTAAATTGACTGAGAAGATGATAACTTAGAAGAGAAGACTTCGGATCTGTCTGTGCAGCACCGGTGTTGAAGTCGTAACAAGCTGAGGGAATGTCAGAATTGATCTCCGTTTGTTGTATATGAAATATATATTGATGAACCACACTTATTCTGAAGGAAGTTTGGCCGTAAAATGACTATAAAGATCTGTAGAAGCCGATGATCTGCAGTGCAGCACGTCAGAGCATAGATTGACTTCTTCTTCACTTTGGGATGATCTCCGGGCACCGGGACAAAGAGAGGACAATTTTAGGAGGTTGGGATGAGCCTAGGGTTGCTGAAGGATGAGAATAGGAGTGCTGGAGGATGGGTATTCCCTTCTTAGGTCGTTCATATGAGTCTCTCTTTATAGGGGATGAAAAACAGGTCAAAACATAGCAAGTTTTGATACATCCGACCATAGGTTGGATTTTCTCCATTTAATGTTACTGATTTTCATCCTGAGGCATATATAAACTTACCCAAATGATTGAGAGGGATTGGAAACCATGGATCACCTTCCCCATGTTCAAAATATGTCTCCACTTGAAGAGGAAACAAATCTAGTCTAAAAATGGAAAGTTTTGATATACAGGACAACAAGTTGGATTGCCATCATTTGATGATGCTAATTTCGACCATGAAGCTTCCAGATACTTTACCAAGTGATATGGAAGAGGAAAAAGGAAGGTAAGGTCATGAATTTGTCAGATATGTGCCCAATGGGCTGGGCTTGCATGCGATTGGGCTTGATCTGTGCTGCGTGCAGACAGAACTGCGCATCTGACTTCCAAAGGGCGCTGCATACAAATGGGAGATCAGAATTGAATGCTGTTTATTGCAATGGAAAGATAACTCAGAGAAGAATATTATTCATGTTGAATAATTTTTCAATATACGTCCATATAATCCTGTGAAAAATTTTCAAATAGAGGATATGTTGGGAAAAGCATAATCTGGCACACCACCAAAAGTCTCTTGTTCGGCAAACACGGATTTGATAAGAAATTAGCAAATTGTCTTCATATTTCCAATAAGCACCTTGGCTCATCCAAAAGGGTGATTCATCATGATTTTGATGGTCTAAAAGAGATGTTGCCAATGGAATAATGGTTTAAGCTCTAAATAAGGCCAAATTGGCGTGTCTACACCAAGGTCCTAGTCTTTCTTATCAGTATGACAAGAAAATGACAACGTTTAGAAGGAAATTAATTTTTTGGAAAAGGAAGGTCTTCGGTAATGTGAGTCAACAAATTGTGGAACTAAAAAAAGAATTGAATAATCTTGCATACATACCATCTGATCCACAACATATTCAATATGAGTCTATGCTTTTGAATAAGTTGAATAGGTTAGAAACTATGGAAGATGCTTATTGGAGACAAAGAGCTAAATCCTTTTGGTTTTCCTTAGATGATAGATGTACCAAGTATTTTCACATGAAGGTCTTAAATAGAAGGAGATTTAATAGAATTTTAGGGGAGACTACAGAAGATGGGAAGTGGTCAAATTCGTGGGAAGTTATACACCAGGTTTTTTGGGAGTTTTTTTCTAAGCTTTATGATTCGGTTAAAGAACCAGTTCTTCGTTGGTTTTAGATTCTACAAGTAAACCAATTAAATGAGAATCAAAGGAATGTGCTTACTCAATATCTGACTTTAATTGAAGTTAAGGAAGCTTTGTTTGCTATGCATCCAGATAAAGCTCCGGGTCCTGATGGTATCCCTCCTAACTTTTTTCAATATATGTGGGATGATATTTCGGGTGATATTTCGAGCGATTCCTGAGAGACTCAATCATACTATAATTTTCCTTATTCCTAAAAAAGTGAATCTCATTGGGCCGGAACACTATCATCCCATTAGTCTTTGTAATGTCCTATTCAAGATTCTTACAAAGCTTATAGCCTCTAGATTAAAACCGATGCTCTCTGATTTAATTTCACAAAATCAGGTTGCTTTTGTTCTAGGGAGAATTGCTCTAGATAACATAATTATTGTGCATGAGATAATTCATTCTTTCAAGTTCAAAACAGGGAAAGTTGGACAATTTTTAGTAAAGTTGGATATTAGTAAAGCATATGATAGAATTCACTGAAACTTTTTAAAGGTTATGCTACAGAAGTTTGATTTTCCGGATAAGATTATTGAAATTATTATGAAGTGTGTGTCCTCGGTTACCTATTCATTAAATCTGAATGGGCAACTTTCCAAGATTATTAAGCCTAAGAGAGGTTTAAGGCAAGGATGCCCACTGTCCCCTTATTTATACATTTTGTGTGCGAAAGCCTTATCTTCTTTGGTTAGAATTGCGGTGGATCAAGGGTCTTTTAAAGGTATATCTTTGAATAGAGGGGGACTAATTTTTACACATTTAATGTTTGCTGATGATATTATTATGTGTGGCTCAGCTACGGTTGAGGAGGTTAAGAGTATGATGGATATTCTTCATCTATATCAATATATGTCGGGTCAGTCAATTAATGTGCAAAAAACTAGTATATATTTCAGCAAGAATGTTTCGGTTGAGATGGCTAAGTAGATTTGTGATATTACTGGCTTTGCAAGGGCGTCTCCATTTGAGAAATATTTGGGAATCCCGATTGGTATATCCGACAACAGGATTAATCACTATCATTGGTTACTAGAAAGATTTCAAAATAGATTGGCTGGATGGAAAAGGAATTTATTGTCTACAGCTGGGAGAACCACTCTTATCAAATCAACACTTAATCAATTGCCAGTCCATATAATGTCTTTGAAGAGGTTACCGAGGGTTGTGGTTAAAAAAACTGAATCTTGGAAAAATAATTTTTGGTGGGCTCAAGATGAAGGTAAGAGCAGAAAAATCCATTTTAAAGTTGGGATTATATCAAATTACCTAAGATCAGAGGAGGTTTGGGTATAAGGGATATAACTTCTATTAATCAGGCTTTGGCTTTATTGCTCAAACTTGCATGGTCTTTCCTGAAGAATACAGACAAGATGTGGGTTAAGATGCTTACTAGTCATTATCTGTCAAACATGGATTTTTGGGACCAAAAGGTTAAGTCAAATTACTTGCAAGTATGGAAAAATATACTTAATGCAAGGGAACATTTAATTAGAGGATGTTTTTGGAAGATTAGATATGGCAGCACAGTTAATATTTGGAAACATAACTGGATTTTGGATGGATATGGTCCTCCTTCATTAATTTCGGGTGCTTCTTATAAACCTTTACTGGTTTGTGAACTAATTCAGAATGGAGTTTGGAATGAATCTATTTTGCATATGTATTTTGATCCTATATCCATTGCAAATATAAAAAGAACTCCTATTTATGTTGATGAATGTAGAGATAGTTTGGTGTGGAAGTATACTCAAAGTGGTACACTTACAACTAAATCTGCTTATCATTTTTTATCGAATCTAAGTTTCCTCCAAGTGCTTCACATAATTCTGTTTGGAAGAAATTATGGAACCCACAATTTACCAAAGCATTTCCTCCAAGGGTTATATTATTTATTTGGAAGGTTATATGTAATATGCTCCCTACAAATGCAGAAGTTGCTAAACGGATCCCAAAAGTCTCAGCACTTTGTATTATCTGTAAGGTTGATTGCGAGAATATTGAGCATATGCTCTTTACTCGCCCAAGGAGTCGTGCTATGTGATTTGCTTCCTCGTTGGGTTTAACGGATGGCTTAGAAAGGATTTGCATGACATTATTATTACTATTATTGATTGGTTCCTTAGTAAATCCATAAATGTTTTATATCCTGCTATTCTTGGCATATCTATCATGTGGAGACTCTGGAAACATAGATGTGAAATTGTTTTTGAAGCTATTAATAGGGACCCGTTGTGGATCCTTAGAAGGACAGAGGATGATGCCTTAATGATTATCTCTAATCAGGGTCTTATGAATCAATCAAAGGAAGTACGGTGGGTGCCACCTATTTTTATCTCAAGTGAAGATAAATGTAGATGCTGTCATGAATAAGCTTCATGGAGAACTAGGTATTATAGTCAAAGATCATTACGGAAGGGTGATAGCATGGAAAACAAAAATCTCAAATTACATAGATTTACAGATTTTACAGGCAGAGGCTATTTTCGAAGCCACTTCTTGGGAACTCTTTGATTTGTGCTCATCTTCCATCCATAGTGATATGTTGTCTGTGGTAAATGCTATTGCAGGTAACAAAATGGACATTCGGCAAACTTCCACCTTCTTTTGTTGGTGTCGTAAGCGCCTAGAAGACTCGCCATCTCGCCTTCTTTTCTGCCCAAGAAGTGCGAATGGGTCGGCACATGCGTTGGCAAAATGGGCATTACATATAGGTGTAGGGTATCAGTGGACTCCCTCCTTGTTGTTACTTCCTTTGGATGTATTAAGCATTATCTTGGCCGATGCCCTCTTCTTAATCGGTCAGATTTTGTTTTTGGTGGATGTGTATATATTTTGTTAAACTCTGTTTTTTATGTGATTTTTGCTAATGAGGTGTGTTTCAAAAAAGACAAGATCATGAGATTTTACTAAGAAATAAATTTTAAATAAAATAAAACCTTAGAATATTTAAGTGATAACCTATTCGATGACCGAACGACATTGGGTCGGTTGGTGCAGCCTGCCCACCGGGGGCAGGCCACCCGAGTTCGAGCACCCCGCCTTGAAGCCACCTGCTCCTGTGGGGTTCGAGCACCGCCTGGCATTGAAGTGCCGACTCGATCATCTAATCACGTTGTGCTGGGCGCATAGTCGGTCACTGTGCCAATCTTGACCAAAAAAATAATAATAATAACCTATTCGATGCAAAAAAAAATTTAGAATACGTTCATTTTTATCGAAATTGAACCTAAACTCCGAAAAGCTCCGATTAGAAACTCACTTGAACAGTCTGATTCTGATGATTTTTTACATTTTTGCTCCAACGAGAGACGCATGAAAGGCCAGGTTAATGGGGTGTTTGGTTGCATGAAAATGAAGGTTTTTATTTTAATTTTTAAAAATTGTAAGAAAACTTGTTAAAAGAGGTGTTTGGTAACCATGACAATTTTATGTTTTAAAAGTGATTTTCTTCTCAAACAAAAAAGAGGGTCTCACCTCTTTCTTTTTTTCTTGTGGTCCCCCACTTTGTTTGGTCATGTGTGGTAGTTACTCTTTTTTGTAATCACATCCCTCCAAATATGATAATTTTATGTTATGAGTTGGTTCATTTTTTATTTTAATACAATTTTTTATCATGAAAGTGTACAAAAAATTATCATGCAACCAAACACCCCATAAATGTCTCTTTTGCCCATATAAAATTTAAAAACATCCAAATCGGTCTTGCCGCCGCATTGCTTTTTCCGAGGGCCCCAACAGACTGAAATAATGTCTTGAAATTTTCAAGAAAGTCAAAGATGAATTATTATAATATAGTTAAATAAAATATCATATTAGGTCTATCTAAACAAATAAAATATTCAATTAATTATCTAAGAACATAAAAATTGATTATGATATTTGATGAAATATAAGTTCATCCATCAATAAAAATATAAAAGAATATATAATTATAAATTATCATTCAAATTATATATAATAAAATGTAATAATTTTTTATTTATATATATTGATATTTTTAATGTTAAATAAAATATAATAAATATGATGCAATGATTAGATTTTGAATACCTGCAAAAGTCACATTTTTTTGAAAAGATATTTATTTTTTAAAATATAATTGAAATATTAATTTAAAATATTTACTTCTAATAAAATTAAGAGAATTTTATTTTATCATCAAAATACAAAATAAAATGACTTAGATAATTTTTATTTAAAAATAATGATATTTTTTGGTTATAAATAAAATAAACTCAACGTGATGTAATAAATCGATTAATATGTATTATTATACTTAAATTTTAATATAAGTCAGAAGTAATATTTTTTTCTCCAAACACATTTATATTTTATACTCATAAAATCTTGGAATAGAGATCTGATGTAATAATTATATTAATAACTTGTGTTAGCTTTAAATTTTGATACAAAAACTCAATGCTGGACTGTCCTTAGGCAGTAAAATATAAAAAAAAATTTCTAATATAACAACACCATGTAGTTGTAAATTAGATATAATATAATAATTATATTAATATATAGTCATTTACATTATATTTAAATATTTATATAAATTAATATTTTTTGCTTTAAATATAATAATACTTTTTAGTAATAAATCATATATAACAAAATCTATGTAATAAATAAATTAAGGTATAATAATTTAATTAAAATAATAATACTTTATAACTATAAACTATGTATAATTAAGAATGCGTGATAAATATATTAATATTTATTTATGTGTATTGAATTTAAATCTTGAAATACATTTGATTTGCATCTGATAAGTTTTGTGGTTATTGTTAAAATTTTACTTTCATCTATCATTCCTATATTTCTAAGTTCATGATATATGAATAATTCTTCATATATATTTCTTTCATTTAGGCTTATTGTGTACTTTGAAAAGATTTTGAACTTGAAGTATTGATATATTAGGTTACTTTGTATCATTCATATTATTTATTGTGCAAGATTGGTGAATCCTTTATCATCAATTATAATAGTTGTGGGAGAATCTATTATTTTTCTAAAATTTACCTTTATAATTATATCTATACAATCCGAACGTAAATATTTTATGTTTTCTCTTCTTTGACTTGATTTTAATATTTTATTAATTAATTAATTTATTAATTTATTATTTGTTGGTTGGTAACAGCGTTATTAATTTCTGAAAAATCTATTGTTCAAATCTTTCTACTAATAGTGTATCTTTTCACTGTAGATTCAATTTTAACCTATAAACTTTATTCTTTTTGATTTCCCAAGGTGTATTATGTATTTTGTTATAAACATCTTCACTAAATTTATTGTTTGTTTATTTGAATTTTTATTATTTTCTTCTATCTTATACATTTTAGAGGTTGAACGTTCTTCTATTTTCTTTTGATGTCACTAAATAAGTATGTTTTATATGATTTTGTTGAAAAAGATCAACTTCATCTATTAATTTATCAATGTCACTATTATCATTCCATTTCTCTTCAGTTATATCTTCTTCCTCATATAGTATACCACCTTCTTCTTCGGTAAATAATTTATATTCATAGTTTTATGAATTTGATAAATTATCTTCTATTCCTATATCATAAATTTTGTCAATTATATTCATATTAATTGTATTTATATGTTTTATTTTTGGACACTTATTAGCATGATGTCCCTCTTCTCCAAATTTGAAACATTTGCACCTTTTGTTAAATTTTTTTAAGTATTTTATTTTAGGGTGCAATGTTTTTGGTTTGTATTTTATATAAAAAAAATTTATTTTTATAACGATATTTTTTAGGCTTGTATTTATTATAATTTTGATATTTTTGAAGTAATATTTTTTTGGAGCCCGCTTGCTGTCTGTTGGTGTATATCCATATAGAAGGGTTGGGAGAATTGTTCACACAATAATTGGGTGGATTAGGTGAAAATCTATATTTATTAAGATAATACTAGGACTTATGGAATGATTGCATTAGAGATGATTCTTTATAATAATTTATAAATAATGTTATTCCATATTTTATCCTAGTAGATAGATTTATAGATAATGTTATTCCATATTTTATCCTAGTAGATAGATTTATAGATAATGTTATTCCATATTTTATCCTAGTAGATAGACTCTCTGTACTTGCTCTTCTATTTTATATTTCTATTAGAAATGAGTGATAATAATCTTTTAATTTGGCATCTCACGGTGGCGAGAATTTATTGAAATATTTTATTTCCTAATGAAACCAATTTTCTGGAGATAATCTTCATACTCTATTAGAATAATCCATAGAGAATTCTATTATATAACAAATATTGAAAATTCTCATTTTCTTAGTATAGTTTCTATATCTTCTATATTTATAACGTCAGGTTTAGTTGAAGTTGTGAAGATGGTTTGTAATTGAAATAAAACTATTTCAAAGTTAGAGAACATTCTTACTTGTTTAAATATTTTTTAATCTATTTGATTGTATTATAAATTTTAAATATCATCAAATTATTCTGATAAATAATAAAAATTAGAATGAAATCGAAAAAACCATAATTTTGATTTAATCAGAATCAAGATTGAAATTGCTTAACTCCTATCATAATTGAAATCGAACTAGCTAATATCACTACTAAATCTAACATGTTTGCAGCCCCTACCACTAGGGTTGTAGAGGGTCAGATAACCAATTTTGATTCCGATAAAGATTAGGGTCCGTTTGGTTGTCCGTAAAAGAAAAATCAATGAAAACATTTTTCATGAAGTACTTTTTCCAAAGAATTGAAAACATCATTTACCATTTAGTTCCTTGTAATTCATTTTCCTTGAAAATATTTTCAATCATTTGGTTGTCCGTAAATTATTTTCTCGAAAACATTTTCAATCGTTTGTTCATCCGTAAATCTATTTCAATGATTTCATGTATTACAATTAGATATAAAAAAGAGTTATAAAGTAATAAAAATATCTATTATTGTAAATTTTATGTAATATAAAATTATATTAAAATAAATTTTTTATAAGTTATTATTTTAAATTTTAAAATGTCACAATAATTGAAGCAAAATTATTCTTTATACACAATCAACATTTAAAATATATGGAAGTGACTTATTAAGAATGATACAAAATTTTCATCTTAATATCTTAAGAAATCAAGAAGGCACGTCATGTATCATTTCTAGGGTCAAAACAACATTGGAAGTAACCTTGAAATTAAAAAAGTTGACATCACGTAGGTGGAACAAAAAGCCAGGCCATTTATCATATATTGCGAGTCAAATCTTTTCTAATCTCCAACATAATCATTTGAATGTTACTGTTCAAGCCAAAGTAGATGGCATCCGTAGAAAATAAACTAGTACCCAACAAGCGGCACCTGTTCAGCAAGCATTCAACAGTTCTCAATCTTAAGACTGAAAATCAATCATTTACCAACCGGCACCTATAGTTAGTTAGCAACCATGATTGTATTAGGCAACCAGATTTGAGCCATGTAAACAAGTTTAATAAATTCATGTTAAAGTCATGGTGTATCAAACAAGACTACCCAAAACAAATATTAGAAAATTACCTAATAAAATAGCAAAGATAACTGAACCACAAAAATTGGCCATAGCCAACATATCATTCAAAAATTTGTTTCAACACATGCTAACCAGCATAAAAGATGCACCATGCCATAGTCTCCAATAGAAATAAGATACACCACAGTGCCATACAAAATGGAAACAGATGGAGAAAAAAATTGGAAAAATAGCTTCTTCAAGAGATACGGTTTGCTTCTACAAGACCTCTAGCTTCTAGTATAATTTGGATGAATACGTTTCTACATCTGAAAATACAAAAAAAAGGAGGTGAAAGTTCTATCATTTAAAATCACAAGTGAGATATGGTGAAGCACATTATAGAAATACAAATCCTGCAACTCAAACCAGTGAGAGCAAGGCTCCTGAACCTGATCCGGGATGACTGTACCTGCACAACTATAGTGACAGCTACCTTTCAATGAGGCATTAAAACCTGTTGATGTGATAGGTAGGGGCATGGGAAAGCAGAAAAGCTGGAGATTCTGGAGATTAGCCTGTATCACAGGTAGAGGGATGACAAAACTACTCCAAAAAAAGGGAAGCTAGTGGGTTTCTCCTCCAAGGGGGAGGAGGCTATAAGTGGATTGTTCAGGAAGCTCAAGAAGGACACCCTCATGCAAGAGTGAAATATCCTCCAAGGTGGGCAAATGGGAGTGGGAGCTCATTCTAAACAACACTATAACGGAAGGGACAAGGAGAAATGCAGCAGTGAGGGACACTACCATTGTGATAATGGAAGTGAGTAGCTGGAATGTGACGGGAATGAATGGAGTGGAGAAGATTTGTGAGGTCAGGTCAACCTTCTATAAAGAGGTGAATATCCTGCCCACTAGAATTGCTGGCTTCACTCTTAGAGGCACTAGCTGCAATCAATATATGGATGGACGTCTAAGAACTCAGAGTATGTTCTTTAAGCCTCTATTTAGTACCAAGATAAGTAAGAATAAATTTGGTTTATCTTTAAATCTCTGTTTGTTTTATAAATAAAATTAAGTTTAACTTGGTTTAAGTTAATCCAACTTATCCCCAAAATTAAGGATGAAGTCAGGGATAAATCATCCCATCTATTACTTAGGATATTTTACCCCATAAATGACCTTTTGAGGATATGACCTTCTTTCCTGATCATCTCATTCTCAAACTTCTTCATGGTGCACCCTCCCATGGCGTTGACTAATCGAGCATCGTGGGCAAAGAGGTATGAATCTAGTGATGATGATGGTAGCAGCTAGTGGCAGAGACAACAGATTCCCTCTTTGATCGTTGTCCGTCTCCATTGAATCCCTCTTGCCCTGTTGGTGGCAAGTGCTATGCAACAAGGGAGCCTTATGCCTTGCGTAAATTCTTCTCAATGGGAGGGACAGTGGCACAGGGGCACCTCTGAAGAACCTACCAGCAGCTTCATGCGGAGGCACTGGATTTTCTCTCTGATGCTTGCATTCGAAGGAGAAGATAGATAGATCTTGGTCTGATTTGATCTTGTTCTCTGCTTAATTTCTCTTCTCGAATCATCTTCTTCCGATCTCACTGGTATTCCCTGATTGTCTCTTTCCTAGATATCTCCATGGTGTGTTCCGAGGATCAGACTCTACTCTTCTCCCACCATCTCCAATTCCCTTTCCAGGTAGTGGTTCATCTCACAGGAGGAAAGCAAAAGAGGAAGTAAGACAACGACGAATAAAAGAAGAGATTTTTATATTTAGATTTTTAAAATGAATTTGTTGGCGGCAATTATTTACAAAAAAACACAAAGAAAAAAGAGAAGGGAAGGATCGGATCAAGCTCTAGCTAGTCAATTCCCTAATTAAGTCAAATCAGGTCCTAAATTGGCCTGTGGGCGCAAATCCCAGCTGGACCGACCCTCAATTGGGTTAAATCAGGTCGTAGAGGGGCCCATTGGCACAATTCCCAGCTGGCCTAGTCCTTATTTGAGCTAAAAAATCATTTCTCCTAGTTCCTTTCAAGCCCATTGCACACAGCCCATTAGGAGGGAGTTGGGCCGCGGTCAAGCGTAAACAAGCACGGTCAAATGGCCACATCAGCGGCCATGTTAGCTGCCAGCTTAACTTGCCACCTCACACTTGACCCATTAATTGTATAGGAGAAATCAAGGGACAACTCAAGACTTATGCCATGGGAGAACTTAAAGGACAAGTCAAATATTTAATGTCGTAGGAGAATTCAAGGAGTCAAGTTCAATTAAAACTACCTAGGAGAAGGGAAATGACATCTCCCCATTCAATCCTAGCTGTCCCTTGGCCTTCCCCCCCATCTTCTATAAGAAGGCATGGTGCACCAAAGGGAAGGGGAGAGGCTGGAGATGCCGACAGGCTGCTGCACAACCATGGATTGCAGAATCAGCCGATCCAGATCGGGATCGGCCGATTCTTGGATCGGATCAGTACCCACCGATCCGATTCCAGTCGAAACTACCGATCCAGCTGGGACTCCCGGCTGGATCGGTCAAAGTTTATATATAATGTAAGTAAAATTAGCTTTGTATGCAGAATAATTTGCAGAAACAAGAGGATATAATATATATCAAACTACAAAGCTAATTTTACTTACGTTATATATAATATGAATATTAGCAGCTTGTATAACTAGAGTAGATGCAATTTTTATTACCTCTCAAGTGCATTGCACTTCCAAGTACCCGGCAGCTGGTTGAATGCAAATTTTAATTTTGATAGGTCACTAGCATAATTTTTCTTCTCACTTCGCCAACAGAGACCCTCCATTTCACTAAGATTGTTATATGCCTGAAACAAGAAAATGGAGAGTGAAATCACAAAAGTAGAGTAGGAAACATGATCTACTCAAACATAATGAAAGAAGATATTGACAAGCTATGAAAATAGATGTTTGACCTTAAAGTGGACCATAACCAAAAAACTCTTCCAACCATTTTTGACGTAGAGCATCACTTCTAGCAAGAAAAGATCTTGCTTGTATCTCATTTTCAAGAAGATTATCAAAGGCTTTCACCAACTCTATCTCATCATAACCTTTGCATCCCATCAGTTTTGCATATAATTCTTTTGATATATCACGATTCCTACTCTTTGAGATGGCTGAAGCTAACTCACCAATTTTATTTGCCAAATGATCAAACTTTAAATCTAACTCTCTCTTTCTCTTTCCCCCACCCCCCTTCACTTGTTGGGAAGTAGATTGTGTATCTAAGCTCCTAGATGGTGTAGTTTCCGCCGTATCCTCATCAATATTTATAGATATCCCTATGCCTTCCAAATCAACCATGGGATCGGCCATAGCTCGAGAAAAACTCCCAGTCACCGGATCATCTCCACAAATGGCCACTAATTCTTCATATAAGTCAATAGGTTTATTCAAATATGGTTCATCCTTTGGATGTGCCTACTAAAATAAAAAACAAATAAGTTAAATATAAACTTGCAACATAATTTAAATAAATGATGAAAATAACAAAGAAACTTACATGGATGTATTCATTAAATGCATTTTCATCCATGGTTATCATCTTCTTGTCATTATCCCAACCAACTCCACTCAAATCTTTAAATCTCTTGATGGCAATGTATTTTGTTTTCAATGTTCATAAATGATTCTCTACATTAGAATCAGAACAATTCACCTTGAACTTCTTACTAACTGCACGAGCAGTAGCCACAAAAGCTGGTCTCTTGAAAGACTTGTCTACTTTCATCCCATTGCTAACTTTTTCCATCAAACACTTCTGTAAATATTTTGACATGCTACTTGTCCATCTAAAATTGTTACTACCTTTCTTGTATGAGGTGGCTTCTTGAGATTGAAGACTATCCATCCTAATGAAAATAGTCATGCACATACATTGTTTAGACCATGTAAACATTGTTTAGACATATAAACATACATTGTTTAGACCATGCAAAATAGCTTATCCAACATAAAAGGAAAAGTTACGCACATAACTAACATAAAAGGAAAAGTTGTTCACATAAACCATTACATAAATACTGATTACATAGTATACGCATGCCACATTTTATTTGCCATTCTATCTCTCATAGATACCCATACTGCATTGTCTTCTCTTTCTTTTCTTCTTGTATGTTATGACCTCACTTGAGTAGAAAACCCTTCTGTCTCTATCTCAGTTAGCAACTCATCATTTGGGTTCAACCCTAAAATAAAATTGTGCAATATGCAACATACAAGGACAAACTCTACTTGTGTGGTAAATGGAAAACATGGAGCTTCATTAATGATACGAAAATGTCTCTTCAAAAGGCCAAAAGATCGTTCCACAGTAGTTCTCAAAGAGGAATGCCGAAGGTTAAACAACTCCTTCTTATTAGTAGGGGTGTAATCACCAAAATGCTTGAGATGATATCGGACACCACGATAAGGAGATATAAAACCGGGCCGTGTGGAATAACCAGCATCAACAAGAAAAAATTTTCCTACATCCAAAAATAATTTTATAATGCGATTTATAATATACATATGCAAACAACGTCAACATGATCATAAATTTAAAATAATATTACCATTTGGCACTTTAAGCCCATTTTGCCTTTGAAGTGCATCTTTTAAAACAAGCATATCATGTGCTAAACCCTCCCAACCAGCTAAAACATAGGAAAATGTAAGATCAAATCGAACAGTAGCTAGTACATTTTGCGTTGGTTTGTTTGCTTTACCACGAAATCTTGCAACAATATCAGATGGAACTGATGCTAAAATATGAGTACCATCAATGGCACCAATGCAATCCTGTTTTGTAACTAAACTTTGTTAGCATCTATCAAAAATTACTATTAAGAATAAATACAATCAATTAATAATTACCTTAAACCATGGCCAATAAATATCTCTGTTTTGAATCTCATTTGGTATAGATGCATCCAGTGGGTGTATGTAATCATTGTGCAATTGTCGAATAGCCTTTAAATCTTGATTAAAATAACGACTAACGGTCTCTCCAGAACGATGATAATTTACACTCATGACTCCATTTCTCACATTATGTGCTATCGTATGTAAGAACATTAACAACTGTTCTTGTACAATAACATGAATGGTGTCATGTAGCTAGTTCTTTCGACGCACAACTTCACATAATTGATAAAATGTCATCCTATTCGTTCTTATCTTTATGCACGTTGTGTCATCTACACCGATAATACTATGCATGTATTTTCTTCTAATCTCATTTCGTTTGTTATAAGAGAACCTTGGAATACTTTCTATTTCCTTATCCTCTTCATTAAAATTTATAAGAATTTCAAGTGTCCCAACACATGCTGCTAAAGCTCCCAAAACTGCAGCATCAACTTCATCCTCATACGTGAAATTATTGACCTCCATCTATAAATTAAAATGATAAAAGTGAAAACAAATCATGACAATGACTACAACAAAGTTAAACAGGAAGAAAGTCGCATGCTCTCAATTACCTTTGAGCTCTACTGTATATCTACATGAGAAATGCAACTCCTCCAGTCCAGAATATATATGATCCAAATATTATATAAGCACACTAGTACAGAGGCAGTCACATAAATAGGCCAGAGCACCAACTAAACAAGCTACTTACGTACACACGTCGATGGTGGAAGCAGCAGCAGCACTTGTGACATCATAATGATCCATGGATTTAAGTGGTTGTTTACATGTCGTCGGAAGCAGCAGAGAGAATCGATAGTTAAAAAGCAAATTAGATCTTCA
Organism: Cryptocoryne crispatula var. balansae; assembly: GCA_036172225.1. NCBI lineage: Eukaryota > Viridiplantae > Streptophyta > Magnoliopsida > Alismatales > Araceae > Cryptocoryne > Cryptocoryne crispatula. The sequence continues at coordinate 32,805,278 of CM069926.1, read as the reverse complement.
GCAATTACATGTGTTGATTTGGTGATATTTAGTGTTTAGTGTTGGGCCAGTTATATATATATGTATATCTATATTGGTGTTCCACTGTATGTTCCAACTTCCAACCCACAGATCTTGCATATTATAAGAGAAAGATCTAATGATGACGGTTCATTAATAACTAGATGGGGTTCGAAGATAATTAATTAGTGCAGGCAATTTCACAGGAGTAATATATCCTCTCGTTTCTCTACGTTCATTTCTACCACCACCCTAGCTATGTATTGTATATGTCATATGTATAGCTACACACTTCATTATATCATCGACAAATGCTACTAAAATATTATTAAGTTTTCAGCTATCATATTCTAGATATCAAATGGAAACCTATAATAGCTAGATGGTTATTCCCAATTGTAGAAATATATCCAAGCCGGACTCGACGAGGTGATGTTTGATAATAATATCAGGCACCTCTATCTCTATCAATTTTAAGTATGGCATTAATATGAATAGATTGTTATATAGTGCATTTGAGCAAGAAAACAAGCAAAGAGCACTGGGATCTAATTACTTAAAGTTTAAACAGAGGCAAAGACTGCATTAACGTCTTTGCAGCAACTTCAAACTAGGTACAATAATAAAATGTCTAAATAACAGAAGTCAAAATTTGACCACCATGAAGGCAATAAAAAGATCATAATCATGACTCAAACTTGACAGATACATGGCCCGATCAAGAAACTTCTTGTGTCCCATAATGAAGAATCAACATACGAATGATGACTTAGATGCATACAACCGTGACTACTTTCTTTGCAAATAACATATAAACCAAGGATCTTAATTTCACAGTACATTCCATCCTTGTTTAACCTTCATAATCAGGTCAAAGAGATTGATGTTGTATGTGGAGATGGAAAGACCCATCTCTGTTTCGACCCCAAAACAGGTCCCTAAACAGACCGACACAGTTGGAAGAAATTGATGCGCTGTATGTGGAGATGGGAAGACTCATCTCAATTTTTCTAGTGTGGGGGGATTAATTCTGGTGTGGGGGGCTGATCTCCGGTGGGGAAGAATCAAATCGAATCGAACCGAAAGCGGAAGGGGCGTAAAAGAAGGAATCGATAATGGGTTGTTCCATCCCGGGGGGAGGATTTTGTCCCTCGCCATTGTCCGAGATCTTCCGTCCGCGGTTTGTTTAGGGACCTATTTTGGGGAGAAAGGGAAACCGAACGTAAACAAGCACAGTGGAAACTGCGCGTGAGCGTGCAAGGAAGAAGAGGAAAATAGGAAAATCACGGCGGGGGGAGAGGTAGATTATAGCGTTGAACCCTCCGTCTCGTCGACCCCTCTTCCTTGTCGCAGTGTCAGAGCATCGAGCCGTCTGCAAGTTGGGGAGCCGTCCGTGAAGTCTGCAAGCTCTGGTGCCGGGAGCTGGAGTCCACGCACTTCCACGGCCTCTTAGCGGCCTCCAACCTCTGCCGCCCCCTCGTCGCCCTGTCACAATCGAGCCCTCCTGGCCGACGAAAACGGCGTGTCTCACTTCGAAATACCCTCCGCGGAAAATGGCTTCCGTTCGATTTTTTCGGACACCGAAATCCCACAATAGGATGGTCACGGAAAAAGTTTCACGTTGACCATGTATTTTATAGGTAAACAAATAACATGGTGGAAATAAAAAACGAGAAAACTTGCGCATGAATCTGGTTTTACATGCAAACAAACGGACCCTAAAATGGTACCACTCTAATTTTGATACTCTTAGAATAACTACGTTACATGATATGAATTCGACTCTGTTATCAGAATCGAAATAGAATAAAAATTTAATTCTATAATTTTTTAAATTAATATTGTATATTAATTTATATTTAAAAATAGTTTAATAATTTATTTTGTTTTATTTATATTTTAATTAATTTTATTTATATATACTTATTTTATTAAAATTAGATAAACGAAAATAAATTCAACCTAGATTAGATTCCAATTTTGATCAGTTATTGGGAAATATTCCATTGTGGTAACTTAATGAATGAAAAACAATTTTAGAACATGTCAAAGAAATATTAGTTAAATTAAAATATAAATGAATGAATTTATATTATTATTTATAGTTTATCAAAACTACAGTCAACAACAAGATCATGAGATTTTATTAAGAAATAAATTTTAAATAAAATAAAACATTATAGTATTTAGGTGATAACCTGTTCAATGTAAAAACAATTTTAGAATATGTTCATTTTTATCGAAATCGAACTTAAATTTAAAAATATCATATTCAGGTTTACACCCCTACCTAGCACCTACCATAGCTGATAGCACTGGGCAACACCCCAGCAAACAGCAGGACACTGCCTAGCATCACTCAATCCATTACCGCACGATGCTCGCCCTGGCCGCACCACCACCGTCCAAAGCCTATGTTATAATGTAGCCGCCACACGCCCCTGAAAGCCTAGAACACAAGAAGAGAGGGAGAGATTAGGAGCAGTGTTTTCAATTCTAAAATTAGTAACCTATTTAGTTAGAGTATCAAAATTGATATTATATTAACATTAATATTTTTAAAAATTAAAATATCAATATCAAAATTGATATAAGTTAACACTTATATTATATTACATATTCTGTTTATACTATAAATTTAAAAAATAATATTATTAGTTAAATATATTTAAATGATTAATATTAATATCAATTTTAAAATTGACAGTAATAAATTTTTTTGATAATATTAACCGACAAGGCCTAAACTAAATCAAAATCAATTTAATCTAGTTTGAAATAGTAAACCATTTGATTTGGTCTCGAAAATCTTTTAAACCAAGTCAAAGTGGTAAATAGAGAATGGCTCAAATTAAATTAAATAATTATTTTAAATTAAATATATTAATAATATTATATAGTGTTTGATGTAAAAATAAATATTTTGATCTCTAAAAATAAAACTATTCATGTATTTCTGTAAATATATAAAAATTTTCATAAAATATAATTTAAATAAATAAAAATAATTTATAGATTATATATTAATAACTATAATTTGAATGGTCCCAAATTAAAATAAAGTAAATTTTTTCGGTTGGGTTTGGAGGTATGTTAAGTTTAATTTGGTTAGTAAAAATATTCTAAAACAATTAAACCAAATTACGAACACCCTAACTTGGGAGGGTGTGAAGGAGAGAGTGATTTGGTGTGTTAGGATTATACAAGTGAAGTTACGTTTGCAAAGCGGGACTTTTAAGTTGAAGTAGCGTAGACTTCAATTTTGTCAAAAGTCAAGATATTTAAACCTGACCTTTAACACCTCTTGTATGCGTGTTAGACATCATACCTTCGTGGCTTCATGACTTTCGCTATGCTGCTTGAAGATAGATTTATGTTTTTTGACTTCCCAAAATCTCCAGTAACTTTAAATTTTTATTGTAGTATTTTAGGAATAATATTTTAATGCCAGAATTTAAAAACCTAAGAACAATTTTTGCTTAGCTATAGTATTAGACACATCTTTCACTATCGAATTTAAATTTAATATTGATAGCAACATCAAGTGATGTTTAATTAATAGTATCAATTTTGAAATTAATAATCGAATTTTTAAACATATCAATATCTAAATTAATATAATATTACTTTTAATATTCTAACCAAAAGGAACGTAAGTCTTTTAGACCTTTGTCATGCTTGTATCTAAGAAGTAAGATGTTCTCTAAGACGAACCAAACTCATATAATTATGTTTTTTCTTATCATGTTTAAGGCATGCTTTGCTAGCATATTGAACCCAATATCCTGTTTGGTTAGACGGTCAAAGATAATAAAATATCAAATTTGATATTTATTTATAGAGAAAAAAGTATTAATATTAAAATTGACATAAGTGAACACTTAAATAACATAATATGTTTTGTTTTTACTAAAAATTTTAATATTGATATCAATACTCAAACATTTATCAATGATTTTTATCACTATTAATTTTGAAATTGATAATAATATAGATACTCAATAAAAATATCAAACATGACCTAATGACCTGTTTGGTTAGAACTTCAAAAATGATACTATACCAATATTGATATTGATGTTTTATGAAGTTAGAGTATCAATATCAAAATTGATAACAGTTGATCCTTGTATCACATAGCATGTTTTGTTTTCACTTTAAATTTCAAACTTGATGCTATTGGCCACACATCTATAAGTGATTGCTATCAATAATAATTTTAAAATTGATAGCGATAGAGATGTCTAATAATGTTACCAAACAAGGCCAACTTGTAACGTAATACTATTAGACTTCCTATCTCTCTCAATCTAGACACCAAGGACATAAGATGCCTCTCCCATGTCCTTCGTCTCAAATTTCTCACTGAGCTCAAACTTTATCTTATTCAACTTTCCGATGTCATTTCCGATGAGCAATATATCATTCACATATATGGATAATATAATCACCATGCTCCTACTCTTCATGACATACACACAGCTATCCAACTGATTTAGAACAAAGCCAAGTTGAATAATTACATTATGAAATTTGAGATACCAATGTCTAGATGATTGATTTAATCCATACAAGGATTTTCTTAATTTACATACCATATTCTCCTTTCCTTCCACTTGAAACCCTTCAGGTTGTTGCATATATATATATATATCTTCCTCCAACTCTCCATTGAGGAATGCAATTTTAACATCCATCTGGTACAATTCTAAATCAAGATATGCAATAATGGCTAATAGCATCCTTATAAATGCAAACTTAGCCACAGGAGAATAGGTTTCTTGAAAATCAATACCTTCTTTCTGATTGAACCCCTTAACAACTAACCGGGCCTTATACTTATCTATAAATCCGTTAGCTCGAAGCTTTCTTTTAAATACCCATTTACACCCAATAGCATTCCTATTCCTAGGCAAATCACAGAATTCTCACACTCCTTTAATTTCCATGGAGTTTATTTCTATTTTCATTGAATCTAGCCATAATTCTGATTCGCGCGATTTCATGGCATCAATGTAATTTATAGGATATATGTGATCTTCCTCATTTACGTCCACAGTTAGACATGAAGACTCACATGAGTATAAATAAAAGTCATCCATCCATGCAGGTGGAGTTCTAGTTTTCTTGTTGCCAATTACAGTTATATCAGACGGTCCTTCTATTAAAGGATTATCCTGACCCTCAACTATTTCTTGTTGAAGTTGTTCTACTATCATAGGTTCTTCTTCCATTGGAAAATCATTTTTAGAGCCTTCATTGTAATAGTCATCATCTATTACAATTAGAGGTTCCTTCTCAATTTCATGAAATTCCTCTTCCTCTAGATTTTCTAGGAATGTGACATTCCTATATTCAATGATCCCCTTTCCCTTATGGAAGAACCTATAGCCATTTGATTTTTCACAATATCCTATGAACTTACATTTCAACATTCTTGGTTCCAACTTATTTCTAAGTTATTCTGCATGAGAACATGTGAAATGGATCCCCATTTCCTAAGATGACTTAAATTTGGTTTCCTCACGTTCCACAATTCATAAGTTGTGGATTTGATAGACTTTGTGGGTATTCTATTTAGTATATAACTTGCCGTGAGTAATGCTTCTCTCCAAAAATTTTTAGAAAGACTAGAATGGGATAGCATACATCTAACCACATTCATTAAAGTTCTATTTTTTCTTTCAGCCACACCATTCTGTTGTGGCGTATACGGCATTGTTACATGCCATTTTATTCTATGCTATTGGTGATAGAAATGTATGCCCTACAAGCCAATCATATATGATATGATTCAACATTTCTAAAAATATCTCATTCAATTAAATAGGTAAAACTTTGTTACCAGCTTTTATTAGAAGCATATATCTGTAGACACGCAATTTTGGCCTAGTTGGAGAGTTTAAATTCTTGTTTTCATGGAGAATATTTAAAGCAAATTGTGTTTTCTGAATGGATCAAGTTTTTGGCACATTCCGAAGGGGATCGATAGAGCAATCGGCCGGACCGAACACCCTGTGTATAGGGCACCTGGCGCCCTATATATAGGGCACCAGGTGCTCTATAAACAGGGCACCTGGCGCCCTATATACAGGGCACCATGCGCCCTATATATAGGGCACTAGGCGCCCTATATACAGGGTGCCTGGCACCAAATCAAATCGACTCGACCGGCTGATTTGACCCCCCCACAGTGACTCATCTTGTAGACCTGGCAGACCTCATGATGCTGGCGCCCCATATACAGGGCGCTATGCCGCGTGGCACTGCTTTTCGGAAATGGCCAAAGTGCCCTCTTTTGAGCTATAAATAGACCTCCATTTGGAGCTTAGAGGGGGTTCCAAGTCTGTACCACCTTAGAGCCCATCCAAGACTACGTTTCAAAGCCATTCTCATCTCCCATAGCTTTTCAAACCAATCCAAAATCGTCCACCAAAAACCCGGAAAACCTTCTGTTTCTGCCACCCAGAAACATGTTTTTTCTCCAACTTTGAGAGCTTCTATCCGTCTCTTCTCTTTCATCCAGCATCCAAACCACCTTTCATTAGCTTCATTTGCATATTGTCTACAAGGAGGAGCCCCTACTTCATCCCGGAAGCCGCCCAGCACTCCGGAGCGGCGTTGCGAAGAGGGGAAGAAAATATGTTCGGGCCAGACTTAGTGCCCCGTATACAGGGCGCTTTGACCTTGGTCAACATGCCCCATAAGAGGGGCACCTGCAGCTAGCGCCCTATATATAGGGCACCAGCAGGGGCAGAAGCTCGTTTTGCCATTTTCGGAGTCCGATCGCCCGTTTGATCAAGTTTTTGTCTCCCTTTTTCATCTTAGCATCGTTCATCATGTTATTTAGCATGCATTTGATCATTTTGCATCTCATATATGTTTAAAAACCTACCAAAAATAGGGGTTGGGATTCTATCCCGATCCGGTTAGTTTATTCCCTTTTGCATGATTCAGAGTCTTTATCAAGCATGATGCTACACTCACGCCAGAGCTAATGATCTTCACTTTTTTTATGTTTTATGCAGGACATTCTTAGATGAATCGACCGGAGTGGAGCTTCAATCCGATCGTAGATGAAAGAACTCTCTAAAGCTCTCCTCTCTCGGCCGGCCGAGAAAGGAGAAGTTAGAACCAAACAATCTCCCCCCTGTTTACATCCCCAAGGTACAACGGTCAAACTCCTTCTAGTCCATTTGCTTAACACCTAATCACACTTTGGAGCCTTCGGTTCCTGGCGACCACACACTTCACCTTCCTTCACACGTACACACTCTCCTTCTCCTCTTCTTCTCTCTCCCTCGCCGACGCACGCGCGAGCCGAGCCGGCTCATCCGGGTGCCTACAATATCGTAATGAAATCCTTGATCATATGCAATTATGATTGAATCATGATGAGATCATGATAATGAGATCGATCATCTAAAGGTATGTGATCAAAATGTTCCTAGTTATAGGATCTTTGAGATAGGGTATCACGAATCCAGATAGACTAGTATATGTGATGTCTTCTCATGTGATAAGAATGACCGATCTCATTGGTCATCATTGTGGGGACACTGAGATACACACATAGGTGCTCATTAGTGGAATGACTTCACTAAACTGACCAATTTAGGAAAACCTGATCGGTATCTTACCGAACTGTCTATCAGGTTATTCTTACGTCTCAATAGCACGGTTGAATCTTTGACCTGAGTCGCCAAAGATGTCTTACCGGATATATATTGTACTTTGATTATTGACTTATGGATCACCATCTTGATGGTCCAATATTGTTGATGTATTGGGTGCAAGAGAAACCCAGTGGAGGCAATTGAGTGGACAACAAGGGATCGTTCACTCTTGGTAGGAGAGAGAAAATGTCCTATGGGATAGTACTCTAAATCCTTGGCCAAGATAGTTAGGATAATTGGAAAAAGATTTTTCCAATTAATCCAAACCTGAGTACAGGATCCCACAGAGTTGGAATATTTAGGGGTTGACAGTCAGTGCCAAACCCCTGACCGACCGGAACATTGTATGAACGAGGATTTAAATCCATGTGATAATTAATGATGGAAAGGCTCAATAGATGTTATTTAACTCCCCAAAATCATTTGAGATCATAGGATGTGACTTGTACCCTTTATGATCAGAAAGCTATAAAAACTGTTATCAAATAACGGTTTTGATTTAATTTAAAGGACTTGTTCTTTTAAATTAATTAAGGCTTCAACAAAATTGACTATTGGGCCTAGTGGGTCACACACATTAGATCTAGTCAATAAGGGCATGGACATAATTTTATAAAAGTTTTGAGTTTTTGTGAAAAATTCTATCTTCTATATATAAATGGCTTATGAAGCCAAACCCTAACAAACCATAGGGCTGGAGCATGTCCTAAGCAGCCTCTCTCCCTCCTCTCTCCTCTATAAGGCAATCTCCCATGGTCAAGTTTGGATCTAGAAGGCTTATGGAGGCCCAAAGGAAGGGAGAACTCGTCTATTAAAGCAGATCATGTGGATACCACTAAAGACTAGGCACTTGAATGGTTTTCAACAAGGAGGAATGTCCTCTCTTCATCCATGATGAGGGATTTTGTAAATCCCATGAGGTACTCTCGTTCTACTTCATATTCGGTTCACGGTTTTACTCGTTTGGCATCGACCAAGGCAAAGATCATGGTTTTAAGAAATCAAAATTTTTTCACTGTCATGTTAGGATTCCTTACAGTGGTATCAGAGCCAAGTTGAAGCCTTGGTCGATGTAGAATTGAAATTGGCTTGATTTCATGTGATTTCTTGCTTTCACAAAACTGTATACAAAGCAGTTTTGATTTAATCACCATAGTTCGTATGAGATACCAAACTGTGTGTGATTAGTTTCAATCGATTCTCTTGGATGAGGTATTTCCAATGCCGCAAGCCTCATAAATTTTACTCATCCGGAGAGTTCAGAAGGAGTTCAGAAAGTTTCTAAGATCATCATGTTCGAAAATCTAGCCGAAATTAGGAGAGTTGATGAACTTACCTATTTGGACTAAAATACCTTTGTCTAATGATGTGAGAAGGTAGGAAATTAAGTTTCCTAAAGTTTCCATAAGTTAATGGACACTTAACAGCCCTTGGAGGTGCCAGATTTGAGAGGTATTTGCGGTTAGGGTTAATTACGGTCATGCCAACTTCCTCCATGAACTACGTGTTGGATAGAATTTTTCATGAGATGAAACTTCCTTCAATAGAGTCCATATTCTTTAAGGATTCCAATGCATATTTTTATGGAATTTTCTGACTCCGTTTGACCCTCCAAAAATGCCCTGAAAATCAGGTGTTTTCTAGGGTTTCCGCGGTGCTACAGTACTCCACCCTTATCGGGTGGAGGAGATGAGTCCGGATAGCATCTAGACTCGGCAGCCGGCGGGGGTACGCGGCAATGCCGTGTTGGCTTTAGAGGCACGCGGCGGCACACGCAGGCACGCGGAAAGCGGCGCACTGCCATCGGCTGCTCGGTGCAGCCACGAGGGTACGTGGCATAACTTAACTGAGTTTGCCGGTGTCGTGGCAAGCGCCGATTGGTCGGCGCTATGCGCCGCCAGTTATTATGTTTCATAAATGATTTTAAATTGTTTAAAATTTATTTTTGATCCAAAAAATTCTATAAAAATTCTAGAAATTGTAGAATTTATTTAATGAGTTATTAAAGTGTTTAATGACTTATTAAATAGAGTTTTACTATTTTGTCATTGAATTCTATTATTTTTTAAAATTATTTTAAGATCAAAATTAATAAAATTAATGAGTATATAAGTTCTGATAAATTATTTAATAGATTTATAAAATATTTATGAACATGTTAGATAGTTTTGGACTCTAGTTACCACAGAATCATTTTATAAATGATTTTAAAATTATTTTAAAATATTTATTGATTAAATTAGTGTTCAAATAAATTTTGAAAAAAAAAATTTATTTTGAAGAATTATGATTTGGACATTAATTTAATGCTTTGAGAAATTTTGGAAAAGCATGAATCATCTGAATTGTTTTATATTGCTTGTCTTATGCATGTAAATTGTTTATATGTGCATTTTATGTTAGTTATTTTATAAAAATTCGACAAGCATGAAATTTGGAATTTCAAAATTATAGTATATAATTTTATAATGGTATATATGATATATCTCATATAATTATCACACATGCACTCTTTGTTCATGTGATGATTGTCAGTGTGTGTATGGAGGTGATCAGGGACTTTAATATGCTTTGCTTATGATTGCTCGGTTAATTAAGTTGGTTATGTTATTAAATAGGGCATGCATGTTCCTCCTCTCTCTCTCTATACAATCTGATTGTACATTTTACCTCCTCTCATTTATGTACTCCCCTTGGTTGAAACCAAGGTTTCTTATTATAATTTGTACATTTGTGGGTTTGCATACCCTTGTGCCGCTTGTAATGGTTAGAAGCCAGCTCGTGGAAGAATGGAGAGCGGGACCACTTGGAGAAGCACCCTTCTGAAGTGGGAGTATGCCAACTCAAGATTCTGAAGCAACGGTTTGCACCTATAGGGGTGCCTTAGGTGTATGCTTAGGGTTAAGTCCATGATCACCTATGTTTTAATGCATATTTGATATGTGGTTGTGTGCTACAGATTATACCTTAAATATAAGATATTCCAAAGGTATATTAATATTTATATATAGCACCTATATTGATGAGAATAAAATAAAATCCCTTCTTATTCTAACTAGGTTGATAAACGTAAGACATTAAGAATGACTTACGTAGCATTCCTTTGTTATGGTCTTGATGAGCCAATCTTAGATTGGATGGGTTTGTTGTGCTACCACAAGGCCCATTCAGCAAGGGATTGGAGATCATGGCCAAGGCATTAGCTGAACTTTGGGGTGGACCATTTGCATGGCTTTGTTGTGATACCACAAGGGCTGTGTGAAGAATTCATTCTCATAACGAGTTTGACCTAACTAGAGTATATGCTTTGTTGTGCTACCACAAGATCATAACTCTAGAGGCTAAATGACTAAGAGTTACAAGAGTTGCAACTGACAATAGTTGCCTACCTATTAAGTATGGGATGATTTGTTGTGCTACCACAAGGTCATCACCATAAAGTTAGTAGGGTCTTGGTGTAGACACGCCAAATTGGCTTGATTCGGAGCCCTATACTCTTATTCCATAGGCGATATCTTTTATTTGACCGTTATCTAATTCGGACTACCTCGTGGAGATGAGCTAAGGACATTGGTGGAGCCCCCCTTGTTAGTTGAGGATGGACCAATGATTTCCGGAATATTGCCGTAACTTTCAAGCGAGAGCCGCACGTGAACTGTAAAAACACGAAGCCGGCTCGATGACCGACCTTGAATGGTCCATGATTGAAGGTCTCGGGAGTCCCGCATCTGTTCCGTAACATTCAGGGTTTCCGAGAAGTCATTTCGGTAGGCGTCGGTCAATGACGGCATTCGTTATGGCTTTTTCGATTTGTGCTGACACGGCTATCTCGGACCATGTATTAGGCCTTTCCGGTCATCACCGGGTCTTTTCGGGTCATCCGGGTCGATTCTAGCCGAATATTTTCATCAACCGGGGCCATACATCCGGTTCGGTCAATTTTAGGGTTTCGCGGCTTTTACGGCTTTCGATTCACGTTTACCGGGTTAATCTCAGATTTTTCGATGACTTCGGATTGTCCGATCATACCAGACTTGTTCGTTCATCATTTTAAGTCATCCCGAGTTGACCCGAGATTTCTCGATCGGAATCGTGCTCTTTCGGATCTTCGCCCCGGGTTTCGGCTTTCCGCGAGAGGGTAAACCGGTAGAAAGCCCCGTGTGAACATATCGGGAGTCACGCCGGCGGGTTTACTGACTTGAGGAGGTGCGGTTGAATGCCCTCTTTCCAACGCAACAAACGGGAGCCGAATCGGACATCCCGTTTGCAAGATACGGCTCGCGAAACACGCGCGCAGGAGAGAGAGTGTACCGCACCCCCGCTCTCTTTGAAAGAGGAGGGCGCGCCCTGCGCGCCCTCAACCTGGGGGCGCGCCCTGCGCGCCCTCAAACCAGGGGTGCGCCCTGCGCTCCCCCGGTTCCTTTGAAAGGCGGGGGCGCGGTCAGTTTCTTTAAATCGCAAATTACCCCGATTAGCACCTTCTAAACCGGATTTTTGGAAGGTTTCCGCGGAGGATTTTCGATTATTTGTACCGCGCCCCCGGTTCGGGGGCGCGTTACGTATGTCAAGTCGATTTTTAGCAATTTCCGGAAATTTCCGTCGATTTTTAGCAGTGAGACGCGTAACGCGCCCCCTCTTCCTTTGAAACAGGGGGGTGCGCAGACCGCGCCCCCGAACTGGGGGCGCGCCCTGCGCGCCCCTGGTTTGAGGGCGCGCCCTGCGCGCCCTCCTCCTCTTTGAAACACGGGGGCGCGGTAGGTTCAGTTTCTAAATTTTGCACCGGCTTCCTTCCCCTATAAATTGAGGGCCATTCTCAGCGACCCGAGGCTAATCCCCTGGTGCCTAGCTCGTCCAGAGGTCATCCAAGCTCTTCTCCAAAGCCGTCCCGACGTCCAAATGCGATCCGAAGTCAAGAAATCGATCCCGAGGTGAAAGAGAAGGCTCGATCCGGGCGTTCTACATCAACCATCTTCATCGACTTCTCTAGATAATCCGGGGCTCCTTCTGCAAAAGCCTTCAACATAGAAGTCGTTCCTCTCTTCGTCTTCTTTCATCTCCAACTGACGGCACTTAATTCCGACTTGCCGTTTGTTCGTGGCGATTGCTGCATTGGGGGCGCGCATCCAGGTTCTATTTTCTATATCCTCCCATTTTCAAAATTTTTACTGACTTATACATGAGGATTTCGGATAAGTCATCAACATTGGAACTCTTCCTCTCTGAGTGTTCCGTCTACTCCAACAAACGGAACTCGATTCTGACATTGGGGTCGTCCGTAGCCTCCTCTGTACCGAAGTCGCGCCAGAAGGGTGCAAAGCTACCCAAACCGGCCTTTTCTCAACCAACTCGGCTTCAACTCAAGCCGATCCGTTCCATAAGCTTTCTCAACTCACTTAACTCAGTTCATTTACTGTTTTAAAGCATATTTCAGTTTATTTGCATCATTTTTACATAATAAAAAAATACAAAAAAGGGGTTAAGGCTCACCCCAATCCGGTGAGTTCGATTCCGATTGCTTCTTTCTCATCTTTTACTACAGTTACTACACCTCCCATAGTTCTAATTATTTTCTTCACTTGGTTTATTTTTCTAGTTGCACAGGTTGAACAAGCTAGCATTCATTGGAGACTCTTCTTCATCGGCCGGCCGAAGAAGAAGAAGGTTGAACCCATATCCCGATCTCCCACGCTAAGGTACACGGTCAACTCAACTCAACTTCTTAATTTACATCCCATAAATCGGAGCCCGCGGCTCCTGGCGACCACATTTCTCATGCTTTAATTTCATCTCCTCCTCACTCTCCTCCCACATGACCCGAACCATCTCCGGTGCTCGAGCGACGCCGTGAGATGAAAATTCGGGGATCAATGTGAGTGTGGGATCGAGGTGAGGACATTTTACCGCTTTCCGAGTGTTTTCTGATTCACTCCCTTTTTCTCCTATTCCGTCTTTCACCTTTTATTGAGGTGCCGATCCGGAACCCATTTCTGGAGTCGACAGCTTTTTGGCGACCACGGTGGGACAACCAATGTCTTCAACCGTGCTAGCTTGATTCAACCGTGCAACTAGTTGTTTTCCAACTTGGTTCCCGCGTGAACCGGCTTATCTTTTATCTTCCATGTCAATTTACCTTTAAACTTGCTATTTACTCTTTCTTTAAGATTGTCCCCCATGTGGACTTAATTTGCTTGTCTTTCATTTCAACCCGGTTCCCGCGTGAACCACTTTTCTTCTTATAAACCGGTTCCCGCGTGAACCACCTTTCTTTTCCAACTCGGTTCCCACGTGAACCAACTTATTTTCAGATCGGTCCCCGCGTGGACCACCTCTTTAAAACACCTTTAGATTGGCCCCACGTGGCCCTCCTTCTATTTTGTCAACTCTTACATCGGTTCCCGCGTGAACCACCCCTTTCTTCATTAAAACCGGTTCCCGCGTGAACCAACTCACTTTCAGATCGGTCCCCGCGTGGACCACCCCTTTGCACCAATTAGATTGGCCCCACGTGGCTCTCATTTCCTTTTTCCAATCAAACAAACCGGTTCCCGCGTGAACCACCCATTTTTCCTTCAAAAACTGGTTCCCGCGTGAACCACCTACTTTTCCAAAACTCGGCTCCCGCGTGAGCCACTTTATTTTCAATTCGGTCCCCGCATGGACCATCCTTTTACCTTTACTTCAGATTTGTCCCCAATTGGACACTCCAACACAAGCCGGTTCCTGCGCGAACCACCTTTTAATTGCTAGTTTCTAGTTACTTGTTTTACTTCCTAATTGCTTATCTTGTTTGCATTCACTTGCTTGGTTTATTTAATAGCTTTCATTCATGTTTTCATATTGATTGCTTCTTCTTCTCCTACCCTTCATTTTTTATTTTTGCATTAGCTTTTTGCATCGGGTACCGGTCTTGCTCCGATCCGTAGGGCATTCTAGGCGGGGGCTCTCTCTCCCAACACACCCTCACCCTCCAAACACCTTCTTGGTGGATTCTAACTTCTTTTCTGGGATATTCCTTCCTAGTTGATTTGGTGGTTTCCATCAAGACCTCCGTAAGCCCCCATCCGTGGAGTATTCCTCTCCGCACGATTGGGCCGGTTGTACCACTTCCCAAAACCCGAAGAACCCAAGTACCTACTCGTGGTGATTGAGTGATAACCTTAGGTCTTGAAGATTGGAGCAATAGGAACCATACCTACTTGAGTGAACAATTGCTAACAATCTATCTAATCTAAGGTTTCAACACATTAATTGTCGAGTAGTCATTTTAAAACCTTGTTTGCATAACTTGCTTGCTCACAACAATTGAAAAGAAAAAAAATTCCTCTTTCAAAACACCTAAAAAAAATCCCTTTTAACTTTTATGTTCAACTTGCTTGCCAAACAACCAAATTGAAACCAAATCAAATCAAACAAACAACCATAATCAAACAAAAACTCTATTTGCATTTACACCCTTCATTTGCTTTCTTTCAACCATTTTGTAAGGAAATTTGACAGGATGCCCACTCTAAGGTCCGGAAGACACGTCGGGATGTCGGACTACTACGGCCAAGAAGAGGAGTACGAGACGGGTCACTACGAGCTTCAGCAACCCGTGGTCCAACCAGAGGGCCATGTCAACGCCGTCAGGGAGCCAGAAATTCAAAATCCTACTCATCAACCTGCATCACTTAGCGTGGAGCAACTCCTCCAGGGTCTATCTCTTCATCTAGACCCCGAATCTTTTTCGCTTGTGCAATCCTTGACAAAGGGCAAGATGCCCGCCACTCAAGATCCGGTCGAGGGAAATCAAGCCCCCTCACCACCCCAACCGGCAGTCAGGCCCTTGATCATCTCTTCTCCTGGGCAACCTTGCCGTGTCTCTACTCACCCCGTTGTGGGGCATTCACACAATTATGCACCAATTCCTATTTCCAACCTGCCTCTTTCAACTCAATCACCTAAACACTTTGCTCCCGTGGCTCAGGAATCTAGCCTCACCCAGGCATTAATGAACAAACTCAACCAGATGGATGAGCGCTTTGAAGAGATGAGGCATCGCCTCGATTCTAAAGCCATCCCCGAAATCTCTGTCCCATCCTTCCCGGATTCTACACCTTCCTCCTTCGAGATACCGGTCTTCCAACGTTACAACGGGGCCGGTAATCCTTTCAACCATCTAAAAAGCTTTCTCTATGACTCCGCATTACGGAAAAATGACCGCAAAGCCCTTGCCTTCCTATTTCGTCGGTCATTGGAGGGATCCGCCCTGGATCGGTTCTATTCTCTTGATTCCATTGAGGCGGCGATTTCGACATCGTCAAGGCAAAGTTTCTACGGAGGTACGGGGATCGGGTGGGGCCAGCCTACTCGATAAGCGATTTGATTGACGAAAAGATGAGGCCGGATGAAGACTTTGCCGGATTTGCTGATCGGTGGAGGGGAATGGGCGAGAGGCTAGTAGATACCATCTCGGAGGGGAGCAGGTGAGGATGCTCATAGGGAACACCACGCCCAATCTTCGCAACCTCCTGATCATGCACCACCCAACAACCATGAGTGAGTTGTGTGATAGCGCCCGCTACCTCCAAGCCCACTTTAAGGATGCATCCATGGTCAACCCGTTCGACACCAAGCCCCGTAACACTAGAAAGCCTACACCTGTAGGACCCACCACCGAAGGGGTAGTAAACAATGAGAGCATCAATGCCATGGGTAACCAGGGTGGGTATCGCCAAAGCCAATACCGTAACCCACCACCCAATCAACAATACCGCCCAGCTCCTCAACCAGCTCCTCAGCCCCATCAGCAACTTGCATACAACCAAGCACCACCACAGCAACCCACCTACAACCGAGCGCCCCAGCAACCAAATGCCTACAACCGAGCGCCCCAGCCACCAAATGCCTACAACCGAGCGCCTCAACAACAACATGTCTACAACCAACCCCAACCACAACAACAAGCCTACAACCAAGTGCCACCACCAGCCAACCGACCTAGGAGGGGGGGACCCAAGAGAGAATATTATCCTCAACTGCCATTCCCCCTCACCGATATCTTTAATGCATTGATGGCTGAACAGCAGTTGGAACTTCCAAAGGAGAGAGAAGGATGGCCGGCCAATGTTGACACAACCAAGTACTGCTCTTATCATCGATATCCTGGGCACATGGTGGATGTATGTTTCCAGTTTAAATATTACATTCATGACCTCAACGATCGGGGAACATCGGCGGGGACGGATGGGGAGTCTATTCAAGCAATGAAGGCACGTCGAGAATCAACCACGGCGACAACAAGTACAACGGCAGCCCGGCACAGGCATAGTCCAAGATCCGCTCCCGGTACATGCACCCATACAAGCCCCGGCACCAGCACCACCAAACCAACGACTCGGCCTCGGCCACTCCGCCAGCGAGGAGTCCCCCCACCATTCCCAGGGGTGGCTGGGCGGGGAGCGAATCACGTCCTTGCCCGCCATACCACCCCCACCTACAAACCGCACCATACTCTCCATACCGAGAAGCGCCCCAGCCCACAAACTACCCAATCACCACTACCCTCACCAACCATTAACCCTCCACGGCGCTGAATCATTAGACCGCCACCAGCCTCCCAACCAGCACCCCAACCATCACCCCAACCTAACCCACCAACCACCATTAATCCTCCACGGCGTTTAATCATTAGGCCGCCACCAACACCCCAGGCACCACCTAACCTACCGATCCACGCCACCCCACGACCCCTCATCATTAGACCATCACCACCAACACCCCAACCATCACCCAACATACCGGCCTCCACCAATCCACGACCCCTCATCATCCGATCCTCACCACCCTTACCTACCATGGGCTCCTCAACCTACCAACCAACCCTACCATCACCATCATCACCACTTCCCCTACCACGGCGGCGCCGGTACTTCGTAACGGGAGGATGTTCCAAAGGGTCTTCCCCCGGTCGGGATACAACCACGGGAACGAGCGAGAAGATGAGATGGTAGAAGAACCGTTGCCGGCACGGCATATGACCTATTGAAGCACTTGGACAAAATGCCGGCACGGATTTCAATTACGGAGCTAATAAAGAGGTAAAAGAACCATCGGGACATCCTACAACAATATTTACGGCGGGTCATGGTCAATGAGGACCTCCCGCCCGAGAAGATCATTCTTGTCCTGACCCCGAGGAGTGAACATCCGGCACTCACCTTTACACAGGAGGAGTTGGCACGGCCAGAGATCAGAAAGTATGCCTTGCGCGTTGCAGTAGTCATCCGAGGCATGGAGATCAAGTCCTGCTTGATTGACACCGGAGCATCCATAAATGTCATGCCGCCAGAAACATTGCAACTTTGCGGCATCTCCGATGAAGAAATCGAGCCTTCTGCCGTCACGGTGACCGCATATGACAACTCCCGGAAGCCGGCACAAGGGGTGGTTACATTGAAAGTAGGGCTCGGGCCGTGTCTTTGTCACCGCCGAGTTTCACGTTCTAGAATTAGACCCTACATTCAAAGCTATCTTGGGACGCCCGTACCTTGAGACAATAGGAGCTGTTGCCTCCACTAATCATCAGTGTCTGAAGTTCCCATACAAGGGCCAGGTGATTAAAGTAACCAACATCCCCATTCTGAATGACGTGGATGACCCCTATTCTGCACTACCAATATCAAAATCTGTCCAGCCGTTGGTTTCAACTATAGAGCTACCTGAGGTCATGGTATTGACGACGCCTCCAGATTCAGTTGCATGGCGGATGATGAAAGGGATGGGCTATCAGCCAGGAAAGGGGTTGGGAAAGGAACTGCAGGGGGTTGTGCACCCCATTGAAGCCGTACAAAGACCAAAGAAATACGGGCTTGGCTTTGAGCCCAGTTTCACTCCGCGGATGGTCTACCGGCCAAAAAATGCCAAGGGACTCCAAAAATTCTTTATCAAAGGGGAGACCATGATGATGACCTGGGACAAAGAAGAAGAACCAGTCAAGAGGAAGAAGGCACCAGAGTAAGAGGAGGTGGTGGACAACCTGAGTTCATCTTTGGCTCGGTTGTTCATAGAGGAGGTAGAACCAGTCAAGGGCAAGTCCATCTCTAAACAACTTGTCCACTCGAACCCACCTCCAAACAACATCCCGCGTGAGCCGTATCCTACGGTCACGTATTTCAAAATCCTCACTCTATCCCTCTTGGATTCGCTTGATGGGCTATCTAGCCCAATTTTCACTTCTGGGCCAAAATGGCCACCTGAACTGATCAATGGGCCTGAGAGCCCATTCAAATCTTCTTACTCCACTGGGCTTCTATGCCCATTCCAATCCAACAACCTTGGGCCCGCGTGCCCACCAGTCGGGCCCACGTGCCCTTTAGATTTATTTTCTTGCTTTGGGCCCGCGTGCCCATCATTTGGGCCCACGTGCCCCTTAGATCTTTTCACCAGCTTTGGGCCTATCTGCCCATTTCTTGTCATCATCGGGCCCGCAAGCCCATTTTTCTTCCATTTGCTTAAGCTTTCTATTTCTGCTCGAGCCCCATCGGCTCATTCTCTTTTTATTATTGAAAATACCCAAAATACCCAAAAAAAAATGTCCTCTCACAAGCTCATTTTTCCATTGAGGAGACGTCTCTACTTGTCTCGGAGAGTGCTCCCAACCAGGGACCTCTCTTCTCCAAGTCACTGTTCGATCTGCTCGATCCTTCACCCATTGTAAGTACCACCTTTTCAATTCCGTCTTCTTTAGGAGTAGTTAGGGTAGAAAAGAAGAAAATTCGAGGTAAACGTGTGCCAGAGAGATATCTCCAACAAATAGCTCAAAAATGCAAGGAATGTGCAAGGCTGCCAAGGTTTTTGGAAAATGCTATCCAGCTTGATGAAATCCAATATGAGGATGAATTCAATGTAGATCATACACTGGGAGTTTACGAGGTCTTATCAGAAAAAGATCCTGATTTCGAGGATGGAATTGAGGACTTGGCTGATGCGTATGCATCTGGACTTAAAAGATTTGAAGAACCATTAGCCACGGTGGATGAACCGACAAAAGAATTGAATCTCGGAACACCTGAAGATCCCAAGACAATCCTCCTAAGTGCAAACCTCACTCCCATTGAGGAACAGAGTTTAATTGAAATCTTGGAAGAATATAAGGACATGTTCGCATGGACATACGAGGACATGCCGGGGTTAGACAACTCGTTAGTTGAACATCGTCTAAATTTGAAACCTGGAGTTACCCTGGTCAAACAAAAATTAAGGAGATTCCACCCTGATGTTGCACTTAAGATGAAACAAGAGGTCGACAAGTTACATCAAGCAAGATTCATTAAGGTCATCCTTTATCCGCAATGGGTGGCAAACATAGTCCCTGTCATGAAGAAGGATGGCCGAGTTCGGATCTGTATAGACTTCAGGGACTTGAACCGAGCATGTCCTAAAGATGACTTTCCTCTACCTCATATTGACGTACTGGTTGATAACAACTGCTTGGATTCGAGATGTTGTCATTCATGGATGGCTATTACGGATATAATCAAATACGGTTGGCCGAAGAGGACCAGGAGAAGACCTCGTTCACCACACCTTGGGGAACCTCTTGCTATGTCGTCATGCCCTTTGGATGAAGAATGCCGGTGCTACCTATCGAGAGGGCAATGATGGCTATCTTCCATGACATGATGCATACCCTTGTAGAGGTGTACGTGGACGACCTGGTCGTTAAGTCCAGAAGCCGAGAAGAT
Organism: Cryptocoryne crispatula var. balansae; assembly: GCA_036172225.1. Lineage (NCBI taxonomy): Eukaryota > Viridiplantae > Streptophyta > Magnoliopsida > Alismatales > Araceae > Cryptocoryne > Cryptocoryne crispatula. Next base: position 32,784,877 of record CM069926.1, on the reverse strand, counting down.
CACCCAGAAGTGTTAAGAAAGGTCTTGCAAAGGGCTAGGGAATATAAATTGAAGCTGAACCCAAAGAAATGCACGTTTGGAGTATCCTCAGGAAAACTGTTGGGGTTTATAGTGAGCAAAAGGGGCATAGAGATCGACCCAAATAAGGCCAAGGCAATCATTGGTATGCCTCCTCCGAGAAATATGAAAGAACTTAGAGGATTAATCGGGAGGCTACAGTTTGTCCACCGGTTCATCTCACAACACTCCCAAAGGTGTAAACCTTTCTATGAGTTGACCAAGGCGGGGGCCGAGTTCAAATGGGATTCGAAGTGCCAAGATGCATTCGATGGTTTGAAAAGATACCTGGCTAGTCCCCCTGTGCTTAGACCACCAGTCCCTGGCAAGCCCTTAGTTTTATATATCTCGGTTTTGGAGAATTCTCTTGGGGCAGTCCTTGCACAAGTTGATGAAGAAGGGAAAGAGAGGGCAACTTACTATTTGTCAAAGATCTTTGATCCATGCGAGCGAAGTATCTTGTAGTGGAAAAGACTGTCTGCACTAGTACGGGTAGTTCAGAAGCTTAAACACTATTTCTTAGCTCATGAGGTCAACCTTATTGCCCGCATCAATCCCATCAAATTCCTTCTGGAGAAAACTGTTCTAACTGATCGGTTAGGTCGTTGGCAGAGCTTCCTTTCTCAGTTTGATATCACCTATGTCCCCCAGAAGGCGATTAAGGGCTATGCCATTGCCGAACATCTAGCACATCACCCTATACCCCTCTTTGACCCGGTCCAATCGGAGCTCCCGGATGACGAACTAATGTTGATCCGATCTTCCCACCTTTGGACATTATATTTTGACAGGGCTCTGAATTCACACGGTAAGGGAATAGGAATCGTTCTTCTATCACCCGAGGGTGTCACCATTCCACAGGCATTTCAGCTTGACTTCCCAGCAACCAACAATATAGCTGAATATGAAGCCTTGCTGGCCGGGCTGGAGGCTGCTCATTTCTATGGTGCCACGGAATTGAGGGTGATAGGTGATAGCCAACTAATCCTTCGCCAAGTCCTAACCAAATACCGAACTTCTCATCCAAACCTCAAACCTTACCAAGAACTCACCTCTTGCTACATCAAGCTCTTTTCCAAACTCACTTTTGTCCATGTGCCTCGAGCTCAGAACATCCTTGCTGATGCCCTTGCCTCCTTAGCTTCATCTCTATCAGTCCCGCTAGGTAGACAGGTGCGGACTATCCATGTCCGTAGGAGGTCGATACCGGCGATTAAGGATGGTCGATTTCTGAAGATCAAGGAGAGATTTGGCAGAAAGGAATATCTAGAGCAAAAAGAAGAGATTTCGCTAATCGAGTTGGAAGAGTTAGATAAGGGTGAGAGGCCTTGGTTTGATGAGATCGCGAGGTATTGTCAAGATCAGACATATCCACCTGGATTAAATGTAAAAGAAAAGAAGTCCATCAGGAGAGTATCCCAGAGGTATACCATCCTAGGAGGGGTGCTCTACAAGAGGAGCCTAAGCGGAATTTTATTGAGATGCGTTGATGAAGAAGAGGTATAATTGGTGCTTACGGAAGCACATTTCGGGGTCTGTGGCGTCCATGTCAATGCTCAAGCTCTTGCCAAGAAAATCATCAAGCAGGGGTATTATTGGTCAACCCTAGAAGAGGATTGCCATCTTTGTCCGGCACTATCATTCTTGCCAACTTCATGCCGACAAGATCCATTCTCCCACATCTTCCCTTCATCCGATACATGCCCCATGGCCCTTCGCCATGTGGGCTTTCGATATCATTGGCCCTCTAAGTGATCTTAACTCTGAAATCCGTTCCAAATCATTCATCCTGACGGCAACAGAGTACTTCACCAAGTGGGCAGAAGCGTAAGCGCTCGTGGAGATCAAGGCATCAACACTATGCTCCTTCATCAAGCGCAACATCATCGCCAGGTTCGGGATACCCAGCGACATTATCACCGACAACGGACCGCAATTTCTCTCTCAAGATCTGCGTGATCTTTGCAACAGGTACCGCATTGTATTGCTTCATTCATCTCCTTATTACCCGCAAGGCAATGGTCAAGCAGAAGCCACCAACAAAACTTTGATTAAAATCATCAAGAAAACCTGTAAGTCTAGCAAATTCGCAGACTGGCCAGATAAGCTTGTAGATGCCCTATGGGCTTATCGTACTTCTGTACGGACCCCCATCGGTCAAACCCCATATGCTCTTGCATATGGGATGGAAGCGGTGGTCCCATACGAAGTACTCCTTCCATCACTCCGAGTTCAACTCGATAGGGACATCCCTGTCGCTGAGAGACGAGAATCTCTCCTTGCACAACTTGAACTCCTAGATGAAAGAAGGTTGGCCGCTTCCGAGCATGCCCGGACTTATCAGAACCGATTGAAAAGGTTTTATCAAAAGAGGGTGGTAGAGATAAAGTTCGAAATCGGTGAGATGGTAGTTAAACGTATATTTGTTAAGCCGGGTGGTCCCCGCTCCAAGTTGCAACCTAACTGGGAAGGGCCTTTTGTTATAACTGAAAAATATCCAGGCAATGCATATGAGCTAACCAACGCCGATGGAGAAAAATTTAATCATCCATGGAACGGCGTTTACCTCAAAAAATATTTTCCTTAAAAAAAATGGAGAATTTCTAGTATGATATTAAGTCATCGATCCAAGGGTGTTAGCTAGAAGTCAAGGGTAGACATCACCTTGCACACACAACACCTCCCGATCCCAGAATCTAGATAGCCCAACACTCAAGAGAGGCAAGGCGGAGACACGAAGGCGGAAAGGAAACCTTACCCTATTCTTTTCTATTCGGTCCAAGATAGGTGAAGGGGACTAGAGGAGGATAGTATCGAAAATGCCCGCCACCTTAGTAGGAGGCCGTCTCATAGGGTGCAAAAGGGTGCCAAGAGATGGGCAATGAACCCCACAGGTTTAAAAAAATATGGGCATGTCTGAATGAGTACCTGAAAGAATAGAAAATGAAGAGAAGGCACCAAAAGATGGGCAATGACCCCACGGGTCAAAGACTGGTCTAAATAAGTGCCATATGTAGAAAAGACCCGAAGAGGCCGAACCCCAACGGGCAATTTGGGTATGAGTAGAGAAACCCTCCTCAACACCCCCAAATCCTATCAAAGACTTCCTCTATTATTCTTCCATCTTAAAACCCCTAGAGTAGGGTAGACTGTCCAAACTCAGGGGGAATCCAAGAGGGCAAGAAAGATTCTGGGTATGGAACCTTATTTTCACGTGGTGTTTATCACTTAAATCTTGATTAACACTCAAAGATCGATGAATGGTTTCATACTGGCACATTCTCCACAAAAATCCAAAAAAAAAATTGAATACTTTCAAGAATCAAAAAAAATCAAATATTTTCAAAATTCCAAAAAAAAAATCCGAAAAAGAAATTCCGAAAAAAAAATGAATATTTTCAAAAAAAAAAAATCTAAAAAAGTGCATCATCTAACTTGGCATAACCATGATTTTTGCCTTTGCTAGCATTCATGTTTATCTTTATGTCTTGCATGTTTCATTTCCGCATTGCATATTTACCTTCATTATCACCCCATTAAGAGGGCTCCTCCCTTTGACCTAAGTCAAAGTTGGCCATAATAGGCAAAGGGATGAGTCGTTGTGAAGATCTAATCCTCTTTTATCAAGTGTTTTCAGGGACTTTAAAATAAGAGGAGAAAGTACTCTCAACGACAGGATTCTGAGATCAAGAAGAGAGCGACTCTCACCATAGCAGGTAAGTTCTCTCAACTTTTACCTTGTCTATCATTTTGTACATTCTACCTGGTTGATAAGGCTGCCCCCTTGACATATAAGCAAGGCAAGACAACAATAGGCAATGGGGTAAGCCATAGAACAGATTTAACCCTTCTATTGAGTATTTCAGAAAAGAAACACAAGTCAATGAGGGGTGAGAATCTCGCCAACAGGTATGTCTCTTAACCCTACATCTATTACTTATTTTTATTATTTGCTATCCCTTAGAAGGCTTCGCCTCTTGACAAACTTGCAAGGGGTTAAGCCGAAATGTGATACTAACTACCCTTTTGAGCGATGTCAAGCGGATCGAATAAACAACGAAGCAAACAAGTGAAGATCCGATTATGCCATTAAGTGCTACAACAAAGAAGAAAAGCGGCTATAACATCGGAAAAGCTAAGCTGCTACGAGAAATCGATTACTGCTGCTACCCCCTCCAGGAGAATGACCATGTGGAGGAGGCATGGTAGCCGTGTCCACCAAAGCTGCTGCAGCCGCCTCATTGCGGCGACGCTCTGAAGAAGTGGCCAGGAACGCAGAAGCACCGTGCTCGTGGCTCTGGCTCTGGCCACTCTGCCCCTGTTGGCTCTGCCCGTGGTGACCCCGACTACGAGCAGCGCCACCACTCCGATGCGTGCCACTCCGATGGGAGCTGCTCTGATGGGTGAAACTCTGGCTCGGCTGTGGAGGGATGCCCTGGCGGTAAACCTGCAATGTCACCTCTGCTGCCGACAAACGAACCTGTGCCTGCAGGTGCATCTGCTCCAGAGATCGCATGGCCTGGCTATGCTGGCACTCCATCTCATGCATGGCTCTCTCGTGCTGAAGGAGGAGATCCGAGACGATCATCTGGGAACGAAGATCGGCTGGGGCAGACCGCAATGTCTCCACCTCAGACTCCAAGGACTGGATACGGGAGGACAAGCTACTCTGAAGCTCGGCAACCTGGAAAGAGAGGAAGTATATGAACCAAGAAAAATCAACAACCAGAATAGACAACAATGAAAGATACCTCTGCCTCCTTGGTCGTCAGGGCCTCTCTCGCCTCACTAAGACGCTGGCGGAGCTCAGCCACCTCTTCCCTCGACAGAGAAGGAGGTGAACCCTCGGCACGAGCCTTCCGGCGTGAACGAGAAGAAAAACACATCAAGGCAATCATATGTTGAGGATACAAATGAAGGTCAAAGGCGGTGTCTACCTCGGTCTCCGGCATGCCGCGAAGAGTGGCCACCTCTGCCGAAGGTCAACAATCTCCAGTGTTGGCGTAGCGATGGAGCCCGAGCCTCTGAAATGACATGAAGGTCGAGAAGAGAACAACAACACGGAATTAAAGGAAAGTGAGAAGCATTTACCTGACCCTCTGGAACGAACAAGTGGCCGTACGCCTCCGCGAATCGGCAAAGGTAGTCTCGGCTATCCTCTGCCCAGCCAATAACTACCTCGCCGCCTTCATACCACAAAGTGATCGAGGCGTGGTGCCTCTCCACCCAGTCCACGGGGAGGAGAAGGCGCCTGGGACAAGCACCAACTGGGGGAAGAGGAGGAGGAGGCACTAGGGGAAGAGGAGGAGGAGGCTCCAACCAGTCCTGCTCCAGACCGAGGGCACGTGCCGAGAACCGAAGCCACAGTGGCGCCAGCTCATTGATGCACAGAAGATGAAGATCGCGACCGAAGACACGACCAGCGTGGGCAATCCAGGGCTGGAGATGGTCATCGATCATGAGATATGGCCTCCAACACACCTGCAGGAAGCAAAATCTTGATTATTATTTCACCAGGACAATATTGATACACAAATTAAAAATATACCTCAGTGTGTGGGAAGTGGAGAATCTATGCACGAATCGAAGCCAGCTGGCTGCGATGGCCCCCAGTATGGCGGATGGGCTCCCAACGAGCCATCAGGGGGAGGAGGTCGGGATAGGACTGTTGTGCCCGACCCAGGGGGAAGTAGAGGTAGCTCCAGACCTGTAAAAGGCACAACTCGTCAGAACAAAGTAGAGCATTACAAGTGTACAAGAAAGGAAAGCTGCTAAAAGTCACCTGAAGAAAAGGAGAGAAGCCGGCAACCGAAACAGAACCCGCCTCAGGCTGGAGGCCACAGAACAAATGGGAGAGCATCGCTGCCCCCCACGCGTACGTGCCAACCTGCTCCCGAGTCGGCAAGCAAAGGGAGGAACCGCGGATGGATGCGGTCCGTCTTCGAGCCCAACGAGAAGGCGCCCGAAGAAGAAGAGGAGGAAGCGGCGCGAGTCTACATCCGCCTCCAAAGAGCCGAGGTAACCCGGTAAATGCCGCTGCGGCTGGCCGACCATGCGGCGAGAAAAAGGCGTCCTGGCTCTCGCCACGGACACGCTCGGCATCCACCAAGCCTACCATCTCACCAGCCTCTAGTCTGGCGATGGTGCGTAGGCCATCCTCCGGGTCGAACTCGGGCTCATATGCGAAGAGGGCCCGGAACTCCCGCGAATAGTCAGAAGAGGTGGCACACACCACCGGCCTACCGTAAACACGAAGACCGGTGATGTGTGCAACATCCTCTAAGGAGGGCACCATGTGCCCCCATGGGAACAGAAACACGAAGGAGTCTGGGTCCCAGGACTCACGGAGGACCTGCACCAGTGGTAGGTCCTCCCAAAAATGAGTCACCCGGAGGATGGGCCCAAACCCCATCTCCTCTAACCGAACCTGCTGGAAGTCCGGTAGGCCTAGGTTGGCAGCATGCACCAGGTCCCACGAGATCCGGGATTTTATCCGGGCCTGCAATAGAATCATTTCATTAGTTCACTCAATTATTATTGTCAAAATGCAAAGGAGCTAATCATTAAGTGCAGGAAAAGAAAATGTACCTCTCGGACTGCCGGAAGCTCGGGCTCCTCAGAATCGGAGTCATGGCGGCGAACACGTCTCGACATCTGTGCCAAAAGGGAAGTTGATATTAAACATTGTTACATACATTTTTATTTATTTCATATAAATATAAAAAAAAAATTTTAGTCGAACGCGCCCTCCCCTCCTTTGGAGAGGGAGGGGCGCACCCTCCATTTGAGGGCGCTCTGAGCGCGCCCTCATAGAAGGGGCGCGCAGAGCGCGCCCCTTCCCTGAGAGAAGAGTGAGGGCGCGCAGACTGCGCCCTCCTCTTGGGGGCGCGGTCTGCGCGTCCCTGAACCGGGGGCGCGCTTAGCGCGCCCCCGGTCAGAGGGCACGGTCAACATTTTTGTGTTGACCGCACCCTCTCACCTGCTCGATTCTTATTTTCGCGATAACTTCATCAAATAAACTCCGAATCGCGTGAAACTTGAACCAAATCGAAGAGAATAAGCCGATCTACATTTTTTGTAACAGGGGCACTAACCTTTGACGGCGTTTCGGACTCCGGATCTGAGTTGAAACTCTGGAGCTTCTAGCGCGAGGAGAGATAGTGAACAGGAAAAGAAGACGCCCAGGCAAGTAGAAGCTTCAACGCAGAGATGTAGCGGCGCTTCCGATCAGGGTCCTACTCAATCAGGAGGCCTGGGCGGCACACCCGACTCATCTCCCACAAGGCAATGACTGAGATCGCCTCCTCCTCGTCATCCGCGGAGCCAAGCTGTCTACCCTTGATAGGTGACAGGTGGGACAGCTTGGGCAACTCGTACCGAGGCAAGCCGATCTGGGAGTGGCAACGGTGAACGTTGTACAACACAAAGGCCGAACCTGTAACCAGGCGGAGATCAACGCCGGGCACAAAGCACACCTGCAAGTCCTTCTGCATCAAGGAAGTAGAAGAGTGCAATAAGCTAGAACGGTTCATGGAGGCAAAGTGAGCACGCCAGTCCGGCCTTTTCTTCACTGATGCACACCTATTGGCGACTCTCTCGCCGAAGCCAAGCGCATCGGCATATGGGAACAAGGGGCTACGACGGAAGAGCTGCGACCTGGTGGCCACCTCACCGGCTGGATCGAACTTAAAGTGAAGATCGGCCCAGCAAGCAAGTAAAAGCACACTGCCGAAGGGAGGACGGCCCACGCAAGCTGCGGATAGTCCGCAGTACAAGAAGCCCAGAACTGTAGGCCCCAACCGCGCACCGCTCCAGATGCCGCGGATGCACGAGAGTTAATCAACCTCCAGGAACCATCCTCCGCAGGAAACAAGAACACCGCAGCAAAGCAAGCCGCGAAACCCTTTGCACCGCGCAGAATCCGGTCCTCGTCCAGACCAGGAGCCGTCAGAAGAGAGATTGTCCAAGCCACCAACTTGGGAACACTGATTCGCTTGCCGGCCAACAAGGTGCTGATCTGCCGAGCCTCGACAAAATCCTGCAAGAATTCCAAGCAAGAGAAAGGTCCTGAAGGGATGAACATACCTTCAGTTTCTCCCTTCTTAGTCCGAGGGAGGCCGAGAAGGAGCTCTGCTTCTTCAAGAAGAACTGTACACTCAAAGCTGCCAAACACGAACGTGTGAGTGTCGGGGTGCCACAACTCAACAAGAGCTCCCATCAAACCGAAGTCAAGGGAGTAGCCTGAATATTGCTTGGCATGGATCAAGAGCCCGGTTAAGCCCCAATCTCGAAGAGTCGCTCTGACCGACAAGCCAAGGACGTCAAGCAAGCCGGAAAGCCAGGGAGGAGAGCAATACCGGCGAGGCCCAGGGAAGTTTGGGTAATCCTACAACCAAACAAGAGGTAAGAGAATTTTTTTTAAGAAAAAGAAGAAGAGAGTGGTTGAAAGCTAAAATTGGCAGCGAACTTACCAAGTCGGCGCCGATTCTGGCCTTCAGATGACCCGGGACGCTTGAAATACCTCGAACCGAGCCAACACGCTGCTTTTTCAAAGGAGGAGCCATTCTGGGTGTTGGTAGGACGATTTGGTCGTCCTAAGAGGCGTTTATATAGGGGAAATCGGTCCCGATTTGAACCGGATTCGGATTCGGTCAAAACAGGAAACTGGGATTGAACGCGCCCCCAAAGTGGGGGCGCGCAGGCCGCGCCCCTGTTTCGGGGGCGCGTTCGATCAAATTCTTCCAAAATTTCTCAAAAATTCAGAAAAAATCAGAAAAATTCATAAAAAAATTCAGAAAAAAATTTGTAAAATCAAATACATTTATGCTTGATTTTTATTAAGGTCGAGTGAACATCATTGTTCATTCAAAACTAACATTTTGATGAAAGATAGGAATTGCTCGCGGAAACAGAAGAATCAACATGGGAAACCCCCATAACTTGCCGACTAGCATATATGTCGCTAGTCGTGTGTTATTATCTTATACATTATTTGTTAGAGACCATGAGCACGGAGAAGACTTGACCCGAGATCCCCTTTATCAAAATCTACGACGGTCGGGTCATCTCTAATGCTCACGGATAAGCCAAAGTTGTCGTGTGAGGGACGATAGTTCCCGAATGGGTATCTTGACCTCATAGACAATCTATATCTTCAACTATTTGTTATACAAGTTTTGTTTTGTTTTATTGAGCCCAACATGCATCATGTAGCATTAATTGCATTACATTTTATTTTATCATTAAATACAGCATTTCCCAAACTTCACCTTCTCACTCTCTCGATCATTCTAAATCCCACCGTGTTTTCTAATCCCATAGTGTTCTCTAATCCCATCATGATCTCTAGTCCCACCAACCTCTCTAATATCCCACCGTGTCTATTAATCCCACCGTGTTCGGTAACCACTTTGTGCCCTGAAATCTTTTCACCACTATGGCCATTGCAACTTCTTTGCTATTCATCCCACCATGGCAGCCAATTCATCCCGCCAAGGGCCTTCTATTTGGTCAGAACTTGCACCGTCAATATCTTCACGGTCTATGCTTAAACCTTTGCCTTTCGGAATCTGAGATCATTCCATTCCGAATCGAATCTTGTCTCATGGAAGACTTAAATGAATCTAAGAGCCTAAATGTGCTCGATTGGTGTTCTTTTACTTTTTCAAAACAAATCTCTTTTTAAATTTTAGCCCGTCACAGTATAGGAACACCGCAAAGATCGGGTTACCGGCTGATGATGAACCTACGAACCCATGTTTCGGGGACTCCCCACCGCGTTGGGGGTTGGCTATTCTTCTCTCGTGCCAATGGCACATCTTTTACCAATCGAACATAGGAAGACTTGATGAAACATGGCGGTTAACCAAGAGACTTGAGGAGATTCGTCTTACCGAATCTGGTCGTTGAGCGTGTCTATATCTACACCTTGATGCCACCTTTTCAGTCCATCGCCATTTCACTCCACTACATTCCACTAAGATCCATCTCGTTTCACTACGCTTTCTCTACGTTTCACTCCGTTCCGCTACATGTCTTTCCCTTGCAAAGCCGACATCAAGGCGAGGCAAGCTGTAGACACGCCAAATTGGCTTGATTCGGAGCCCTATACTCTTATTCCATAGGCGATATCTTTTATTTGACCTTTATCTAATTCGGACTACCTCGTGGAGATGAGCTAAGGACATTGGTGGAGCCCCCCTTGTTAGTTGAGAATGGACCAATGATTTCCGGAATATTGCCGTAACTTTCAAGCGAGAGCCCCACGTGAACTGTAAAAACATGAAGCCGGCTCGATGACCGACCTTGAATGGTCCATAATTGAAGGTCTCGGGAGTCCCGCATGTGTTCCGTAACATTCAGGGTTTCCGAGAAGTCATTTTGGTAGGCGTCGGTCAATGACGGCATTCGTTATGGCTTTTTCGATCTGTGAAGACACGGCTATCTCGGACCATGTATTAGGCCTTTCAGGTCATCACCGGGTCTTTTCGGGTCATCCGGGTCGATTCTAGCCGAATATTTCATCAACCGGGGCCATACATCCGGTTCGGTCAATTTTAGGGTTTCGCGGCTTTTACGGCTTTCGATTCACGTTTACCGGGTTAATCTCAGATTTTTCGATGACTTCGGATTGTCCAATCGTACCGGACTTGTTCGGTCATCATTTTAAGTCATCCCGAGTTGACCCGAGATTTCTTGATCGGAATCGTGCTCTTTCGGATCTTCGCCCCGGGTTTCGGCTTTCCGCGAGAGGGTAAACCGGTAGAAAGCCCCGTGTGAACATATCGGGAGTCATGCCGGCTGGTTTACTGACTTGAGGAGGTGCGGTTGAAGGCCCTCTTTCCAACGCAACAAACGGGAGCCGAATCGGACATCCCGTTTGCAAGATACGGCTCGCGAAACACGCGCGCAGGAGAGAGAGTGTACCGCGCCCCCGCTCTCTTTGAAAGAGGAGGGCGCGCCCTGCGCGCCCTCAACCTGGGGGCGCGCCCTGCGCGCCCTCAAACCAGGGGTGCGCCCTGCGCTCCCCCGGTTCCTTTGAAAGGCGGGGGCGCGGTCAGTTTCTTTAAATCGCAAATTACACCGATTAGCACCTTCTAAACCGGATTTTTGGAAGGTTTTCGCGGAGGATTTTTGATTATTTGTACCGCTCCCCTGGTTCAGGGGCGCGTTACGTATGTCAAGTCAATTTTTAGCAATTTCCAGAAATTTTCGTCGATTTTTAGCAATTTCCGGAAATTTCCGTCGATTTTTAGCAGTGAGACGCGTAACGCGCCCCCTCTTCCTTTGAAACAAGGGGGCGCGCAGACCGCGCCCCCGAACTGGGGGCGCGCCCTGCGCGCCCCTGGTTTGAGGCGCGCCCTGCGCGCCCTCCTCCTCTTTGAAACACGGGGGCGCGGTAGGTCCAGTTTCTAAATTTTGCACCGGCTTCCTTCCCCTATAAATTGAGGGCCATTCTCAGCGACCCGAGGTTAATCCCCGGGTGCCTAGCTCGTCCAGAGGTCGTCCAAGCTCTTCTCCAAAGCCATCCCGACGTCCAAAGGCGATCCGAAGTCAAGAAATCGATCCCGAGGTGAAGGAGAAGGCTCGATCCGGGCGTTCTACATCAACCATCTTCATCGACTTCTGCAGAAAATCCGGGGCTCCTGATGCAAAAGTCTTCAACATAGAAGTCGTTCGTCTCTTCGTCCTCTTTCATCTCCAACTGACGGCACTTAATTCTGACTTGCCGTTTGTTCGTGGCGATTGCTGCATTGGGGGCGCACATCCAGGTTCTGTTTTCTATATCCGCCCACTTTCAGAATTTTTACTGACTCATACATGAGGATTTAGGATAAGTCATCAACATAGTAACTCTTTATCTCTGAGTCCTCCGTCTACTCCAACAAATGTAACTCGATTCTAACATCGGGGTCGTCCGTAGCTTCCTCTGTACCAAAGTCGCGCCAGAAGGGTGCAAAGCTACCCGAACCGGCCTTTTCTCAACCAACTCGGCTTCAACTCAAGCCGATCCGTTCCATAAGCTTTCTCAACTCACTTAACTCAGTTCATTTACTGTTTTAAAGCATATTTCAGTTTATTTGCATCATTTTTACATAATAAAAAAATACAAAAAATGGGTTAAGGCTCACCCCAATCCGGTGAGTTCGATTCCGTTTGCTTCTTTCTCATCTTTTTACTACAGTTACTACACCTCCCATAATTCTAATTATTTTCTTCACTTGGTTTATTTTTCTATTTGCACAGGTTGAACAAGCTAGCATTGATTGGAGACTCTTCTTCATCGGCCGGCCGAAGAAGAAGAAGGTTGAACCCATATCCCGATCTCCCACGCTAAGGTACACGGTCAACTCAACTCAACTTCTTAATTTACATCCCATAAATCGGAGCCCGCGGCTCCTGGCGACCACATTTCTCATGCTTTAATTTCATCTCCTCCTCACTCTCCTCCCACATGACCCGAACCATCTCCGGTGCTCGAGCGACGCCGTGAGATGAAAGTTCGGGGATCAATGTGAGTGTGGGATCGAGGTGAGGACATTTTACCGCTTTCCGAGTGTTTTCTGATTCACTCCCTTTTTCTCCTATTCCGTCTTTCACCTTTTATTGAGGTGCCGATCCGGAACCCATTTCTGGAGTCGACACTTGGTCCCCACTAGGATGTTATCATGATATCCCATCTTTGCATAATGAGGGTTATGCAAATTCGTCAAAAATTAGTGCAAGTGTAAATTAGGATGAAAGACCATATCATAATTTTAATGAATGTCTGTAATGTTGATATAATTATATCTCTGCTGTAGAATATTATAAACCACCATTAGTCTAGCATGCTAGATGCTAAGCAGTTTAATGGCTCACACTTCTTATATTGGTTTTGAACTACAAGAATAGTTCTCATAGTTGACCTATTAACTATCCTACTTGAGAAGTAGGTATCTCCTACAATTTCTAATGATAATATGTTATCTCACAATATTAAAAAGATGTATTGATTGCCTTATATCAAATGTTAGCCTCTATTAGATAAAATTGTAGTGGCAACATAGATAGATGGATATGATATCCATCATGGCTCATGGTGATGAGCTATTTAAGGGTAAATAAGAATAATATGTCTTGAATACTTCTTATTGGTATGACCAATAAAAATAAGTAAGATCATTAGATAGAGATAGAACGAGATAGTTAAGAATCAAAGAAGTAAGTCAAGATATTATAACCCAAATTAGACATAGCATTCTTCTACTATCATGATGACGGTAAGTAGAAGATGAAGTGTAAAGTGTATTGCACGTAATGCAAAGATGGAGCTTGAGAAGTTTCATGTATCTAAGTCATTAATATTTTCTTGTTTTAAATAAACATTTAAAAGTATAAGATACTATATGTGTGTATCATAGTATAAGATACTAGGGATGCATATAATAGTATGAGATACCAGATATGCATCATATATCTACAATGAATTGTAGATAATAGCAAGTAAATGAAGGTTTAAAGAAGATTGTTGACCTACATATGAAATGGTACAAAATGTTGCATCATTATTGGTGGGAGATACAAATTTTCTATAGCCTTCTAGAGTTGTCTTATATATCCTTCTAAAACAACATTGTTTTTATTTCTTAGTTGAATAAATGGTGATTTATTCTATGGTATGAAAATGATAATTAGTAAAGTGTTTACCAATAGGAGCATGATAAAGAGTTTATTCATATCAGATATGCATGCTTTTATAATATGTGTGAATAATTCTCATTAAGTGAAGTAGATTGATATTGATCAATCTATTCTTTAGTAGTATGGTCATATTTATAAGAAAAGACTTAAGAAGTACAATTCGGATGGAAACATATAGGTAAATGATTTAGAATTATTAACTATATGTAAGTCTTATCTTATTAAGCAAAATGACCAACTCTCCAATTGTTAGACATGGGGAAAGGGTTAAAGAGTTTATAAAACTCATGCATCTAGATGCATGTTAGCCCATATCTATTAAAGTTAGAGGATAATATTTCAACTTCATTAATTTTCAAAGATGATTTCTCTAGATATGGACAAATGTATTTTTTAAAGTTCAAATCCAAAATCTTTGAGAAATTATTTGAGATTAAGAATGAAGTTGAAATATTAATGGAAAGATTATTAGAACCCTTTGATGAGATCAATGAGGGGAATACTTAAGTGATAATTCACACATAAAAGAAGGATAGTAGGATCTAATTTTGATGGACACCTCTTATACATTTTAGCTTAATTGAGCAGCTAAAATGAGAAGCCATATTGTGTAGGACATAATATGGATAATGACAACCTTTGCAAAATTCTTCTTTGTCTTTTTAGGGGTTAGCACTCAATATAGGCACTTGATCTTAAATTGGTACCTTCCAAGTCTATTCCAATTATTCCATATCAAATATGGAAAGGGGTTAAAGCTTTAAAGTTTCAGAATGTCTGGCCTGGTGAAAAAGTATAACCCTATCAAGTTGGGATATAAGACTATAAAGTGTTGTCTTGTCGGATATCCTAAGTAAACTTAAGGATATTAATGCCACCCTTAGGGAGAGGGTATAAGTTGCTCATCTCACCATATTTCTAGAGGAAGAGTCCCTCTTTCAGAAAGATAGTGGAAGCAAGGTATAAATAGAAAGTGTTCCAATCCCACAATCCAATGACACTTTTATTAAGGTACTAGCTTATATTTACACAAGGAAAAATCATAGATATTTTCTTGTGTCCAATCAACCTAAGAGATATGTGAGACATATCTTTGATGGAAGAAATGAGACATAAGATAAAAGGATAATGATCCTAAGATCTATGTTGAAACAATATGAGATATTGATTCAAAATGGGAAGAAACAATAAAATCCGATATAAACTCTATCTATTCTAATCAAGTTCAGAACTTGATTGATCCACCTAAGGATTTAGTATCTATAAAGTATAAATGGATTAATGAAGAATAGATTGAAGTAGATTAGAAGGTAGATACCTTTAAAGTAAGGATAGTTAAAAGAGATATCATTTAAGTCAAATAGTTGACTATGATAAGTCCTTTTAATTATGCCATGGAATTAATCCATTCAAATTTTGATTGTTACACACTATGACTATAGGATATGTCAAATGAATGTTAAGATAGTGTTTCTCTATGTTATTTTGAGAAACAATTGTATATGATACAACTTTTGAGAATCAAGTTCCAAAACATCCAAATAGTGTGTGTGTATAAGGTCCATTTATGAACTAAAGTAAAACTTCTCATAGATGGTAGATAAGATTTAATGAGATTAAATCTTATGACTTCATTGGGAATGAAAATGTGCCTTGTGTATTCATATAAAATAAGTGGGAGTGCTATTATCTTCTTGACATAATATATACATGACATACTACTCATTGAGAATGAAGTAAGTATATTATTATAAGTGAGCCTAGTTATCAAATTAATCCTCCAAACTGAATAAGAATTTTAAGATCTATGGAGATACATCTAAAAAGTTTTGATCTTGCTTAGTTTATGTACATAGTTACCATTATCAAAGGGTTTGATATGGTAAACTTCAAGATAGATTTCTTACCATATATAGTGTGGAGTTGATCTCTTTAAAGAGATGTCTTTGTAAACTTCTTGAGAAATAAAGAGATCACATTAGTATAGCCCTTATGCTTTTGTAATAGGGCCTATCACATTTGTAATGCTAAGTACATGACTTCATTAATGCTCTAAGTGTTATAAGCATTCATCAAGTAAATCTATGTGAGAGTCACAAGATAATTAAGAGATGTGTCCTTGAGTACTTGAGAAGCACTAAGGATGTATCACTAATGTATGGAGGATAAGACTTGAAGTCTTGTATTTTTATGAACACAAGCTTCTAATCAGATAAGTTTGATAATAAGACAAAGTAATGGTAGTGCAGTGAGTTGGAAGAGTTCTATGCAAGAGAACACTACTAATTCCACAACTAATCTAAAGTAGATTGCATAATGACTATATATTGCTTGAGAAGCAGACTAGATGAAGATGTTCATCTGGCTTATGGGATTATCCCAACCTTCTCTGAAATTGTATCATTGTTTTGAGAAAATAATAGGGTAGAGCCAAAGTTTCATTAGAAGTTTTAAACTTCTATAAAAATACCATAGAATCAGAGATATAATTAGTGAAATGAGTTCACTGAACTGACCAATTTAGAAAAACTTGATCGGTATTTTATCGAACTGTCTATCAGGTTATTCTTACATCTCAATAGCACGGTTGGATCTTTGACCTGAGTCACCAAAGATGTCTTATTGGATATATCTTGTACTTTGATTATTGACTTATGGATCACCATCTGGATGGTCCAGTATAGTTGATGTATTAGGTGCAAGAGAAACCTGGTGGAGGCAATTGAGCAGACAACAAGGGATTGTTCACTCTCGGTAGGAGAGAGAGAATGTCCTATGGGATAGTACTTTAAATTCTTGGCCAAGGTAGTTAGGATAATTGGAAAAAGATTTTTCCAATTGATCCAAACTTGAGTACAGGATCCCATAGAGTTGGAATATTTAGGGGTTGACAGTCAGTGCTAAACCCGTGACCGACCGGGACATTGTATGAATGAGGATTTAAATCCGTGTGGTAATTGATGATGAAAATGCTCAATAGATGTTATTTAACTCTTCAAAGTCATTTGAGATCATAGGATGTGACTTTTACCTTTTATGATCAGAAAGCCATAAAAATTGTAATTAGATAACGGGATTTAAGTTAAAGGAATTGTTCTTTTAAATTAATTAAGGCTTCAACCAAATTGGCTATTGGGCCTAGTGGGTCACACACATTAGATCTAGTCAATAAGATGAGGGCATGGACGTAATTTTATAGAAGTTTTGAGTTCTTGTGAAAAATTCTATCTTCTATATATAAATGGCTTATGAAGCCAAACCCTAACAAGCCACAGGGCTGGAGCATGTCCTAAACAGCCTCTCTCTCTCCTCTAGAAGGCAATCTCCCATGGTCAAGTTTGGATTTGGAAAGCTTATGGAGGCCCAAAGAAAGGGAGAACTCGTCTATTAAAGCAGATCGTGTGGATACCGCTAGAGACTGGGCACTTGAACAGTTTTCAGCAAGGAGGAATGTCCTCTCTTCATCCATGGTGAGAGATTTTTTAAATCTCATGAGGTACTCTCATTCTACTTCATATTCGGTTCCCGATTTTACTCGTTCGGCATCGACCAAGGCAAAGATCATGGTTTTAAGAAATCAAAATTTTTTCACTGTCATGTTATGATTCCTTACACTTGGCGATATGACTCAAACTCCTTTGAGTTATATTATCTACCTCTATCTATTCTTCACACCTTAATATCCCTACCCAGTTGCCTTTTCACTTTTGCTCTATATCTTTTAAAATAGTTGAGTGCCTCAAACTTAACAGAAATGAGATACACATAGGCATACCTTGAGTAGTCATCTATAAATGTAATAAAATATTCCTTATTATCATATGTTTTTACACTTAGAGGTCCACAAATATCTGAGTAAATCAACTCTAACAATTCTTGTGATGTATGTCCTACTGTGAATGATTTCTTAGTCATCTTTTCGACTAAGCAATGTTTGCAAGGTGACAATTCTATCTCTGACAATGGCAGCATATTCATTCTTGCCATTAATTTTCATTTTAGATTTTTTGGGATGACCCAATTTAAAATGCCAAAGATCACATTCTGTCTGATAACACAAGGAATACTTAGAACTAACATCTGAATTATTTCTTTCAGTGTCAAGTATAGCAATATAAAATAGATTATGTTTTGGAGAAAACTTCCCCGTTGCATATATATCCTTATCCTTTCCAATTGACACTCCTTCATTCCAGAATCTAACATCGAGGCCCTTTTTCACCAATGCTAGAACATATATGAGATTCCGCCAGATTTGAGGTGCATAAAACACATCCTTGAGGATCATAATATTATTCCCAAGATCCATCCTATAAGTACCAACACCTTCCACATCAATATAGGTGTCATTTCCCATCATTAGCCTTTATTCACCAGCATTTAATTTCTTTAGGGACACAAACCCTTTCTTGGTCTTTGCAACATGTCTAGTAGCTCCTGAATTGGCCTACCACTCATCTGAATTTGTCAAACTTGTGCCACATTCAGTAACGCTGACAAATTCTCTTTTTCTAATTCCCTTATCTTTCGGGAGTAAATTTTCACCCACATTTCTATGCTTACTTGGATAGTTGGCTTTGAAATAACCAAACTTTCCATAACTGTAGCAAGCATATTCAAGAATCATCTTGTGGTGTTGATATTGAGCAACTAGCTTCATTTTTATTGTATTAGCCTCTATTAGATTCACCTCTAGTCTTTTCCTTCTAACCATACTATAAAATTCTATTGCTAACCTTAAAGGCAACTTAATGACAACTAAAACTAAACTAGCAATTCTTAAGATTGTGGCAATCATATTCAATGAGGGTAAAAGTCTAATCAATATAGTGGTGATGAATAATTTCTTTGGAATCATACTTCCAAAAGTAGCTAGATTCTTGGTCTTAACTATCAATTCATTTTCATGCATTATCACATCTTCTCCCTCTTGTATTCTACAGGCATAATACCTGTGTAGTAAGAACTGGGTTTTAATTTTCATGACAATAGCATATCTTTCTATGATAGTATGCCATAATTTATAAGGTATCTCACAAGTTTCAAAAAGCTTAATAAGATCAACCTCCATAAATATTATCTTATATTTTCGAGCCTTCTTATCATCCACTATCCATTGCTCACTCATTTTATTTTTCACCTCAGTGGGAGTTTCATTAAGTTTTGGAGCAATGCTCTTAATAAGATTTTTTATATTGTCACAAATTAGACAATATCTAATTTTTCTATGCCACATATCATAAGTAATTCCATTCAGTTTGTCCAGTTTTGCCAATATTGTAGAAGAAGAGAAAATTGAGATGTTAAGTTGGTTGAATAAAAGTAAGAAGAGAAAAATGGCATCTTCAAGAACAAATGACTTTCTTGAATGTTTTGAGAGTAATGAAGATGCCCAAGAGGGTGACATACAACATTCAGAGAAAGGAAGTGGGAGTACTAAATCTATAAATTTAGTTTCACTTCTAGATAAAAGCAAGAAAAATAAGGGTCCTATGGATGTCTTTACAAGAATGTCTGCCGAGGATTTTGTTGATGCAAGAAGAAGTGGCAAAAAATATCAAAGCATTTTGAATAGTCAATTGAAGAAAGAAGAGCAAGCATTGTTTGAAGAACATGCAGCCACTTGGTTCTATGAAGCCAGCATTTCATTCAATGCTACAAAGTTGATAAGTTTCGAGGTCATGTGTGAATCTGCTGGTCGAGTTGGGTCGGGTTGTAGGCCTCCGAGTTATCATAGCTTGAGGGTGCCTTTACTTAAGAAAGCGGTGGAAAAAATTGCTACAATGCATTTGGAGTATGAGCAATGTTGGAAAATGTATGGTTGTACCATAATATGTGATAGTTGGACTGATAGAAGACAACAAAAATTACTTAATTTCTTGGTCAATTGTCCAGAGGGGACCTACTTTCTAGAGTCCATAGATGTCTCTGACTGCAAAGAAGATGCCATACTTATTTATGAACTTTTTGACAAAGTTTTTGAGAAAATTGGTGAGCAATATGTGCTTCAAATTGTGACTGACAATGCATCATACAACATTTCAGCTACGAGATTGTTAATGGAAAAAAAGCATTTGTATTGGACACCTTGTGCAACACATTATCTTGATTTAATGTTGGAGGATATCGGAAAGATGAAAGTTTATGTAGGTACAATCTCAAAAGCCAAGAAGGTAACTAATTACATGTATAATCATTCACGTTTATTGGATTTCATGAGGAACGAAATGAAAGGAAAAGAACTTGTAAGGTGCGGGTTAACACGGTTTGCTCCATCTTTTCCCACCTTGGACAGATTAAATGATGATGTGGTAAAAAGAGGATTGAGGAGATTATTCTCTTCCGATGCTTGGGATAAAAGTGTGTGGACAAAGACAAACATGTGAAAAAATGTGCAGTCCATTATTTTTCAAATCAAATTTTGGCATGGAGTAGAAGAAATCTTGAGAGCATGTCAGCCAATTTTACAAGTTTAAGGATAGTGGTTGGGGATAAAAAGTTGGCAATGGGCTATTTGTATGTTACAATGGAATGTGCAAAGCAGAAAAGTATTAAAAACTTTGCGGGAAAGGAAACAAAATATACTCCCATCTTAAAAATTGGGGATCGATGATGGGATGTGATAGAAATGTATGCCCTACAAGCCAATCATATGTGATATGATTTTACATTTCTTGTAATATCTTGTTCAGTATAAATAGCATAATCTTCATTACTTGCACTATCTAGATGCATCTATCGTAATGAAGTCCTAGGTTGCATGCAATGATGATTGAATCATGATGAGATCATGATAATGAGATCAATCATCTAGAAGTATGTACTCTAAATGTTCTTAGTCGTAGGATCCTCGAGACGGGACATCAAGGATCCGATAAGACTAGTGTATATGATATTTTCTCATATGATGAGAATGATCGATCTCATTAGTCATCAGTGTGGGGACACTGAGATACATGTACAAGTGCTCATTAGAGGAATGAGTTCACTGAACTGACCAGTATAGAATCCATGAATGGTATCTTACCAAACTGTCGATCAGGGTATTCTATCATCACAGTTGCATAGTTGGATCTTTGACCTAACTCACCAAAGATGTCTTGTCGGGCGTATTATGTGCTTTGACTGTTGACTTATAGATCACTTAATATTGTGATACTGTATAGTTAATGGATTGGGTATATGGGAAACCCGGTGGAGGCAATTGAGCGGACAATAGGGAATCGTCCACTCTCGGTAGGAGAGAGAGAGAATGTCCTATGTGTAAGGAATCGTCCATTAAAATTTGGCGCAGCGGAAGCGACGATTCCTATGGGTTCCTTTAGAATCTGTCTCAATCAGAAACGAATGACGAAAACCGAAAACCGATCAAATCGGGTTCGAATATACCTGATAGGGATTCATATAATCCCATGGAGAGGAAGGAGATGAGCTTCTCAAGCTCTCCAAACCGTTCAAGTGTCCGGTCTCTAGCAGTATCCACACGAACTTCATCCACAACAGGTTCTCCCTTCAGCGCCGGCCTCGAGAACTCTTCCCGAACGGAGCTCCATCGACCATGGACACCTTCTAAAGAGAGGAGGAGGTAGGGAGGAGACTTGGGACGTGGTTTTCACCCTTGGCTTGATTGGGTTTGGCTGAAACCATTAGTATTTATAGAGAATTATGGAATTTTTCATAAAAACCCAAAATCTCTATAAATTACGCCCTTGCCCCTGTACTTGTGGATAAGTCCTTTTGTGTGTGACCCACTAGGCCCAATAACCTATTTGGTTGATGCCTAAATAAAATAGAACAATTCTATTTAATTTAATTAAATCCGTTATCCGATAACAGATTAATCGGCCTACCGATCATGAAGGGTACAAGCCACATCCCATGATCCCAAATGGCTATGGGGATAATCTCATCTCCATTGAGCATTTCCATAATCAGTTACCACATGGATATAAACCCTCATCCATCCAATGTCCCGGTCGGAAAGGAGTACGTCATCGACTGTCAACTCCTTAGTGTACCGACTCTATAGGATCATGTACTCGGAATTGGATCAATTGGAAAACTCCTTTTCCAATTATCCTATCTACCCTGGCCAGGGATTTAGAGTACTATCCCATAGGACATTCACTCTCACTTACCGAGAGTGGACGATCCCTTGTTGTCCGCTCAATTGCCTCCATCGGATTTTCCTTGTACCCGATCCATCACTATATAGGACCATCTAAATTGTGATCCATAAGTCAATGGTCAAAGCACAAGTTCCACCCAACAAGGCATCTTTGGCGACTCAGGTCAAAGGTCCAACCATGCAACCGTGATGATAGAAAACCCTGATAGACAGTTCGGTAAGATACCATTCAGGGTTTCTAATTCGGTCAGTTCAGTAAACTCATTCAACTAATGAGCACCTGTATGTGTATCTCAGTGTCTCCACACTAATGACCAATGAGATCGGTCGTCCTCATCACATGAGAAGACATCACATACACTAGTCTATCCGAATCCTTGATGTCCCATCTCAAGTATCCTATGACTAGGAACATTTAGATCAAATACCTCTAGATGATCAATCTCATTATCATGATCTCATCATGATTTAATCATCATTGTATTTGATCAAGGACTTCATTATGATATTCGCTTCTAATAAGAGCTTATAATGAAGATTTGCTTAATTAATTGAATGAGATATTTCTAGAAATGTCAAATCATATCATATATGATTGGCTTGTAGGGCATACATTTCTATCACTATAGATAATACTCTAAATCCTTAGCCAAGGTAGATATGATAATTGGAAAAGAGTTTTCCAATTGATCCAATTATGAGTACAAGATTCCATAATGTCGGTATATTTAGGAGTTGACAGTCAATGCCGTACTCCTATCCGATCGGGACATTAGATGGACGAAGATTTATATCCGTGTGGTAACCGATGATGGAAAGGCTCTTTGAAGAGGAGTTTATCCCCGAAGCTGTTTGGGATTATAGGATGTGGCTTGTACTCTTTATGATCAGTAGGCCGTTAAATCTATTATGAGATAATAGATTTAATTTAAAATAAGTTGTTTTTTTTAATTAGGCCTCAACCAAATGGGCTATTGGGCCTAGTAGGTCACACACATAAAGGCTAATCCATAAGTTTGGGGGCAAGGGTGTAAATATAGAGAAATGAGGGGTTTTTGTGAAAAACTCCAAATTCTCTATATAATAGCGAATTGAGCATGAGCCCCACAAGTCAAGGGCTGCAAAATTCGTCCCTACCTCTCTCTTTCACGTTTTCCTATGTTGGAGGCCATCGAGAGTCGATGGGACTTCATCCGGGGCGAGTCGAAAGGTCCAACGCGAAGGAGAACCCAACTATGGAGGCGGCTCGTGTGGATACGACTATAGGCCGCACACTTGAGCTTCAGATGGTAGACCTCAAAGAATAATTAGACAATCAAGTGCATCACATTATACGTCATCAAGAGATGAAAATAGTGATGAAGAACTTCTAGATGATGATGATGATGATGATGATGATGATGATGATGATGATGATGATGATGATGATGGAGGTGCATCATGGGAGAATCAAGAAACACATGAAGAAAACAACGAAAAAGAGGAAACTAAAGCACCTGATGTTGATATTTTAGAAAATGTTGTGTTCGGTTTTAAACTTTGAGTTGGTGATGTAACTTTTAAATATTTTTGTCTTTTAAGTTTTATTTTTCAACTTTCATGTTTTAAGTACTCTTTCGATGTTACTTATGTTCTGAGTAAATGATGATGTTAGTTGTATTGTCTTTTGATATATTTTTAATGTTTTCAATTTGAATACTTCATATCTCACTATGTTAGTGCCTTATATTGTGATAATGTGGAATGTTTAGTATTTGTATTTTACAAATATATTGTGAACACTATTATGCAAGTTCTTAAAGAAGAAAAGAAGTTCAAACAATGTTTACATTATTTGGTAAGTTCATTTGGTTTAAATTATCTTAAGTTTATATTTTTTTGTACATGTTATGTTCTTGATCTTATTCAAGTTTGGTTATGAATGTATGTCAATTTGATTAAATTTGTAAGTTTTATTTCAATTTTTGTGTATTACAATGTCATAATAGTTTCACCCCCCCCCTCATACCTCACCTTACCGCCTAGGCAATGCCTAGGCTTATGTCTTGTCGCCTAAGCTATAAAAAACCTTTTAGGCGCCTTGGACGCCTTGTCACCTTGACAACTACGATGCCAAACAAGTTCATACTGTTATGTGATTTGAATTATGATAAGAACAAATAAATCACTAAAAATATGTAATAAATGATGGCAACAGATATATCTAATTTGATGAACTATGTTCAAATTTTAAATTAAGATAATACATATCAACGCAGTTAGTAAAATAACTAATAATGTATCATGTATAAGCATATCATCAAGTTTATAACATAATCAGGACACTTTAAATTTAAAATTTAATGATCATAGGTTAAGCTGCTTAGTTGACGATGCACAGTTTATATATATGTATATTAGATACAGAATTTAAACTCACCTTGATGCAGTAGATCACGAAAGCACTTGTGTTTGAGCATTTAATGCTCAATCGTAGCATAAATACTTTGTCACCATCAAAATAAACCTTCGATGAAGTCCGACGAGCGGAGGCAAGAGAGGAAAGCGGCAGGCGACCAATGATGTGCTACAGTAGATCACGTAAGCACTTGTGTTTGAGCATTTAATGCTCAATCATAGCATAAATTCTTTGTCACCCTCAAAATAAAATAAAATAAAATCTAACCTTCGATGAAGTCCGACGAGCGGAGGCAAGTGAGGAAAGGGGTGGGCGACCCATGATGTGGTACAGTAGCACAGAGCCCGGACCGAAACGCTTGAGGTCACGCTAGGAAAGATGCTCCGTGCAAAGTGAGGTGCTGCCGAAGGTCGCGAGAGCACGGGTGAAGCCGTGGCAGCGCACGGTGGCCGGGAATGGCGCTGCGCACAGAGGCTACGGCGGCGGATAAGGAGTCGCGAGCGAGTGCGGTGGACGGCCGCGAGTGCGCGGGTGCCCACGGGTGAAGCCGCGGCAGCGCACAGTGACGAGGCGACGGCGAACCGATGGCAGCCGATCTCAAGGTCGCGCAGGGAGGAGCTGGCTCAGCGTCGATGTGGTGAGGTGATGACACGGGCAGTGTCAATGACAGGCACGGATCCGAGCGACTGCGGCGGACAGCCGTGAGTGCGCGGGCGCATACGGGTGAACCGCGGCAACGCGGGACGGCCGGAGTCGGCGTTGTGCCCGAGGGGGATGGTTGCGAGGGTTCGGCTCGCAGCAACGGCACAGGATCATAGAGGTGACAATAAACTAAGGTTGGTGACGTACCCAGTGCAACGGCATCTAGAGACGATGACGACGACGCCGACACCGATTTTGTTGGAAACATTTCAATAATATTATTAGACATTTTTATTATTATAAAATTTAAAATTGATATTGATAATAATTATTTAATGATATTTAATTAATAATAATAATTTTAAAATTTATAATAAATGTTTAGGTAATAATTTATTTATAATGTAATACGAGTGTTAACTGATATTAATTTTGATATTGATATTCTATTTTTTATAAATATCAATATTAATTTAAATATATTATTATTTTTAATATTTTAATCAAACATGCCATAATATATTACTTTTGATAGATCTAATAGTCACCATCAAATTTTTATGGTACCTAATATCAAAAGTTACAATTGTGTCGATGACTAATGCCCTTCTCCATCGAGCCATTGAACTCTAGTCGACCAACATATAGGAGTGGTCTGGTTAAATATAATTTCTGTTTTTAGTCTTCAAAAAACGTAAAACATAAAGGAGTGACGGAAGTGTACGGTAACATCGAGTTCATTGCATAAATAAATGGTGAAAATTGAAATTAACAGAGGTCCATCGGACCGGCTTTTAACAGAAACTCCGGTTAGAAAGTCAGTTTAACTACATTCTGATTTTTATGATTATTTTACATTTTTGCTCTAACGAGACACGCTTTAAAGGCCAGATTAAATGTCTCTTTTGCACACATAAAATTTAAAACCACCAAATCGGTCTAGCCGCCGCATTGCCTTTGGTCCCAAGAAAATAAAATATTGTCTTAAATTTTTTAAAAATGTCAAAGATAAATTATCATAGTATAGTTGAATAAAATATCAAATTAAGTCTATCTAAACTGATATAATATTTAATTAATTATTTAAGAACAATAAAAAGTGATTATGATATTTAATAAAATCTAAGTTCGTCCATCAATATAAATCTAAAAGAATATATAATCATACATTATTATTCATATTAGATTTAGTTATATTGATATTTTTAATGTTAAATAAAATATAATAATATAATGTAATGATTATATTTAAAATAAAAATAAAATTGCATTTTAAAAAAACATTTTTTTAAATATTTAAATTATGAAATAAAAACTATACTTATTTTTAATAAATTTGATAAAATTTTATTTTATCATAAAAATACAAAATAAAATGACTTAGACAATTTTGCTTTTAAAATAATAATAAATTTTTTATAAATCAAATACAATCAGCATGATGTAATAAATCAATTAATATTTTATATTATAATTAAATTTCAACATAAATCAGTTGTAATAAATTTTTTTCTCGAAATAGATTCCTATTTTATAGTCATAAACTTGGAATAGAGATCTGATAACAAATTGAAGTGTAGCTATACTAACTTTTTGCTTCAAACACGATAATTCTGTGTAGTTATAAATAACATATGATTACCATCACATGATAAATAGATTACTATTTAATAACTTGTGTTAGCTTTAAATCATGATACGAAAACTCAATGGTGAACCATCCCTTGGCAGTCAAATATAAAAAAATTATTCCAATGTAATAATACCATGTAGTTCTAAATTAGATATAATATAATAATTATATTAATATATAGTCATTTATAATAGATTTAAATATTTATTTAAATTAATATTTTTTGCTCCAAATTTAATAATACATTTTATATATAAATTATATATAATCAAAATTATGTAATAAATATATTAATATTTAATACTTTAATTAAATTTTAATCTTGTTATAACTCAGATGCAATAATTTCTTGCATTGAACATAATTATACTTTATACTTCTAAATTAGATTATCAACATGATGCAATGAGTAGATTGGTGTTTAATATTCTGTATTATATTTAAATATTAATATAAATAAGATATAATAAATAAGTTTTGTAATCTAATA
Source organism: Cryptocoryne crispatula var. balansae (assembly GCA_036172225.1). NCBI lineage: Eukaryota > Viridiplantae > Streptophyta > Magnoliopsida > Alismatales > Araceae > Cryptocoryne > Cryptocoryne crispatula. Next base: position 32,757,846 of record CM069926.1, on the reverse strand, counting down.
ATGATTCCTTAAAAATAATAATACTTTATAATTATAAACTATGTATAATTAATAACACATAACAAATAGATAAATATTTATTCATGTATATTAGACTTCAATATTAAAATACGTTTCATTTAATAATTTTTTGTCGTAAACAAAATATCTTTTATAACTAGAATCCAAAGATTACTTACAAGGGAAGGGAGGTGCGCCGTAGGGCCGTAAACGGGTCGGATTCAGTAGCGGATTCACCAGAATCCGATTTCGATTCCGATAAGGGTTAAGAGTTCCGATTCCGATTCCGATAATTTCGGAATCATTATGTTCCGATTTCGATCCGATTCCGATTTTGTTATTGAAATCGGAACCGAATCCGATAAAATCCGAAATGCATATAAAATATTATTTTTTATTCAAAAGCGAGTCAATAATTTACATATAATTAATAATTTTTGATATAATCTTCTTTAAAATTTTATTTTTATTATTTTATCAATTTATATATTATATTTTATAATTATTTAACTTTGTTTTATTTAATTTTATTTATATATAATTATTTTTTTATCAAAATCGGATTAATGAAAATGGAATCAACTGATTCCGATTTCGATTCCGATAAACTACCGGAATATCCGATTCCGATTCCGATAGCTTATAGGATACAAAAACAAGTTCCAAACCCATTAATTTTTATCGAAATCGAATCGGAATATCGAAATATCGGATTCCGTTTACACCCCTAGTGCGCCGAAGGTTTAGGGTGGTTGGACAGTTGGACTGTCCATATAAGAACATTTGCTTAACGTACCGTGGATTGAAGTCACTTTCTTAATTGAGCTGTAAATTAAAATTTCATAAATAAATTTTCAACAATTTTGACCCCTACTTCATGGTGAGATCCTCATTAACTGCTATACATATTTGTAAGAAGTTCGATTCATCTCAAAAGTCTTTGTGAGGTGAGTCTTCAACTCTCTCACAAAAATGATGTGATGACATAATTTAATAATATTTAATAATAAATTAATATTATCATATTATTTTTTTGTGAGAAGACTGAAAAACTGGTCCAAGAGGACTTGCTAGGTGACCCTGACTCCGTCAGTAGCATTCTTATGACCGTACGCAATGCGGGGCTCCAAAAGCCCAAGTGTTAATTGGATGTTCCGTGTCCAAAAAAAAAGTTAATTGGATATCAGTGTATTCCAAGGGGGCCTCCCACCCTGTGAATCCGCCAGCTATATATACACGTATCTGTCCGTCAACAGGATCCAAAGGCTCTGAACGCCAGCTCGCGCCACAACCGGACGTGATATGCTTTTGGCAGTTTTTAAGATCCTCGCTGCAGGAGGGCCAGAACCCTCCCTCATTATTTGCCCTTCGTCCGTCTATCGTCCTCTGGACAGGAAAAAAAGCGGGTCGACCCGCATCCCCGTAGAGGCGTAGTTCCCCCCTTTCCCTCGACACTGCCAGAGCAGGGCTATCTAGCTGACGCTTCTCTCGCACTTTCCTTTTCGAAAAGGAGAGATATGGAAACGAGGAGGCTGCACTGCTTTGCCTCCCAGCGCAGCGTGGAGCAGTCCCTGCAAGCCGACTGCAAGCACACCATTCTATCGGTATCTTCCCTACCGTATGTACGCGCGCCCGTCCATCAGTTGTCGCTCGGCGGGGGTGTCAACAGGTAGGGCTAAGCTCTGCGCAAAGTCTGCCAAATCAAAGTCCGACCAATTAATATCATTCTGCCTGTATTATATTGTCGGCCCAACACTCACAAAAATCGTAAACTTAACCCAATTAAACTCAACCCAACTTAAATTTTGTTTAATAAATATATTATTATCAAATTTAATAAATTTAATATAAATTGTAAAACTGATAAAAATTTAATTTAAATATTTTTTAATAAGTAGAAATAATATGTTTGATTAAATTATGTCATAAAAATTAAGATCTGTCATTTAAACCAGTTTTGACTACGACCCCATTAAATGCACAAGACAAATCTTTGGTTCCTAAATTTATTCATCCGCTGTCAGCTCGGCCCACAAATGGGTGGGGTGGCTCGGCCCACTGCCACCCCTACGTTCACCTATGCATCTGTTCGACGGCAATGCTCTTCCTTTGGCTGTGTGCTTCACAGGCGAGGCGCCGTGGGGTCACCTGTGTCCCCCAGCGGAGGCAGCTTCTGGGCTTTCACACACTCACATGCACAGACAGAGAAAGGGAAAGCGAGCCAGAGCCTTCTCTCTCTCTATCAATCTTTAGCTGCGTATATATGTTCTTAGCTACTCTACATGATGCCGTGCTTTCTTCAGTTCTCTGGCGAGGTTAAACAGGTTACCGCTGGGATACTTTGGCTTTGCGTCTTGTGTGGTGCCAGAATGCCCGTGCGTCTTTTCCAAAAGCGAGTTACCGCGCGCTTCTTCCGCCTTCCGTGCCCGCTGGTTAGGGTTTTTCTCGGGTCAAGGATAGTGGGGGCATCTCTGGCAATCGGCCAACCGGAAAAAAAAGCCAACGGACACGTTATGCTTTTTTTCTTTGAAAGATTCTTTCCAGTCAGGAGCGCGTTGAAGTTTACGAAAACGCCGGGTCGCATCAGGCTAGCGATCACCTTCCCCATCTGGCTGTACTCACACACTCTCTCTCTGTCTCTCTCTCACTCGCTTTATCTCTCCTCCTCCGAAAAACCCTAATCTACGTATCACAGGTGTGCAGCTCGTTTAGATCCGCCATTAATTAACACAGTTCTCATCATTTGCTAAAAGGCAGCTTTCCACTTTATTCCTGAGGTATCGTTCAAAAGTTCACTAATGTAATCGACTATGCTTCCAAGATCGGAAAAGATATGCGTTAATTATGCGAGTAATTAATTTCCGGATAACCTGGAAATGGAAGGCTTCGCTTGTTCTCACAAAAAAAGTTTCAGCGTGGCACCTCTAGAGAAATCTGTAAGAGAATCTTGAACGTCTGCGCTGATGATCAGTCTGAAGCTTTCTAGTTTTTCACAGGGCTGGCCCAGTTCAAGGGTGACCCCCACCCAAATCTCTTAGCACCACAAAAAAACTTCTCAGGTGGTAGGTAGAGGAAAGCACTCTGCACATTCTCACAAATAAATGAGTTCACATACTTTTTTAGAACATATCACAGTAAATCAATATTTAATCACATTTAATACACGTGGAGTTCATCTCGTTTATGAGAGAATGGAGGATAGTATATACTATCTTCATCTCTCACATGAAAGGATCCGCTCTTAAGAAAGGTTATCTTCTCTCTTTCATTTGCTAGAGCCCTTGAACTGGAATGATGGTAATGTTGCGAGTTAATTAATCTCCGGATTACTTGGAAATGAAAGACTTCTCTTGTTGTCACGAAAAGTTTCAGCGCGCGCGGCTCCTCCAGAGAGATCTGTAGGAGAATCTTGGTCGTCTGCACTGATGATCAGTCTGAAGCTTCTTAGTCTTTCACCGAGCTGGCCCAGCTCAGGGGCTACCCCACCCAAATCCCCTAGCGCCCACAAAACGTTCGCTTCTCTCTTTCATTTGCCAGAGCCTTACATGAACGGTGAACCCTAGGCAGGCAGACCTCAAAGCCTCACCCAGAACATACATATGCATTACCACCACTCAGGCGTCTGCCCCTCCGCCTGCGCCGCCGGCAGCTTCCGCCCTCTCCGCCCTTGCCGGCTAGATCAGCTGGTTCATGGATTGTGATCTCTTGTGGTTTCCTGGGGGGTGGCTTGTTCTAGATTTCGATCAGTTCGGCACCTGCATGGCAAAGGATGGAGCTGGTACTGTACACCGCCGGCGCTCCCCTAACGCCTGGGTTTTGTTCTTCTTCTTCTTCTTCCTGCTCGTTGCGGCGCGGCCGGCGTACCAGCTGAAGGCTTCCAGGGCATCGCTACCCGCCGGCGGATCGCGACCCGAGCGAGACCCTACGACGCAGTCCGCCAAACTGCGACCGCGGGCGGCTCCCAGCAGGGCCGCGGGGTTCAACGCCAGCGCTCATGAGGTTCCCAGTGGCCCAAACCCCATCTCCAACAGGTAGCACGATTCGCCGCCGCCTTGCAGGGCTTCTCTTGACATTGCCGGTTCCCAAAATTACTTGCCGATGCTTGATCTTTCTTGCCGATCCCCTCGTTCTTGTAATATGTTTGTAATCGTGCCGATAACTTTTCTTCTTCTTCCCTTCTCCTTTTTCTGATTCTAGAGTTGTATACAAGGTTCCCCCCGGTTTCTTTGGATTGTTTTGGTTCTGATGTACTTATTATCAGACATCTTGGGTTGTTCATTGGGGAACATCTTGCTAGTATTTTGACAACATCTTGGTTCTTAATCTCGTCCACTCAGTTTCTAAAATCCATGAGCTGCATCTTCCTATTGTACTAATGTTCCAGCGAAGAAGCAGTAGAATATCCAGCTTTCATCATTCGTCGAGACTTCCTCTCGGTGGGGAACAAAAGCTTTCCCTTCACCCACCTAGGGGTGCAAACGAGCCGAGTCGAGCCGAGTAGTACGGTGTTCAAGCTCGGCTCATTTATTTTACACGAGTTCGAGTTCGAGCTCGAGTTTTAGCGAGTACGTAGAACCCTTGTTCAAGCTTGGTTCGTTTATTAATCGAGCCGAGTCGAACTCGAACTCGAGTAGTAGTTAGACTAAAATTCAATTCATATTCAAACTTAAGCTATATACAAACTCTTTTATAAACCCAAAATCAATGAAAAGTCATTTGTGAAACTTTAGATTTAACTCATTTATGAAACTCAATTTAAGTTTAAACTCAAATTTTGAATTATTTAATAAATTTAAGTGACAATATATAAATATTAATACTTAAAATTTAATTTTTAAAAATAAAATATATAATATAATATTTAATCGAGCTGTTCGCGAGCTTATCGAGCCGAGCAGGAGTCTGTTCAAGCTCGGCTCGTTTAATGAGTCGAGCTTTATTTTTTGTTCAAACTTGTTCATTTAACATAATAAACGAGTTGAGTCGAGTTTTTATCGAGCCGAGCTTCGAGCTACTTGTCGAGTGTATTGGTTCGTTTGCACCCCTACACCCACCCATGTTTCAGTTCTGTTTCAAGTAGGTTTTTTTTTTGAAAGCAAAATTTAAGAGAAATACAAACCGGCCCGAATCTGTGTCCCTAACACAAAACTGATCAGGTTGGTTCATCGGTTTAAGATATATTATTTATTTTTAAAAATAAAATAAGATTAAAATAATTAATCAAGATTGATATCAATGGTCGATTTAGGGAGATGCCGTACTGAATTAAAAAGATAAAATTAGATTGATTCTGTTCGATATATTTACGGATTTGTTTTGATGATAAACATACCCGCCCCCCCTCCAACCCCTCACTCTCTCTCTTCCCCCGTCTGAGATTGCCGAGATCTACGACGACGAGTAATCACAGCGCAGTGGTGTCAGATCTGAGCGACATGGCTAGTCTGCATCTGTTTGCTTGCATGTGGCTTTTAGCCGGCACGGCCATGGGCGTTGTCACCGTCGCCCGCCCATGTCTCTGGAGTCTGGGGCACATCGCGACGCCACCATGGGGACGGGGAAGCCTCCGGACAAGGCTTTACCGAAGAACGCGTAACAGTGTTCTACGTACAAGAGCTCCGGCTGGCGACGATGTGAAAGGACATTACGAAAACCTGCAACCAGACATTGATGTACCCTTCTGTGAGCTCTCCATGAATTCCCTCTCTAGCCATCTATTAATGCCTCCATACCAGGCGTCCACCGCGACGTCCAAAAAAACTGATGGTTGAGCGATTCACCGCGAGCTGAATGATTCAAGTGCCGTCAATGGGACCTCTACTTCTCTCATGGATGGGTGCCTCCATGCCCAGCCATCATGGGTTTTTGGCTTCTTCTGCTTATCATCTTCTTGGCGACTCTTGATTTGTATATTGGCTGTCCTTCCCGCCATTTTTTTTACCTGTGCCTGATGAAGCTAAAGAAGATTTGCTTGGCAAGTACTAATATGGTGAAATCAGCTTTCGTTCCTACAGTTGTATCCCTCTTTATTTTGTAGTCCCATTGTTCTACGTTGTTATTTTATAATCCCAAATTCAATTACTTTTAAACTTCAAGTTCTATTTATAACTGACGCCGATACTTTTTATTGTTTACCCCTCTCTTCCAATTTTACCCACCAACGTTGACCTATAATTTCATTCATAGAAAATAGATAAAATAAAATGATTTAATTGTATAAAAGTTTATTATTCAAATCTAACTCATGCCTTTCTTTTGTGCAATGTCCTGGTAGAAAACGTGCACTTATTCAGTTTGTATGTAAATTTGTATGTAAATGAGTCATCCACACAATAAGTTTGAAAAACTCAAATTATGCGCTTATTCAATTATAAGCTAAAGAAAGTATGATCTATTGATTTACTTAATATATCACATTTTTTAGATTTGGCCCATCATCATTTTACTAAGAGAGATGCTAAAAAGGTATCTGGGCTAGGATAGACTATAACCCTACAAAGTTGTGAATATTTTTATCATGTATTTTTACTAATAAACTTTTTAATTGCACCTAGTTCACTTTTCTTAACAGTTATATTTTATTATATAATTAATTTGGTATGGTATATTTAATGAAAAATAATTGTATAAACAATTATTTAAACCTATATTATTTTAAAATTTACAATAATTTTTTTACATAATGATTTAGTAGTATTTAAATAAAAAAATTTAAAGAATCATGATATACTTGTAAAGAAACAATGAATTACTTTTTTAATTACACATAACTAAATAATATAATATATTTTAATTTTTAAAATTACTGCATGAAAAGTTTGTTATTTTAATTTTATATATATCTAAATCCAAATGAACTTTTAACCTTTCAAATTTAAGCTCATGAAATAGATACTGACAATTGACAAAACGATTTTCACTACTGGAGAAAATAGAAAATATATGTACATTCATATCAAATCAGACTGTTCAAATCCAAGCGACCAAAATTAAAGCACATTTGCTACTGTCCAAGTGAGACACAACTGAAGGACAAAATAGGAAGGTCAAATGAAAGAACTAAAAAAATTTGAAGTTAATGTTTTTAGGTCCAAAATATAATTTTGTTAAATGGTGGAACCTAAAAATAATTTATCTAGGACTGTAAATTAAAAATATCTATTTATATATATACATATGTATATCTAACTCCTGCCCACTAAGGAACTTGATGCCGCCAGAGGGTGTGCGTCGTCCTGACGGTGACGATAGCTTCAATAATGTTAGTGTAAGATAATATATACGTTGTGTACAAAAACAAATTTTTTTTGGACACGGTGATGAAATCAGATTTTTTGTCAGACGCTTCGACATTCAAAAGCATCTTAAAATCTTTTGAAGGTAAAAAAGATCACAGCTCATTCACGATTCAAACTCGTCCTTTAGTAAAATAATGAAGCAATTACTGAAATCACAGGGGCGATGCTTGTTTGAAAGCTTAATACGTACGTAGCTATTTGATTAGATTATTGAATATAACATCATACTTTATGTTCCAGTCATGGCACTTATATGAAAAGTAATGCTATATTCGGTTAATACTCTATCCAAAGATGTTCTATTAGAATGATTACAAATTTAAACTAGGTATTATAATATATATTATTTTACCCATTTGATATATGAATGATATTCACTTTTTTTTTTGTACACAATGACCCAATTGGCCGGTGACGTGCCGCTCGCGCATACCTGGAAACCCTCCCTCCCGCTGGGGAGGGCCGGGCACCTAAGGCTGCCCTCGAAGTGAGCAGGGGGAGATGCCAACCGAGCCATGCTCTGCTGGCGATCTTCACGTTTAGTAAGACTTGTTCGACATACTTCTATTAAGATGCCAGTAAAAGTCTTTGGCAATAAACACCTTTTATCATTATTAAGTTTAAAATCGTCATTAATATAAGTCATAATGAGTGGTTTGGCTAATAATATCAAATTTTAAAATTTTAATGCAAACAATGCATATTATGTAATACTAATGGGGTGTTTGGTTGCATGATAATTTTTTGTACACTTTCATGATAAAAAAATGTATTAAAATAAAAAGTGAACCAACTCATGACATAAATTTATCATGTTTGGAGGGATATGATTACAAAAAAAGTAACTACCACACATGACCAAACAAAGTGGGGGACCACAAGAAAAAAGAAAGAGGTGAGACCCTCTTTTTTTGTTTAAGAAGAAAATCACTTTCAAAACATAAAATTATCATGGTTGTCAAACACCTCTTTTAACAAGTTTTCTTATAATTTTTAAAAATTAAAATAAAAACCTCAATTATCATGCAACCCCACCCCATAAGTGTCTCTATTACTATAAAAAAGTTAATTGCAATGACAAAATCATTGCCAATATGCCAAAAGTCATCGTAAAAGAGTATTGGCAATGACCTTAACACTGTCACCACACTATCACAAAAAAGTCTGTCGCCAATAACATTAATGACTGCTTAGCAGATAGCCATTATTACTAAATCTATAAGCGTGATGACTGGAGTGGCCATTGCAACTAAAGCAATAAGCAACAACTATACAAGCAGTCATCAATGATTATTGGGGATAGTAGAAGTCGTTGCCAAAGTAATAAAGTTGTTGTCGAAGTAGATTAGAAACGAGTGAGTTTTTTCTAGTTTGACGATGGCTCTTAGCTTCACCAATATTAGTTGGTGATAGTCGGAGTCGTTGCCATTGATAAGTGACGATGATTTATAGCTATTACGAATAATACTAAAAATAAAAAATAATTTTGAAAATGAAAATTCCATGAATTCATGGATTTTTATGATATCACTTGTGTCTTTATAAAATAAAATGAGTCTACAATGATCCTCAATCATACTTCATTCAAATAAAATTACCATGCACATTTTATTCATATATTCCATTTATACACATTCGTACAACCAAATTGAATTTGACAAACAACCATACTATACACAATTCAAATAGGTCCGTAATGACCCGCAACTATGTTTCATTCAAATAAAATCACCTTTCATATTTTGTTCTTATATATTCTTTTCATTCACATTCATGCAACCAAATTGAAATTAACAGAGAACCACTTTATACACAATTCAAATTGCAACCACATTTCATTCAAATAAAATCATCTTGCATATTTCATACATTCATTCCATTCATGAAATCAAATTAAAATTAGCAAACATCTACATTCATATAACCTACACATACATAGTTCAAATGGGTGAACAATGACCCATTTATGAATAAGGGTATGTGTTGCTTAGCTCACTATATTTCTAGAGGAAAAGTTTCTCCTTAAAAAAGATAGTGGGAGCAAGATATATATGGAAGATGTTCTAGTCTCACAACCCAATGACACTTCTATTAAGGTACCAGTTAATAATTACACAAGGACAGTTCATATGTCTTTATTTGTGTCCATTCAACTTAAGAAATATGTGGGATATATCTTTGATGGATGAAATGAGACATAAGATAGAAATGATTTTTATCCTAGGATCTATATAGATGCAATATGAGATACTGATTCTAAATTGGGAAGGGACAATAAAATCCAATATAATCTTTATCTATTCTAATCATGTTTAGAACTTGATGCATAAGAAATAAATGGATCACTAAAGAATAGATTGGAGTGGATTAGAAGGTAGAGACTTTCAAAGGTGAGAATAGTTGAAAAGGATATCATCAAAGTCAAATAGTTGACTATGATGAGATCTTTTACCTATTCCATGGATTAATCCATTAGGATTTTGATTGTTACACACTATGTGTCACGCCCCGGATTTAATCCTGCACAACGGAACATAATCCGACGACGTAACTGGGGAAAATAACCCCTAAAATATATCGGTTTGGAACGAATGAAAACAACTAGATCCAAGTTCATAATTTCACAAATTCAAGTTCCAATACATCACTAATCACTACAATCTAAACAAAACTAAATACCATCTAGTCATAAATATCATCTAATTGTCTTCTCGAGAATCGATCCATCACGCTTCCGCTGCGCTAAACCTGATTACCTGAAAATTGATAAGAGGATTGGGATGAGTACGACGACTCAGTAGACACCCCATCATCCGTCAAATCGGATAGCTAGAAGGCCCTAGATGTTAATTAAATAGGTACCCAGACCTACACCAATTATATGTAAAATATAGGCTAGTCAATACATTAGATATATGACTTAATCCATGTGTTTTACACCACCAACCAAAGCCTATGATCACACCGACCAGCACCTATATGCACCATAACATGACCTAAAAAGATGGTATGAACATATGCATAGACACCTGCTATATGCTCCATATGATGATATCACTATAAATGAGGCAAACTATGCATACACCGTGCAACACAATATGATAATTGACAAAATAAAATACATCACTAGACCACCTATACAATACCATGCAATAATGCACTTATCCTCTAATAAAGGACCACATTCACAAATGCATCTATCCTCTAATAAGAACCACACATTTTTCTTATTAGCAAGGAATGCGTCGTCTTGCCACCTCAACCAGCTACCACCGTATCTATCATATATAGCGATTACCGTATAGCTAAACGAAATCCCATAGTGCACCTAGGCGGTGGTGGCACGGGGATAAACCGCGGTAAGATCCGGATCGAAGGATGCCTTGGGGCCCGTTTCTAACCTCCGCTGCCCTTGGGTCACGACTAACTAGTCTGGTGTAGCTGTTTTCATTAGAATTTCAATGCATCATGCATTCACCTCAATCATGCCATGCCATGATCACATTTATGCAAGATCAATGAACAACAACAATACTATATGCCATGACATAACAACACAAACTATGAACATTAACTTGAATATATGCACAACCAATTCATGTTAGATAACCATGCTCAAAATGAACTAGAATGAGACAATATCCACATACAAACACCTAAGCATGATTAAACATGGACATAACTAGATGCTGGATGATTAATCACCATAACCTCTAATCTCGTTAACCTATCATCACAAATATAACAAGGTTCACTTGATCTATTATACACTAATATACAACCGGATGACAAATTTAAAAGGACCAATATTACACTACTACTAAGTATGATCTCATATATATAGGTAAACAAAGACAAGCACCTATTATCACACATTACTACACATCTAGCTAATTAACCCATGTTAACTCACAAATTACGCAAAAACGTAACTACACACCCCTTTAATTAAAAGGTCAATTATATAGATCATGAAGAATTAAAATATAAATTTTAATGATAGTAGACACGTCAAGGATGCCTACCAGAATCGATGTTGGAGAAATCAGGAACCGGCGACCGAAAAGGATATCGGACGTCAGCTACGCGATGCACAGCTTGAACCGGTCGAAAAGGGTTAATTCTCACCACTTAGGCTGCTGGAAAAAGAATATACACAAGGAAATATAAGCGGTTGGATCAAGGGAAAAATTTAGGAAAATATTCGAAGAGAATAATATCAAGTATGAACAATAGATAGAAGAGAGAGAGGAAGAGAATAGGAGAGAGAAGGGGCTCACGGCGGCGGATAGGGGGTGGCGCACGGAGGCGCACGGCGGCCGGCGGCGCAAGGCGGCGCCGAGTGTGGCGCAAGGCAGCCGCGGCTGGCGGGTCGCGCGCGAGGGCGCGTTGACCATGGGGTGGCGCCGCGGCCATGCGGCCGGTGAGGCGGCAGCGCGCGGGCGGCGGCGGCGCTGACTGCGCGGGCGTTGACCGAGCTGCCGCGCGAGGCGGCGATGTGGCGCCTGACCTGGCTGCGCGGGGGCGGGTGCTGATGAAGGTGGCGCTGACTTGGCAGCGCAGATAACCGCGCGGAGGATCGCACGGTGAGCTGGAAGAAGCGGCCGGCGAGCGAAGAGAGAGACGAGGCGACGGACGTCGCGTTGGAGGCGCTCGGCGGAGACGCTCGCGACGCGATGAGGAGAGAAATGAAAACGATGATGCAGCGACGGTTTTCGGAGAGGAGAGAAGGAGAAGGCGGCAGTTTCGTGAGAGGACGGCGGGGTGCAAATTTAGGGTATTCAAAGAGATAAAAACAGAAGGTGGAGAGAGAGATAATCAAGAAGATATTAAAGAAATAATTAACACCTAATATAATTAAAATGTAACAATCTACAAAAATTAATAAGACACAATATAAATAAATAAAAATACTTACGTATCTATACAAACGTCTTAAAAATAATTTAAGCACCTTACGGAAATAATTAAAACACTACGATAATAACCTAAATAATACTACAAAAACCCGGAATATTACACTATGATTATAAGATAAGCTAATTGGATGTTAAGATAGTATTCCTTTAAGGTATTTTGAGGAACAAATGTGTTTGGTACAACTTTAGGGAATCAAGTTCCAATAACATCCAAGAAGAGTGTGTATTAAGTTCATTTATGAACTGAAGTAAAACTTCCCATAGATCGTATATAAAGTTTAATGAGATTAAATCTTATGGCTTCATTAAAAACGAAGAGGAGCCTTGTGTATTCAACAAGATAAGTGGGAGTACTGTTATTTTCTTGACATTTTATGTGGATGACATACTACTTATTAAGAATGATGCATGTATGTTGTCATAAGTTAGCCTAACTATCAAATTAATCCTCCAAACATGATTTGAGTTTTGAGATTTATGGAGATAGATCTAAAAGCAATGCACAGTTAATGTACGTAGTCACCATAGTCAAAGGGTTTGACATGATAAACTCCAAGATAGGTTTCTTACCTATGTGGTGTGGAGTTGATCTCTCTAAAGTGATGTCTTTGTAGACTTCTTGAGACGTAAAAAGATCACATGAGTAGAGCTCTTATGCTTTTGTCAGAGGGTCTACCGTATATATGATACTACATATTTGATATGATTAGTGCTCTAAGTGTTATAAGCATTCATCAGGTAGATCCAGGTGACAGACACTTGATAATTTAGAGATATATCATTTAGTACTTGAGAAGCACAAAGAATGTATCTCCATACACTGGAGGATAAAACTTGAAGCCTTGTAGTTTTACAAACAGAAGCTTCTAGTCAAATAAGTTTGATAATAAATCAAAACAATGGTGGTGCAGTGAGCTGGAAGAGTTCCATGAGATAGAACACTGTAAATTCTACAACATATGTAAACAAGTTTACATAGTGGTTGCACACTGCTTGAGAAGCAAGTAAGATGAAGATGCTCATCTAAGGTACAAGATTGTCCCAATTTTCTTTGAAAGTGTACAAAATAATGGGGTAGAGCCGATGTCTCATCAGAAGTTTAAAACTTCTTTGGTGATACTATAAAATCAGAGAGATTGCAACTTATACTATACAGATATAATTAAAGATAGAGTATCTACCGCTAATAACATTGCAAATCCACTAACTGAAACAGTTACTCAAAGAGTATTTAAGCTTCACCTAAAGCTAATACAGATTAGCCAGATGGGTGATTGACTTTAGTGAAAGTGAGAGATTAATAGGAATGTATACCCTATAAGCCAATCATATATGATATGATTCGACATTTCTAGATATATCTCATTCAACTAATTAGGCAAATATTCATTATAAGCTCTTATTAGATATGAATATCATAATGCAGTCTTTGATCAAATGTAATGATGATTAAATCATGATAAGATCATGATAATGAAATTGATCATCTAAAGGTATTTGATCTAAATGTTCCTAGTCATAGGATACTTGAGACGGGACATCAAGGATCCGGATAGACTAGTGTATGTGATATTTTCTCATGTGATGAGAATGATCGATCTCATTGGTCATTAGTGTGGAGACACTGAGATACACATATAGGTGCTCATTAGTTGAATGAGTTCACTAAACTGACCGAATTAAAAACCTTGAATTGTATCTTATCGAACTGTCAATCAGGGTTTTCTATCATCACGATTGCATGGTTGGACCTTTGACTTGAGTTGCCAAAGATAATTTGTTAGGTGGAACTTGTGCTTTGACCAATGATTTATGGATCACCATTGAGATGGTCCAGTATAGCGCTAGATCGGATACAAGAAAAACTCAATGGATGCAATTGAGTAGACAACAAGAAATCGTCCACTCTCGGTAAGTGAGAGTGAATGTTCTATGGGATAGTACTCTAAATCACTGGCCAAGGTAGATAGGATAATTGGAAAATGAGTTTTTCAATTGATCCCATTTCGAGTACAGGATCCTATAGAGTCGGTACACTAAGGAGTTGACAGTCAATGCCGTACTCCTTTCCAACCAGGACATTGGATGGATGAGGGTTTATATCCATGCGGTAACTAATGATGGAAAAACTCAATGGAGATGAGATTATCCCCATTGTAGACACGCCAAATTGGCCTGATTCGGAGCCCCAGACTCCTATTTCATGAGCGATATTCTTTATTTGACCGTTATCTGATTTGGACTACCTCGTGGAGATGAGCTAAGGACGTTGGTGGAACCCCTCATGAGTTGGGAATGGACCGATGATTTCCAGAATAATACCGTAGCCTTCAAGCGAGAGCCACGTGTGAACCATGAAAACACGAAGCTTGCTCAATGATCGACCTTGAATGGTCCATACTTGAAGGTCTCGGGAGTCCCGCATGTGTTCCGTAGCATTCAGGATTTCCGAGAAATCATTTTGGTAGGCGTTGGTCTATAATGGCTTTTCGTTACGGTTTTTCGATCCGTGTTGACACAGCTATCCTGGACCACATGCTAGGCCTTTCCGATCATCACCAGGCCTTTTCAGGTCATCCGGGTTGATCCTAGCCATATATTTCATCAACTGGGGCCATACGGCCGTTTCGGTCGATTTTAGAGTTTCTTGACTTTTCTGAACTTTGATTCACGTTTACCGGGTTAATCCTCGATCGGAACCATGCCCTTTCGGACTGCGGTTTTTGACTTTCCGCGATAGGGTAAACCGGTAGGATGCCCTGTACGAACATCTTGGGAGTCATGCCAGATGGTTTACTGACTCGAGGAGCTGTGGTTTAATGCCCTCTTTCCAACGCAACAAACGTGAGCCAAATCGGACGTCCTGTTTGCAAGTTACAGCCTGCAAAACACATGCGTAGGAGAGAGAGTGTACCGTGCCCTTGCCCCACTTGAAATGGGAGGGCGTGGTCACCGCACCCTTACACTAGGGCGCGCCCTCACTCCCTTTGAAAGATGAGGGTACAGTCTGTTTCTGGAAACCAAAAATTACCGAGATAAGTGCCTTCTAAACTAATTTTTGGAAAGTTTGCCCCGCTAATTATCGTTTATTTTGATTGCGTCCCTGGGTCGGGGGCGCGTTCATCTTGTCAAGTCTGATTTTTAGCAATTTCTGGAAGGTTCCGACGATTTTTAGCAATGAAACATGTAATGAGCCCCCGCTCCGCTTGAAAGGGGGGAGGGCACAGACCACACCCCCAGGGTGAGGGCGCAGTCTGTGTGCCCTCAGGTGGAGGGCGTGCCCTATGCATACTCACTTCCTTTGAAAGCCGGGGGCGCGGTCGGCCAGTTTCCCCAATTTGCATCGATTTTCCTTCTCCATAAATTGAGGGTTATTCCCAACGAACCAAGGTTAACCCCCATGCTTAGCTCATCCTGAGGTCATCCAAGCTTCCTCCCAAGGCTGTCTTGATGTCCAAAGCTGATCCGACGTGGAGAGATCGATCCCAAAGCGAAGGAGGAGCCCGATCCGTGCGTTCTACATCAACTGACTTCATCAGCTTCTACAGAAAATTTGAGGCTTCTACTGTAAATGTGGTCAACATAAGAATCATTCCTCTCCTCGTTTTCCTTCATTTGCAACTGGTGGCATTCAATTCTGACTTTTCATCTTTTCGTGATGATTGGTGGACTGAGGGTGTACATCCAGGTTCTGTTCTTCCATATATGTCCAATTTCAAATTTTCTACAGGCTTGTACGAACAGATTTTAGAGAACTCATCAATAGGAGATCTCTTCCTCTCTGAGTTCTCCATCTATAGAAATAAACGGCACTCAATTCCAACATCAGGTTCATCCATATAATTCTCTGCACCAAAGTCATGCCAGATGGGTGCAAGGCTACCCGAACCGGCCTTCTTCAACCAACTCGTCTCAACTCAAGCCAATTCACTTCATAAGTTTTTCTTAACTCATTTCATTCAGTCTATTTATTTGTTAGAACATATTTTAGTTTATTTTTCATTATTATTACATAACCAAAAACATAAAAAGGGGTTAAGGCTCACCCTTAAGCCGGTGAGTTCGGTTTCAATTGCTTCGTTTCTCATCTTCTCTTTACATTTACTACACTTCCCACAAGTCTAATCCATCCCTTCACTTGTTTCTTTGTTTAATAGTTGTGGAGATTGATCAAGCTAGCATCGGTTGGACTCCCCCTCATCGACCGGCCGAAGAGGAGGATGGTTGAACTCACATCTCAATCTCCCGTGCTAAGGTACACACAGTCATCTAACTTAATCTCTTGCTCAAATCCATAAAGCGGAGCCCACGACTCCTAGTGACCACCTCTTTTATTCATGCTTTAAGTCAATTCATTTCTCACTCTCCTCCCACGTGACCCGAACCATCTCCGGTGCTCGAGCGATGCTGTGAGATGAAAGTTCAAGGATCAATGTGAGTGAAGGACCAAGGTGAGGATTTTACCGCTTTCCGAGTATTTTCTGATTCACTCCCTTTCCCCTATTCTATCTATTTTATCATCACCTTTTCTTGAGGTGCTGATCCAGAACATGTTTCTGGAGTCGACACCCATAGCTATTTGGGATCATGGGATGTGACTTGTACCCTTCATGATCAATAGGCCGATTAATCTGATATCGGATAACAGATTTAATTAAAATTAAATAGAATTGTTCTATTTTATTTAGGTCTCAACCAAATAGGCTATTGGGCCTAGTGAGTCACATACAAAAGGACTTATCCACAAGTATAGGGGAAAGGGCATAATTTATGGAGATTTTGAGTTTTTATGAAAAATTTCAAATTTCTCTATAAATACTAATGGTTTTAGCCAAACCCTATCAAGCCAAGGGTGTTAACCACGTATTCAACCTCCTCCCTACCTCCTCTCTCTAGAAGGCGTCTGTAGACACGCCAAATTGGCCTGATTCGGAGCCTAAGACTCCTATTCCTTTGGCGATATCTTTTATTTGACCGTTATCTGATCTAGATTACCTCGTGGAGATGAGCTAAGGACGTTGGTGGAGCCACTTGTGAGTTGGGAATGGACAGATGATTTCCAGAATAATGCCGTAACCTTCAGGCGAGAGCCGTGCATGAACCGTGAAAACACGAAGCCTGCTAGGTGGCTGACCTTGAATGGTCCACACTTGAACATCTCGGGAGTCCCGCATGTGATCCGTAACATTCGGGGTTTCCGACAAGTCATTTCGGTAGGTGTTAGTCTATAACGGTTTCTTCGTTATGACTTTTTGATCTGTACTGACATGGCTATCTTGAACCACGTGTTAGGCTTTTCTGGTCATCACCGGGTCTTTTCAGGTCATCTGGGTCGATCCTAGCCATATATCTCATCAACCGGGGCCATACGGCCATTTCGGTTAATTTTAGGGTTTTACGGCTTTTTCGAGTTTCGATTTATGTTTACCAAGTTAATCTTAGATCTTTTGATGACTTCGGGTTTTCTAATCGTATCGGACTTGTTCGGTCATCATTTTAAGTCATCCCAAGTTGACCCGAGATTCCTCGACCGGAACCATGCTCTTTCGGATCTTCGCAACGGTTTTTGGCTTTTCGCGAGAGGGTAAACCGGTAGAAAGCCCCGTGCGAATGTCTCGGGAGTAATTTCGGCTGGTTTACCGACTTCAAGAGGTGCAGTTTAAGGCCCTCTTTCCAACACAACAAACGGGAGCCGAATTGGACATCTCATTTGCAAGTTATGGCTCGCGGAACACGCGCGTAGGAGAGAGAGTGTAACGCGCCCCCGCTCCCTTTGAAATGGTAGGGCGCTCCCTGCGCGCCCTCAACTTGAGGGCACGCCCTGAGCACCCTCAATCCATGGGCGCGCCCTGCGCGCCCCCTCTTCCTTTGAAACGAGGGAGCGCTGTCTGTTTTCGAAAACCAAAAATTATTCTAGTTTACACCTTCTAAACCGAATTTTTGGAAGGTTTCCGCCACTAAGTATCATTTATTTTGACCATTCCCCCGGGTTGGGGGCGCGTTCATCTTATCGAGTCCGAATTTTAGCAATTTCCAGAAGGTTCCGACGACTTTTAGCAGTGAGACATGTAATGCGCCCCTGCCTGCTTTGAAACAGGGGGCTGCACTGACCGCACCCCCAAGGTGAGGGAGCGCCCTGCGCGCCCTCAGGTAGTGGGCGCGCCCTGAGCGCCCCCGCTTCCTTTGAAAGGCGGGGGCGCGGTCGGTCCAGTTTCCATGTTTTGCACAGGTTTCTATTCTCTATAAATTGAGGGCTATTCCCAACGAACCAAGGTTAATCCCCCGTGCCTAGCTTGTCCTGAGGTCATCCAAGCTCTCTCCCAAACTGTCCTGACGTCCAAAGGCGATCCGACGTCGAGAGATCGATCCCGAGGCGAAGGAGAAGCCCGATCCATGTGTTCTGCATCAACCAATTTCATCAGCTTATGTAAAAAATCTTGGGCTCCTGCTGCAAAAGTCTTTAACAGAGGAGTTGTTCCTCTCTTCATCCTCTTTCATTTGCAACTAACGGCATTCGATTCTGACTTTCCATTTGTCCATGGCGATTGCTGCACCAAGGGTGCGCATCCAGGTTTTACTTTTCCATATTCATCCACATTCAGATTTTTAAAAAACTTCTACAGGCAGATTTCGGAAAAGTTATCAACATAAGAACTCTTCCTCTCCAAGTCTTCTGTAAACTGAAATAAATGGCACTCAATTCTGACATCGGTACTGCCTGTGGCGAGCTCTGCAGCAAAGTTGCACCAGACAGTGCAACGTGCCCCCGAATCAAGGTCCGCAGACCGCACCCTCACACCTAGGGCGCACCCACCACGCCCTTAAACCCAGGGCACGTTCAATCCAGTGCACTGTCCGGCCATATTGGTAATATCTTCTCCATTTTAGCTCTGATTTGAGCCATTCAAGTTTCTATGTCTTTGTCATTCATCCAGAATCATTTTAGCATCATTTTTATTTAGATTTTTTATAATTTTATATCACAAAAAATACACAAAAAAGAAGTTAAGGCTCACCGGCTCACCCAGAAGCCGGTGAGTCCGATTCCAATTCCTTCTTTCTCATCTTCTCTCTACAGTTACTACACTTCTCATAAGTCTAATCAAACTCTTCATTTGTTTTATTGTCTTAAGTTGCACAGGTTTATCAAGCTAGCATCGGTTGGACTCTTCTACATCGGTCAGCCGACGTGGAAGAAGGTTTAACCCACATATCATCTCCCGCACTAAGGTACACACGGTCAACTTCTTTCTATTTTCATTACATAAAGTGGAGCCCGCGGCTCCTGGTGACCACTTCTTCAATCTTCTTATGCATTAAATCATTTATTCCTCCTTCTCCTCCCACATGACCCGAACCATCTCCAGTGCTCAAGCGACGCCGTGAGATGAAAGTTCGGGGATCAATGTGAGTGTGGGGTTGAGGTGATGACTTTTTACCGCTTTCCGAGTGTTTTCTGATTCACTCCCTTTTCCCCTATTCTATCTTTTACCTTCTCTTGAGGTGCCAATCCGGAACCCGTTTTCGGAGTCGATAGCGTCGATGGGCGATGGAGCTCCGTTCGGGAAGAGTTCTCGAGGCCGGAGTGAAGAGAGAACTTGCTGTGGATGAAGTTCTTGTGGATACTGCTAGAGATCGGACACTTGAACAATTTGAAGAGCTTGAGAAGCTCATCTCCTCCCTCTTCATGGGATTATATGAATCCCTATCAGGTATATTTTAACCCTATTTGATCAATTTTTGGTTTTCGTCGTTCAATTTCGATTGAGAAAGATTTTAAAGGAACCCATAGGAATCGTCGCTTCCGCTGCACCAAATTTTTATAGACGATTCCTTACATGAGAGTGAATGTCCTATGGGATAGTACTCTAAATCCCTGACCAGGGTAGATAGAATGATTGGAAAAGGAGTTTTCCAATTGATCCAATTCTGAGTACACGATTCTATAGAGTCAGTACATTAAAGAGTTGACAGTCGATGCCGTACTCCTTTCCGACCGGGACATTGAATGGACGAGAGTTTATATCCATGTAGTAACTGATAATGGAAAAGCTCAATGGAGATAAGATTATTCCCATAGCCATTTGGGATCATGGGATGTAGCTTGCACCCTTCATGATCGGTAGTCCGATTAATCCATTAACGGATATCAGATTTAATTAAATTAAATAGAATTGTTCTATTTTATTTAAGCCTTAGCCAAATAGACTATTGGTCTTAGTGGGTCACACACATAAGGACTTATCCACAAGAATAGGGATAAGAGAGTAATTTATGAAAATTTTGGATTTTTATAAAAGATTTTAAATTTTTTTATAAATACTAATTGTTTCAGCCAAACTCTATCAATCCAAGGTTGTTAACAACATCCTCAGCCTCATCCCTACCTTCTTCTCTCTCTAGAAGGCGTCTATGGGTGATGGAGCTCCGTTTGGGAATAGTTCTCGAGGCCTGTGCAAAGGGAGAACCTATTGTGGATGAAGTTCGTGTGGATACCGTGCACTGGTAGAATCTTGTGATATAAATATTTATAATGCCACAAATCGTTCAAAGTTTCAATCTCTGTAAATTTTGGGAGAAGCCCCAAAAGTTGGTGTTTCTATCATGCCTTAACCGTCACCCGAATTTGGAGATTTTGTGAAATATCTGTCCACGGATGAAATTGAGACCTGTAAAAAATTTTATAAGATGGGTAATAAGATTACCTAAGTTTTCTCATTGATCTCTAGCTTTGAATGGTGGCGGAGGGAGAGAATTTTAGAATTTTTCGGTTAACCAAGGTTCTGCAGAGTCTAGCGGCACTGACCTATTTCTTCCTATTTTCCTATTGTTGGAGAATTTTTCTCCGAATGGATATATACATATTTGGAAACTTAATTTTATGAAGATTACAAATTGTATTTTTGGATAATTTTTGACTTCTGAGATAAGGAGTTATCCACGTTGCAAAATGGTGATTTCTACTATGGAATCTAAGTGATAGTTGCCTCTTGTTCCTCATTTTACAACTCCCTGTGATTTTTTAAAAGTGATAAGTCTGACTGTTTTGAAATCCAAATGTGATGAGGATTCTAACGCATATTTTTGTGGATTTTTTTGAGCTTAAGATATGGAGATATGTCCAAGTTAATGAGATTGTTTTCTCCTGGATGAATAGTGCATTACGCAACTGTCTGAGGAAGGTGGTCGGCGAATGTAGGTGCATGCGAGTGTGACGAAATGCCCCGGAGGGCGTGGCATAATGTGTTAGATGTAGTATTTTATAATTTTAAATCATAAAAAATTCAAAAAATTGTCAAAAAATTTAAAAAGATTCTAAAAGTTTTTAGAATATTATTTGAAAAATTTTAAAGTGTTTAATAGCTTGTTAGATAATATTAAACTTTATTTACATAGATTCACTCATAGCTAAACTTTAAAATTATTTTAAAGATTTAACTTAATTAATTAGTGTCTTAATTATATCTGTAAAATGAGATTTTACATAATAAAAATTAGTACATTAATTTTTGACCTTGCATAGCATTCGGAATGCATAAATGTTCTAAATAGTTTAGATATGCATGCTTATTTCTTATAAATTGTTTATATGTTGTTTTCATGTTATTTTTATGCCATTTATTTCATGAAAATCTGACATGCATGAAATTGAAAATTTTAAAATTATAATATATACTTTTATGTTGATATATATGATATATCTCATATAATTATCATGTATGCGCTCTATGTTTATGTGATGAATATTAGTGTGTATAGAGGTGATCATGGACTTAATTGTGTTGATTATATTATTAAATGGGACCTGCGTGTGCCTCCTCTCTTTCTATACAATCTGATTGTACATTATGCCTCCCTCTATTAATGTACTCCCATTGTTTAAAACCAAGGTTTCTTATTAAATTATGTATATTGGCGGATCTGCGTACACTTAAGCCGCTTGTAATTATTAGAAGTCAATTCGTGGAAGGTTGGAGAGAGGACCACTTAGAGAAACACCCTTCTGAAGTGGGATCATGCCAACTCAAGCATCTAAAGCAAGGATTTGCACCTATAGGGGTGCCTTAGGTGCATGCTAAGGCTTAAGCTCATGATCACATGTTTTTATGCATATTTGATATATGGATGTGTGCTACAGGTTATACCTAAGATATATGATATTTCAAAGGTATTATATATACTTAGCACATATTATTGATGAGACTAAAATAAAATATCTCCTTGTTTTTAATTAGGTCTATAAACATGTGACATTAAGAATGACTCACGTAGCCTTCCGTTGTTATGTTCTTGATGAGCCAATCTTAGATTGGATGGGTTTGTTGTGTTTTCCATAAGACTCATTCAACAAGAGATTGGTCATCATGGCTAAGACATTTGCCAAACTTTGGAGTGGACCATTGCATGGCCTTGTTGTGTTTTCCACAAGGGCTATGTTAAGAATCCATTCTCATAACCTAACAAACGGATTTGACCTAACTAGAGTATATAGCTTGTTGTGTTTCCCACAATGTTATAACTTTAGAAGCTGAATGACTAAGAGTTACAAGAGTTGCGATTGGTAAAATTTACCTATCTATTAAGTATGAGATGACTTGTTGTGTTTCCCATAAGGTCATCACCATAAAGTTGATAGGGTCTTAGTCCCTACTAGGATTTCATCGTGATATCCCGTTTTTGTATACTGAGGGTTATGCAAATTTATTAAAAATTAGTGGGAGCATAAATTAGGATGAATGACCATATCCTAATTTTAATGAATGTTTGCAATGTTATATTAGTAAAATTATATCTCAGTTGTAGAATACGATGATAAACCACCATTAGTAAGACATATTAGATGTCAAGTAGCTTAACGGCTCACACTTACTAGACCGTTTTAGAACTATAAGAAATTTTCTCATAGTTGACCAATTATTTATCCTACTTGAGAAGTATGTGTTTTCTAGACTATCTAATTATATATATATATATAATATAAGATCTTATCTCAGAGACAAGATGCATTGTTTGCCTTAAACTAGATGTTAGTCTCTATGAGATATAAATTGTAGAGACAACATGGATAGGTGGATATGAGATCCATTATGACTCATAGTGATGATCTAACTAAGGGCATGTTAGAACAACAATACATCTTAATTACTTCTTGTTGGTGAGACCAATAGAAAGAAGTAAAATCATTAAATAAAAATAGGAGATAGTTAAAAATAAAAGAAAGTGGTGAGGATAATAAAGTCAGAATAAGACATAATTCTTACACTATCATAATGATGGTAAGTGGAAGAGGAAGTGCAAAGTGTAGTATACATAATGCAAAGGTGGAGCTTGAGAAGCTTCATGCATCTAAGTCATTTATATTTACTTATTTTAAATATACACTTAATAGTATTAGATACTATATGTGTATGTCATAATATTAGATACTATGGATGCATATAATGGTGTGATATACCGGATATACATCTTATATTTACAAGGAGTTGTAGATGACGACAAGTAAATGAAGGCTTAATAAAAAAGATATTTACCTATATATGAAATGGTGCAAAAGTTGCATCATTATTAGTGGAAGGTACAATTCTTTAATAGCCGTCTGGAGATATCTTAATAATTAAGATTGCTATTATATCCTTCTACAAGAACATTATATGATTTTTTGCTTGAATAAATGTTTATTTATTCTAAGATATGAAATTGATTGAGGTTCTAAAAGATTGAATGGTAAAGTGTTTACTAGTGGGAGCTTAATAAATTGTTTAATCATATTTGATATGTTAGGTCTCATGTTATGTGTGAATACTCCTTTTAAGAGGAAATGGGTTGATTTAGATCAATCTACACTTTAGCTTAATGTAGACATGGAGAATGGGCTAATGAGTTCTTATAACTCATACATCTAGGAGTATGTTAACCCATATCTATTAAGGCTAAAAAAGAATATTTCTACTTTATTATTTTTAAAGATGATGCCTCTAGGTATGGATATATGTACTTTATGAAGTACAAATCCAAGGCTTTTGAGAAATTATCTGAGATTAAAAATGAAGTAGAGATATTAATAAAAAGAGTATTAGAACTCTTTGATAAGATCAAGGAGGGGAATACTTAAGTGCATAATTCACACATAATTAAAGAATAATAGAATCTAATTTTAAAGACCTCTTTATAAATTTTAGCTTAATTGAGTAGCTAAAATGAGATGCGTATGATGTAGGACATAATATGAACAATGACAAACTTTGTAAAAATTTCTCTTCGTCTATTTTAAGTTAAGTACTCAATATAACCACTTTATCTTAAATTGGTATCTTCTAAGTTTATTCTGATTAATCCATACAGGCTACAAAAAGGGTTAAAGCTTATATTAAGCAAGTTAAGGTTTCAAAATGTCCGACATGGAGAAGAAGTATAACACTAACAAGTTGGAATATAAGACTATGAATTGTTGCCTTGTGGGATATCCTAAGGAAACTTCTGAATATTAATATACCACCTTTATGAATAAGGGTATGTGTTGCTCAGCTCACTATACTTCTAGAGGAAAAGTTCCTTCTTAAGAAAGATAGTGGGAGAAAGATGTATATGGAAGATGTTCTAATCCTACAACCCAATGATACTTCTATTAAGGTACTATATAAAAATTACACAAGGACAGTACATAAGTCTTTTCTTGTGTCCATTCAACCTAAGAGATATGTGGGACATATCTTTGATGGAAGAAATGAGGCATAAGATAAAATGGATATTGATCCTAAGATCTATATAAAACCAATATGAGATATTGATTCATAAATGGGAAGAGACAATAAAATCTGATATAAACTTTATCTATTCTAATCAAGTTTAGAACTTGATAGATCCACTAAGGGTATAGTATCCATAAGGAATAAATGGTTAACAAAAGAATAGATTGGAGTGGATTAGAAGGTAGAGACCTTCAAAGGTGAGAATAGTTGAAAAAGGATATCATCTAAGTCAAATGGTTGAGTATTATGAGATCTTTTACCTATTCCATTCAAATTTTGATTGTTACACAATATGATTAGAAGATATGCCAATTGGATGTTAAGATAGTGTTTCTCTAAGGCATGTTGAGAAATAGGTGTATATGATACAACTATAGAGAATCAAGTCCTAATAACATCCAAATAGATTGTGTATTAGGTCCATTATGGACTGAAGTAAAACTTCTCATAGATCGTATATAAGGTTTAATGAGATTAAACCTTATGACTTCGTTAAGAGCGAAGATGAGCCTTGTGTATTCAAGAAGATAAGTGGTAGTGCTGTTATTTTCTTGACATTTTATGTTGATGACATACTACTCATTAAGAATAAAGTAGGTATGTTGTCATTAGTGAGTTTAGTTATTAAATTAATCCTTCAAACATAATTTGGGTTTTGAGATCTATGGAGATAGATCTAAAAGTAATGCCTAGTTAATGTACATAGTCATCATAGTCAAAGGGTTTGACATGATAAACTCCAAGATAGGTTTCTTACCTATGTGGGGTGGAGTTGATCTCTCTAAAGTGATGACTTTGTAGACTTTTTGAGAGATAAAGAGATCATATTAATATAGCCTTTATGCATTTGTCATAGGGTCTATCATTTATGTGATGTTACGTACATGATGTGATAAATGCTCTAAGTGTTATGAACATTCATTAGGAAGATCCAGGTGACAGTCATTGGATAGTTTAGAGAAGTATCATTTAGTACTTGAGAAGCACTAAGAATGTATCTCTATACACTAGAGGATAAGACTTGAAGTTTTGTAAATTTACAAACACAAGCTTTTAGTTAAATAAGTTTGATAATAAGTCAAAATATTTGTGGTGTAGTGAGCTGAATGAGTTCCATGTGTTAGAACATTATAAATTTTATAACATATGTAAACAAGTTTACATAATGGTTGCACATTGCTTAAGAATCAATCTAGATAAAGATGTTCATCTGAGATATGTGATTGTCCCAATTTTCTCTGAAAGTGTATCATTGTTTTGAGAAAACAATGGGGTAGAGATGATGTCTCATCAGAAGTTTAAAACTTTTGTGGTGATACCATAAAATCAGAGAGATTGCAGCTTATAGAGATATAATTAAAGATAGAGTATCTACCACTAATAACATTGCATATCCACAAACTGAAGCAGTTACTCAAAGAGTGTTTGAGCTTCACCTCGAACTGATAGAGATCAGCTAGATGGGTTATTGGTTTTAGTGTAAGTGTAAGATTGATAGAAATATATGCCCTACAAGCCAATTATATACTATATGATTTGACATTTCTAGAAATATCTCATTCAATTAATTAGGCAAATCTTTATTTCAAGCTCTTATTAGATGCGAATATCATAATGAAGTCATTGATCAAACACAATGATGATTAAATCATGATGAGATCATAATAATGAGATCGATCATTTAGAGATATTTGATCTAAATGTTCCTAGTCATAGGATATTTGAGATGGGACACTAAGGATCCAGATAAATTAGTGTATATAATATCTTCTCATGTGATGAGTGTAAACGCCCTAAATAGGATCCAGATCTCCTTTTCTAGTACTTATGCTTTCTTTGGAGACTTGGTGGATGTGATATTAGTGTTTGTGGTCGTCAGGAGCCAAAGACTCCAAAATATAGTAGAATGAAAAGAAACAAAAATGACCGTCGTACCTTTCGAAATGGGAGATTGTAGGGTTCTGACTTCTCCCCTCTCAGCCGGCTAAAAGAAGAGAGCTTAGTGAGTCCTTCATCTTTGCTCTGGTTGAAGCTCCGTCTCAGTCGGATTTACCTAAAAATGTCCATAAGAAAACATAGAAACAAGTGAAAGGTTCATTAATGAAAGTGTAGTATTGTGCTAAAATTTGAATTCAAACATGCAAAAGGAAAGAGACTAACTAGATTGGGACTAAATCTCAACCCCTATTTAGAAGGTTTAAAAATGTGTGAAAATGCAAATGAGTGGCTTAATGTATGCTAAATGACATGTTAATGAAAGTTAAAATGAAAGGGGGGAGCAAAGGATCAAATGAGAGGGTAAAATAAACTCAAAAAATGAAAAACAGGGTATGCCCCTGCTAGTGCCCCACTAATGGGGTGCTAGCTGTAGGCGCCCTATTAGTGGGGCATGTTGACCAACGTCAAAGTGCCCCTGATGGGGCACTAGGGACTAGTTATGGCAGATTTTCTTCTCTTCTTTGCGATGTCGCCCCAAAGTATAGGATGACCTCCAAGATGGAAGAAGGACTTCTTCAAGTAGCCATATACAAGCTAGTGGAAGAGAGATTTGGCACTAGATGTAAAGGAAATGAAGTGTAGAGTCCCTCAAAGTTGGAGAAAAACCATATTTCTAAAGAAAAAAATTGTGGGTTTTCGGGTTTTTGGAAGAGGATTTTGAGAAGATCTAAGGGCTTGAGGGGGTGTTATGAAGGCTTAAACACGTAGTGGTGAATGAGATGAGGTGCTAGACGGGCTTGGGGGTGCCCCAAAACCTCCAAATGGGGGTCCTTTTATAGCCAAAAGAAGGGTACTTTGAAAAGAATAGAAAACTGCTCCACGCGGCAAAGCACCCCATTAGCAAGGCGCTAGCATCCTGAGCTAATGTCTATTCAACAAGATGGGTATCAGAGGGGTCATCTCGACTTGTCAAGTTGATCTGACCTAGTGCAGGCGCCCTGTGTATAGGGCGCCTGGTGCCCTGTTTATGGGGCGCCTGGTGCCCTATATATGGGGTGGGGCGCCTGGTGTCCCATATATGGGGTGCTTAGACCCCAGTCAAAGCCCCTCTGATCCCGCTCAAAATGCATTGAAAGCCCCCGATCTTCTAGAAAACTCGATCCCCTTGAAAGGTTACTTAAAGATTTTTCGTGAAAATAAGAATTTAAGCTCTCCAACTAGACCAAAATTACGTGTAGCTTGCCTCACCATGGCATCGACTTTGTAGGGGAGTGACACTAATGGAGTGTAGGTGAATGTAGTGTAATGAGGTGTAGCAGAATGAAGTGGTAATGGACTGAAAAGGTGATACCAAGGTGTAGATTTAGATACGCCCACATTGGCCTAGTTGAGTGGAATAAAACTTTACCAGACTCTGAGATTACCCTTTGTCTTATTGAAACTTTTCCTCTGGTTGATTGGCTACGGAGAAGAACAGTACTGAAAGTAAATATCTAAAATACCACGTGGGAGAGAATTGTTACCGGCCAGGACTCGAATTGAATGGTGTGTTGGACTCGGTAGAAATGCATTGTGAAAATTAAAGAGGAGGCAACCAATCAGTCAAGGTTGGGTTCTTCAAATTCATAAGGTTTACTCAAAATACCAATTTCTATTCAAAATGGAATAACTTCTTGTTTTGGTATTAAAACATGGTGGAAACCGATTCTTCAAAAAACAAGACCTCTTTTAGGGGCTATAAAAGACCATCTTTAAAAGGTCCATGGTGGGACTGGAAGGAGGTTGTGGCAGCATTAGGAAGTGGAGAACAGTTGCAGTGGGATGATGCATGATTATGTTTGGAATGATGCATGCTGGGTTTTAAAGAAATATAAATAAGTATAAGAAAATAGTTGAAGATATAGGTTGAACATAATAGGTCAGGTCATCCGTGAAGAAACCGTCACTCTCGCATATTCAACTTTGGCCTATCCATAAGCCTAGGGAATGACTAAGCCCTCACTAATTTTGTTGAAGGGGTTCTCAGGCTCAGCCCCCTCTAGCCTTGAGGTCTTCAACATCTTAAATATTATTTATTTTGATAGATGTAATACTAAATGCAAGTCCTAATAGGGGTTGGGATAGTCCACTCTTGGTTTTTTCTAATTTCTAATTTTTTTGTTGTTTTTTCTTTCTCTAAGTGTCTAGGGATATGAAGTTGGCATGCCTTCTCCTGTTCCTACATGCACTTGAGAAAAACGATTAGAACTTTATTTTGGCTTAGTCACTTGCGAGGAGAGGGCAAAGTTGCATTGATCTCTTGTTAAGGGACTAAGCCAAAATAATAGAATATAGAAAACACACAGGTATGCATAAAAGAAAATATGTAAGACTAAAATTAAACATGAATGCAAAGGCAACTAGTCAATTAAAAAGCAACTTTTGGGTGTTTTTAGATTTTAGAACTTTTTTGTTTAGGTTTTGATGATTTTATGATTTTTTGGTATTTTTAGATACTTCAATTTTTTAGAGATTTTTTTATTTTATAATTTTTTTGGTACTTTGAAATATTTGATTTTTTGTGGTGTGGAGGAAATAACCATCTTTATCTTCTTGCTTGCCAGAGGTGCCATTCATTGTTACCCAAAGGTTAAGAGTAGGCACCACGTGTGGGGGAATGTCTTCATTCGGAATCTTCTGACCTTCTTCTTTTGATAGGCCATGACTTTCCCTTAAACCTAGTCGGTCAACCCTGCCCATAGGGTTAAAGAAGGAAGATGATTGGTAGTAAGTCCCTAGTGGAGTTTGGGGATGTCGAACTTGTTTCTCTACTAATGCCCACATTGCCTATTGGGGTTCGGACTCCTCGGGTCCTTCCTTCTAGCCTGTTTTCTTTGGTAGCCCACATTCAAACAAGTTCTTATTTTTCTTGATTTTGACTTGAGAGGATCATTACCCATCTTTTGGAGCCCTTTTCCTTCTTTTTGGGCTTTTTGTTGGTACACATTCATACAGGTCTATTCTTTTGCTGACTTGAGAGGTCATTGCCTATATTTTGGCACCTTTTATTTATTTCTATTTTTTAAGAAGTCAGACCTTCAGAGGCTTCCTCCTACTAAGGCGATGGCACTTTCAATACTTTTTATTCTAATCTCTTACATCCATTCAGGACTGAAACAAGAAGAGAATAGGATAGGGTCGGCGTTTTTTGCTAAGTGTTGCCTAGCTTTCTCTCTAGCTTCCAGCTATCGGATTCCAAAATCTAGGCGTGTAGTATGTGTAGTAATGTGCTTATCTTTATCTCCCTAGGTGACGAATCAGGGCACCAAGCAAGCAATAGATGTTAATAGCTATCCTCCACATTTTAAGGTTTACATATTTTTTTTATTTATCTTTAAGGAAAATATTTTTTGAGGTTGACACCATTCCAGGGATGAGTTAATTCTTCACCTTTTGCCTTAGTTAGCTCATATAAATTAAGATTACACAAGGAACCTCTCAATTAGGTTGAAGTTTAGAGCAGGGACCACCCAGCTTAACAAGATACAACCTCACCAACTTCAAATTTTCTCTCCACTACCCTCTTCTAATAAAATCTTTTAAGTCTATTTTGGTAAGCTTTAGGATGTTCGGCAGTGGCCAACCTCTTTACGTCCAAGAGTTCAAGTTGTGCGAGAAAGGATTCTCAACGTTCATCCATAGGGATGTCTTGATCGATCTAGACTTGGAGGGAGGGGATGAGTACTTCGTATGGGACTACAACCTCCATCCCAAATGCCAAGGCATAGTGGGTCTAACCCGTTGGTGTTCGAACCGAAGTGCGGTAGGCCTATAGAGCATTAACTAACTTATCTGGCCAGTCCGTGAACTTGCTTGACTTACACATTTTCTTGATGATTTTTATCAGAGTTTTATTGGTGGCTTCTTCTTGACCATTGCCTTGAGGGTAATATGGAGATGAATGATGCAATACCTATTGCAAAGGTTGCACAGTTCCTGAGAGATGAATGTGGTCCATTGTTGGTGATGATATCGCCTGGGATCTCAAACCTGGCAATGATGTTGCATTTGATGAAGGTGCAAATTGTTAATGCCTTTATTTCCACGTATGCTTCCGCTTATGCCCACTTGGTGAAGTCTTCCATTGCTGTTAAAATGAAAGATTTGATTTTGTTTGTTGAGTTTGGGTCACCACATAGCGAAAGGTCATGGGGCATGGATTGGGTGAAGGGAAGATGTGGGAGAGTGAATATTGTCGGCGTGAAGTTGACATTGATGGCAATGTTGGACAAAGATTGAGCAATCCTCTTCTAAAGTAGGCCAATAATACCCTTGCCTGATGATCTTCTTGGAGAGGGCTTGAGCATTTAAGTGACCTCCACATTCTCCGGAATGTGCTTCTTTAAGCACCAATTCAGCCTCAACTTCATCTACGCATCTCAGTAAAACTCTAGTCAAACTCTTCTTTTAGAGCACTCCTCTTAAGATAGTGTATCTCTAGGAGACCCTTCTGATGGCTTTATTCTCTTCAGTGGTTGATCCCGATGGATATGTCTAGTCTTGACAATAATTTGCAATTTCATGATACCATAGTTTCTCACCTTCTTTTAATTCCTCCAACTCAACCAAAGCTACTTTCTCCTTTTGCTCAATATATTCCTTCCTTTCAAACTTCTCCTTAACCTTCAAGAATTGCGCATCTTCTATTGCTGGGACTGTATGTCGGCGGACATGGATTGTCCTAACCTACTTGCCTAGTGGGACAGATAGTGAAAATGCTAGAGAAGTGAGAGCATCAACAAGGATGTTTTAAACACAAGAAACATGTTTTAAATTCGAGTTTGGAGAACAACTTGATGTAACAGGAGGTGAGTTCTTGATACAGTTTGAGCCCAGGATGAGATGTGCGGTATTTGAAAAGCACTTGGTAGAAAAACAATTGACTATCACTAATCATTCTTAATTTTGTTGCACCATAGAAATGAGCAGCCTCCAGTCTAGCCAGCAAGACTTCATATTCAGCTATATTGCTTGTTACTGGAAAGTGAAGCTAAAAAGCTTGTGGAATGGTGACATTTTTGGGTGACAGAAGGACGATTCTTATACCTCTACCCTAAGAGTTCAAAGCCCCATCAAATTATAAGGTCCAAAGATTGGAGGATCGAATGGATATCAATTCCTCATTGAAAAATTCTGATTTGACAGGGTAGAAGATTGGGATGGGGTGATGGGCCAGATGTTCAACAATTGCATAACCCTTAATTGCCTTCTGTTGGATGTAAGTGATCAAACTAAGAGAGGAAGCTTTGCCATCGTGCTAACTGGTCAGTCAGGTTAGAATTTCCAAGGAGAAACTTAATGGGATTTATGCGAGCAATGAGATTAACCTCATGGGCCAGAAAGTAATATTTAAGCTTTTGGACCACCCATACCAAGGCGGCACAAGTCTTTTCCATGGTTGTATATTTATGCTCTCAAGGATCAAATATTTTTGACAAATAGTAGGTAGCTTGCTCTTTCGCTTCTTCGTCCAGTTGTGCCAAGACTGCCCCAAGAGATCCTTCCAAAACCGAGATGTATACGAATAAAGGTTTGCCTGGAACCGGAGGATTGAGCACAGGTGGGCTTGATAAATATTTATTTATGCCATCAAATGCCTCCTGACATCTTGAATCCCATCTAAATTCAGCCTTCGCCTTAGTTAGCTCATAGAAAGGTCAACACCTTTGGGAGTGTTGCGAGATAAACCGGCGAACAAATTGCAGCATGCCAATTAATCCTCTCAACTCTTTTATGTTTCTTAGTGGAGACATATCAGTGATTGCTTTGGCCTTATTGGGATCAATCTCAATACCTCTTTTGCTGACGATGAAACCAAGTATCTTGCCTGATGATACTCCAAACACACATTTCTTGGGATTCATCTTAATCTTGTATTTCCTGGCTCATTGCAACACCTTTTTCAACACCTCAAAATGTTCATCTCGGGTTTGAGATTTAACTACTAGATCATTCACATACACCTCCACAAATTTGTGCATCATATCATGAAATATCACCACCATGAAATACACCTCCACAAATTGTTCAAAGTTGCTCTAGCATTCTTCAGTTCGTAGGGCGTGATGACGTAGCAATAAGTTTCCCAAGGTGTAGTGAATGAAGTTTTCTCTTGGTCTTCTTCTGCTAACCGGATTTAATTGTACCCTAAATATCCATTTATGAATGACACGGTTTCATATCCAGTTGTATTATCAACAAGAACATCAATATGAGGAAGGGGGAAATCATCTTTCGGACACGCTTGGTTTAAGTCCCTAAAATCAATACAAATTCGGACCATTCTGTCTTTCTTCATGACTGAGACTATATTCGCCACCCACTGTGGATAGAGGACAACTCCAATGAATTTTTCTTGGTGCAACTTATCGACCTCTTCCTTCATTTTTAGTGCTATATCTGGGTGGAATCTTTTTAATTTTTACTTGACTGGTGTGGATTCAGGTTTCAAGGTCAATCGATGCTCTACCAATGAATTGTCTAACCCCGGCACGTCCTCATATGTCCAAGCAAATGTGTCCTTGTATTCCTGTAATACCCCCATTAGATTTTGTTCTTCCAAAGAGGTGAGGTTGGTGTTGATGAGGATGTTCTTGAGATATTCCAGTGTTCCAAGATTAAGTTCTTTGGTTGGCTCATCTACCGTAGTTGATATTTCTTCGAATCTCTTCAATCCAGATGTATCAACATCAGCCAAATCCTCTTCTTCATCCTCAATGTCAGGATACTTTTCTGATACAACCTCATAAACCCCTAGAGTTTGATCAATGTTATCCTTCTCCTCATATCGGATTTCATCTAATTGGATTGCATTTTCTAAATATTCTAGTTGATTACCTCAGAGCTAACTGATGTAGGTATCTTTCTGAAACCCTTCTACCTTTGATTTTTGTTCTATTTTTATCAGAAACTAAACCTAAAGAAATAAAAATGACTCCACCTGAAGAGGAGGTGGAGGTGTAAACACCTGAAACGGGATCCGTAGATCTCCTTTTCCGGTCCTTAAACTTTCTTTGAAGACTTGGTGGATGGGATGTTAGTGTTTGTGGTCGCTAGGAGCCAAAGACTCCAAAATATAGACGAATGAAAAGAAATAAAAATGACAGTCGTACCTTTGGAAATGGGAGATTGTTGGGTTCCGACTTCTCCTCTCTCGGCCGGCCGAAACAAGGGAGCTTAGTGAGTCCTTCATCTTCGATCTGGTTGAAGCTCCGCCTCAGTCGGATTTACCTAAAAATGTCCATAAGAAAACATAGAAACAAGTGAAAGGTTCATTAGTTCTAATGAAAGCGTAGTATCGTGCTCAAATTTGAATTCAAACATGCAAAAGGAAAGAGACTAAACGGATTGGGACTAAATCCCAACCCCTATTTAGAAGGTTTAAAGATGCATGAAAATGCAAATGAGTGGCTTAATGTATGCTAAATGACATATTAATGAAAGTTAAAATGAAAGGGGAGCAAAGGATCAAGCGGTAGGGTAAAAGAAACTCTAAAATTGAAAAACGGGGTCTGCCCCTGCTAGTACCCCATATACAGGGCACCTGCTGTAGGTGCCCCATTAATGGGGCGTGTTGACCAAAGTCAAAGTGCCCCCCGGATGGGGCACTAAGATCTGATAGAAATGTATGCCCTACAAGCCAATCATATATGATATGATTCGACATTTCTACATATATCTCATTCAATTAATTTGGCAAATATTTATCATAAGCTCTTATTATATGCGAATATCATAATGAAGTCCTTGATCAATTACAATGATGATTAAATCATGATGAGATTATGATAATGAGATTGATTATCTAGAGATATTTGATCTAGATGTTCTTAGTCATAGGATACTTGAGACGAGACATCAAGGATTCGGATAGATTAGTGTATGTGATGTCTTCTCATGTGATGAGGATGATTAATCTCATTGATCATTAGTGTGGAGATACTGAGATACACATACAGATGCTCATTAGTTAAATGAGTTCACTGAACTGACCAAATGAGAAACCCTGAATGGTATCTTACCGAACTGTCAATCAGGGTTTTCTATCATCACGGTTGCATGGTTGGACCTTTGACCTAAGTCGTCAAAGATACCTTGTTGGGTGGAACTTGTACTTTGACCATTGTCTTATGGATCACCGTATAGATGGTCTAGTATAGTGATGGATCGGGTACAAGAACAACCCGATGGAGGCAATTGAGCGGACAACAAGGGATCGTCCACTCTCGGTAAGTGAGAGTGAATGTCCTACGGGATAGTACTCTAAATCCTTGGCCAGGGTATATAGGATAATTGGAAAAGGAGTTTTCCAATTGATTCAATTTCGAGTACAAAATCCTATAGAGTCGGTACACTAAGGAGTTGACAGTTGATGCTGTACTCCTTTCTGACCAGGATATTGAATGGATGAGAATTTATATCCATGCGGTAACTGATGATGGAAAGGCTCAATGGAGATGGGATTATCCCCATAGCCATTTGGGATCTGGGATGTGACTTGTACCCTACATGATCGGTAGGTCGATTAATCTGTTATCGGATAACAGATTTAATTAAATTAAATAGAATTATTCTATTTTTTCAGGCTTCAACCAAATAGGTTATTGGGCCCAGTGGGTCACACACAAAAAGATTTATCTACAAGTATTAGGGCAAAGGCGTAATTTATGAAGATTTTGGGTTTTTATAAAAAATTCTAAAATTCTCTATAAATACTAATGGTTTTAGCCAAACTTGATCAAGCCAAGGGTTAAAACCATGTCCCTAGCCTCCTTCTTACCGCCTCCTCTCTCTAGAAGGCGTCCATGGGCGATGGAGCTCCTTTCGGGAATAGTTCTCGAGGTCGACGTGAAGGGAGAACCAGTTGTGGATGAAGTTCATATGGATATTGCTGGAGATCGGATATTTGAATGGTTTGAAGAGCTTGAGAAGTTCATCTCCTTCCTCTTCATAGGATTACATGAATCCCTATCAGGTATATTCGAACCCGATTTGATCATTTTTTGGTTTTCCTCGTTCGGTTCCAATTGAGGCAGATTATAAAGGAACCCATAAGAATCGTTGCTTCTACTGCACCAAATTTTTATAGACGATTCCTTACAGGCAGGGAAGGCGGGGTTAGGGGTCGGCCCCAAAACTGACCTAGTCGGACGGGGTTGCGACCCCGGGTCGGACAAGGTCGGATTTTATTTATTTTATTATAAAAAATTATATAAAAATAAGAAACAAATATAAATAATAAATTTATATCATATATTTATGTATACATAAAATCTATACATAAATATAATTATATTTTTATATTATAATTGAATATGAGTGTTTGAGCGTTTATCTATGTATACAAGTAAATATGAATTTTTGTGTGATTATGTTGTATTAATATATGTTGGAAAAGAGTTAATCTTAAGTGAGAAGGTAAAGATACTTAACAAACAATTTTATAAATTTTAAAATGTATCATATATTTATAATTATAAATTTTAACCATACGTAATAATATAAATGATAGTAAAATACTGTTGTACAATTAATAAATGGAACATTCAAAAAATAATTATTCTTGACAAATTTGATGTGTGTGTGTGTGAAAGAGAAGAGAGTTAAAATAGATCTTTATAAAATTTAAGTATATAACACATATTTATGATTATAATTCTTATATATACGTGATGGTATAAGTGATAGTGAAGTATTGTTATACTATTATTAAATGCGGCGCAGAGTAGTCGCGGATCTTTATAAAATTTAAGTACATAATAATAGTATAAAAAATTTTGACCTAGGTCCGGTCGCCCTGGGGTCGGGCGACTCCCCGCCGGGCCGACTTGGAGTCAGCCCAGCAGGGTTGTTTCCAGGCCTGTCGGCCCAGAAACCGGCCGGGTCGGGCGACCCGGCCAACCCGGTTGCCTACTCGACAAACCATGCTTACAGGAACTAGTTCCGGCATATTTTCTTCCCTTCTTCACGGCGTCATCTCGGAGTGTAGGATGTCCTCTAAGATGAAAGAAGGGCTTCTCCAAGTAGCCAATACTCAAGGGAAACTAATAAGGGAGTGGTTTGGCACTAGATGTAAAGGAAATGAAGTGTAAAGGCCCTCAAAGTTGGGGAAAAATCATATTTCTAAAGTAGGAAACTTCCAGATGGGGGTCTTTCTACAGCCCAAAATATGGTAACTTCATTCTATTAGACTATCCCTTCAAAAAGCAACTATGTTTTTTTTTTTGGGTTTTGTGAGAGGGTTTTGAGATGGTTTGAGAGCTTGGAGAGGGGTTGTAAGGCCTTGGGAGTGTTGTGGTGGATGAGAGGGTATGGGGGATGCCCATGGTTTGTCCCAAACCCTCCAAATGGGAGTCCTTTTATAGCCAAGAAGAGGGTAACTTTATCTGCAGAACTGTCCCATCAATCTATCCAGTCGGTTAGACCAGGTGCAGGTGCCCCACCAATGGGGCGCCTGGAGCCCGTACCTAGTGCCCTATTTATAGGGCGCTTTGATTTGGTCAAAGCGCCCCATTAAGGGGGCAGTAGGCCCAGTTTGGCCAAAATGCGCAGGGAAGTTCCGATTTTCTGAAAAACTTGATTTCCTTAAAAGAATACTCAAATATACTTTTTAAAAACAAGAATTTAGGCTCTCCAACTAAACTAAAATTGTGTCTACATTCACTTCATTCACCTATGATTCATTCATGTCACTCCCTTGTGAAGCCGACGCCAAGGCGAGGCAAGCTATAGGCACGCAATTTTGGTCTAGTTGGAGAGCCTAAATTCTTATTTTCTCGAAGTACATTTGAGTATCTTTCAAGAAAATTGAGTTTGCTGGAAGATCGGGGGGCTTTTGACACATTTCAAGTGGATCAAAGGGGCTTTGACCAAAGTCAAAGTGCCCTATATATAGGGCACCAGGAGCCCTATAAATGGGGCGCCTGGCACCCGGTCAAATTGACCTGACCAGTCGATCTGACCAGTCTCTGATGACTATCTTATCAAACTGACGTGGCTCATGATGCTAGCTCCCCGTATACGGGGCGCTTTGTCGCGTGTGACAAGAGTTCAATTTTGACCAAAGTGCCCTTCTTTTGGCTATAAATAGGCACCCATTTGGAGCTTTAAGGGGACCCCAGCTCTGTACCAACCCTTAGCTCATCCAATACTTCGGTTCTAAGCCTTTAGCACACCCCCTAAGCTTCCCATCCACACCAAATTTCCCTTCTAAAAGCCCAAAAAACCTGCAGTTTCTACCAACCAAAAACATGATTTTCTCTCAACTTTGAAAGCCACTACACGCCATTTCCCTTACATCCTATGCCCAAACACCCTACTATTTGCATCATTTACATATTGGCTACAAGGAGTAGCTCCCGTTTCGTCTTGGAAGCCATCCGGCACTCCGGGGCGGCGTCGCGATGGGGGGAAAAAGATCTACCTGCGCCATCCCTTAGTGCCCCATAAATAGGGCACTTTGACTTTGGTCAACGTGCCCCAGTAACGGGGCATCTGCAGTTGGCACCCCGTATATGGGGAACTAGTAGTGGCAGAAGCTGGTTTTGTATTTTCTGGAGTCCAATCGCCCACCTGATTGGATTTTCGCCCTTTCCTTTCATCTTACATCCTATCATCATGTCATTTAGCATGCATTAGGTTACATCTTGCATCTCTCATACATTTCAAAAACCTACCAAAATAGGGGTTGGGATTCCGTCCCAATCCGGTCAGTCAATCCCCTTTCGCATGTTTAAGATTCATCTCGAGTATGATGTTATACTCTCACCCGAACTAATGATCTTTTTGTTTTTCGTCTTTTCTTTTGGACATTCTTAGGTAAACCTAGCCGAAGCAGAGCTTCAACCAGATCAAAGACAAAGAGCTCACTAAAGCTCTCTTCTCTCGGTAGGCAAGATGATC
This sequence comes from Cryptocoryne crispatula var. balansae, assembly GCA_036172225.1. Taxonomy (NCBI): domain Eukaryota; kingdom Viridiplantae; phylum Streptophyta; class Magnoliopsida; order Alismatales; family Araceae; genus Cryptocoryne; species Cryptocoryne crispatula. The sequence goes on along the minus strand of CM069926.1, from coordinate 32,719,002 downwards.
ATGGAAGAAGATGGGCTTGTAGTCCCGGGAAGTGGGCTTGAGGGCCCAAGAGTTGGAGAAAATGAGCACAAAGACCCAAAATTAATAGAGGAGCTTGATGGCCCAGGAGCAACGTGTGGGTACGCGGACCCGTAAGTTGGGCCTGGGGGCCTAGAAACACGGATCGGGCCAAGAAGCCCGTGGAGAGCATCAACCCCAAAAGATGAGATAATGAGGGAAGGCCCTCGTGAAGTTGGTTGCACTTTTTCTTGAGTCGGTTTGGTAATATGACCATTGGGTGGGTTAACAGGTAGTTCAACCTGTAGCAGTTCTTTGCTTGACCCTTCTTTGTCAGTAGAAAATAAAAAAGATATTTCAGGATACAAGTCATCTTCAAGGTCGTCAATTCTTCTTCTCTTCTCTTGCTTTGTCTCTTGTTCTTCCTTGTTCTCAGCCAATTGAATGGTCTCTTTCTTGATGAAAAACTTGTGTAAGCATCCAGAAAAGTATTTGCTTTTGAAATTTTGACCATTGGTTGTCGTTCCATCATACCCTACCACACTCTTTGGTTGTAACCTTATTAGATTGATTGGCTCGGCTATGCCTTTTATTTCTTTGCCTAGTCCTTGACCCTCCTAGTATCCCAAACTCTTCATTATGTGCCAACCAACATTTTCATTTTTCTCTCTTTTTCTTCTCCACATTTACCTAGGCTGCCTACTTATTTCTGGAAGATTCAAGATTGTCAAAATCGGCTCATTTGGCAACCTGAGGAGTGGTGGTGGAAAATATAGATGATCTAGGGGGGCATTCTAGTCACCTTAATTACTTGTCCCTTATAAAGGAATTTGAGACACTGGTGATTAGTGGAGGCGATTGCCTCTAGTGCTTCAAAATAGAGCCGTCCCAGAATAGCTTTGTAGGTTGGATCCATCTCAAGTATGTGAAAGTCAACAGTGAATGTTCGGGGTCCAAGCTTCACATCTAATGTAATCATGCCATCGGTAGGCTTTTTTGAGTTGTCATATGCGGTCACTGTTATTTGAAATGGCCAGACTTCTTCTTTAGAAATTTCACAAAGATGTAATATTTCTGGTGGTAGAACATTAATGGAGGCTCCAATATCGACCAAACATGACTTAATGCCAACTCCATTGATGTGGACTGTGATGCATAAGGCACACTTTCTTATTTCTGGATCTGCTAACTCTTCTTTTGTGAATGTAAGGGTCGGGTACTCACTTCTTGGGACCAAAACTGATGATATCTTTTTTAGGAGGAGGCTCTCGTTCACCATCACTCACTGTAAGTACTATTGGAGAAGGCCATCTAGGCCCACAAAGTGCAAGCCAGGCCAGCAGGGCCCAAGAAAACTTGAAGGCCGGTCCACCGGGCCGATGAGACTTGAACTAACCCAATGGACCTTAGACATGAAATCAACTTAATAAAAATTCAAAAGGCATGGGCACACTCCCATTGCAGATGGTCCTTCCCCCAATGCGACGAGTCACACACATGTTACGCTAAACTAGTAAATTTGTCACTGCTATCTGATCTTCATCAACTTCCACAACATTCTTAAAGTAGATTCTGACAAGTTTGTCTTCAAAGAAGTTTTTCCTTGGGATGTTCTTTCTCTTCTCCAACAAATAGTGCTCAATTTAGACATCTTCTCTTCTTGTGGTGGTTCCTGCTCAAAGGTAGCTCTTGTGGTGGTTTTTCCTTGGGATTCCACCATCTACTATTCTGTGTTTTCTTTAAATCTCTTACCACTTCCTAGTGAATTCAACCAACCTTTTATTCACATAAAATCACCTAAAGTGAGTCTATTTTCATTTTCAACAAATGGGAGTCGAGATTTTCTCTCTATCTGGAATGGCTTCTACAACGAGACTGTGCTGACAAAATCTAATTTCTACAACTTTTGGTCACTATGTTCATAGAAAGTTTATAGCATCTTCTTGGTCAATTCCATCTGACAAATATTCACAAAAAAACTATCAATGAGCTACCTTTCATTTTTAATAAATATCAGTCAATTTTGACTTCTCTAGCATCTGTGGCAAGCTCTAGAGTGAAGTCACGCTTTAGGCTTCTAGTTTAAAACCAAACACCTACATCGACACTGAGCTTCATCGATCCTTCAACAAATCAGTCTAGATTTACTTTTTTATATGAATTCATACTTTAACTATTCGTCATCATGTTCGCATCATCTTACATGCATTTAAGCATATATTTCACATTTTAAGCATCTTAAACACACCTGATATGGGTCTGGATCTAGTCCCAATCTGGTTAGTTTTCTTCCTTTTGTTTTTGAAGAATATTTACTTATGGATACTACACTTATTTAGACTCTAATCCTCTTTCAACTTGTTTGTTGTTTTTTCTTGTGTAGTGACAAAGCACATCATCTAGCATAAAAACCAAACTTGGGCTCCTTCTTCTTGGTCGGCTGAAGAGAAGGAAGTTGGAACCCACAAGCTCAAGCATAATCTTTCTGCTAAGGTACGCTTGGTCACTTGTCAAGAATTTCACACTTTCTCTTGTTAACTTTCGAAGCTAATGGCTTCTAGCAACCACGGTGGGACAACTTGTGCCCTTAGACTTGCTTCTTTGCGGATATTTTTTACTTCTTAGTTTCCCCTTGTGGACCATTAGTCATTTGTGCTTTTCCATTGCTTTGCATTGTCATTTAAATTTTTTTGTGCTTTGATTTTTTTAAGAACTCTTGCTTTTTTTAAGCTCCTTTACATTGCACATTTGCTTTGTTCTTGTCATTTTCCTCACTTGTTTTGTCACCTTTAAGGTTACTTCTTGAGCTTCTATTGCTTGTTTTGACATCATTAATCATATACATAGCATTGCTTGCTTTCATATCTCTGCCTACTTGCCATTTTATGTCTTGTTTGAGTTAAGTTTATCATCTTGTCATTGCACCTCATCTTGTTGCTTTAAATTACTCTTTTCTCTTGACTTGCATATTTTATATCATTGTTTGCTCTCTATTCTTGTCATATTCATCTTGCATTATATTTGCATTGGGTATCAGGTTCACCCTACTCACAAGGTCATTTAAGAAAGGGAGGCTCACTCTCCTTCTAAAGCCACTCACATCCACACATCATTCATAGTGGATTTCAACATCTCTTTTAAGGATTCCCTCTCAGTTAACTAGGTTTGTTTCTATCAAGGCCTCTATAAGTCCCCAGATGTGGAGGATTCTCTCTTCATCGATCGGTTTTGTTGCACCATTTTATCCCAAAACCCGTAGTATCCTATTACATAACGTGGTGAGAAGTGTTAATCTTAGTGTGCTCAGTGTTGTGAGAGCATAAGATCCCATCCATTTTGGAGGAGACATTATTCTCTAAAAAAAATCCATTAATCTAATATCAAACAAAAATCACACATTAAGCATTTAAAATTCTTTGTTATCACTAGTGCAAACTCAAAACAACAAACAAATTTCAAAATGCCCAAAAATTAACAAAATAAAACTTTGCTTGACGTTTAGTTTACTTGTGTGCCAACCAAAATCAAAACCAAAAAAAAAGTTCCAAAACAACCAAAAATTAAAAGAGAAGACTTTGCTTAAGGTGATACTTATTTTCTTCACAAAAATCAAAACCAAATTTTTTTTGGAATAAACATAACTTAAAAATAAGTCTTTGTTTGAAGTAAGTACTTGTTTTCCAACAATAATTCAAAACACACAAAAAAATACCTTAAAATAACAAAAGAACAAAAAATTTCTTCTTTTACATAACATCATGTTGGTGTCATGAAGGTCAAGTCGGGTGATCGACATGGCAAGTTACCACACCACCAATGGGCGCAAGATGCAACAAGGAGGCACATAACATCATACATAAGTCATATCTTTGTACCTCATGCCTCCCATGTTACTTTAGATCAACTTCGGATCACCGTCCACACTGTCATGGGTAGAAAATCATTCACTAGCCATGATCCTGCCAATCATGGCTAGCCTATCTCTCCTCCTTGATTGGTGGCTCATTAACCCAACGTACCATGGGTCAATCACTTCTACACTGGGTATGTCACCTCTCTCTCTCTCTCTCTCTCTCTCTCTCTCTCTCTCTTTCTTATTATGGTACAAGCCCAACTAGTCTAGACTCAGCCCATGCCAATCCTTCAAGGCCATTGGCCTATACACCTGCGGTTCCTCACTCTTCTCATTCTTATTCAAGGGTAAGTACACCTAGCTTGGACTCAGCCCGTGCCAATCCCTCTCGACCTTTGAACCATGTCTCTAGTCCGACCCCTTTTGCTCAACCTCCACTTTTCTTATGATTGGACCCCACTCACATAGCCGCACTGGCTCACATTTCTTCCAATTGGGTGTCTTTGGCACACCTTTTAATGCAACCTCCCTTTCATGTTGCCTAGGAAATTTTGGTCAACCAAACCATGACTAACAAGTTCAGCCGACTGAAGGAAGAATGCAAAGAACTCAAGCGCTTGGTAGATCCTCGAGCAACCCATAAAATTTGCATTCCCTCTCTCCCTTACATCTCTCCTTCACAAACACTGGTCTATTGCTACTACGTTGGCACTAGTAATCTATTCATTCATATTCAAGACTTCATGTATAAATTGTCTTCATGGAAAAATGATCAGAAGGCCCTAACCTTTCTCTTTAGATGATCTTTAGATAGGACAATCCTATAATGGTTTTATAAATTTGACCCAGTGGAGGCGGGAGACTTTGATATAGTTAGGGCAAAATTTTTACAAAGATATAAGGATCACGTTGAGTCGGCATGTTCACTTACTAATCTAATGGCCGAGAAAAAGAGAGAGAGGATGAAGACTTCACACAATATGCTAATAGATGGAGGTTGATGGCTAAAATGCTTGTAAATACAATTTTGAGATGAAGTTGGTCAAGATGATCATTGTTGATATCATACCAACTTTGAAGAATATTTTGGTCTTGCATTATCCCATAAATATGTATGATTTATGTAAAAAGGCAAGATACATTCAAGCTCAACCTTAAGGACACACCAATCAAAAAGGTATACAATCTGAAATATTAAGCCCTTAGTGACAATGGGAATGTTAATGTTGTAGGAAACCCAATAGAAAACCCTAGGCACTAACCTAGGAGCTCTCCACAACATAGGGTTACTCCTCAACAACTCCATCAAGCTCATCAAAATTATCCTTCCCAACTAATTGCTCAACCAATGGCTCCCTTACTTCAACCAATCTTTTTGCCTCAGCCAGTCATGAAATTCATGGATCATCCTCTTCAACTAGTTGCACAACAAACCTTGGCTCCTTAGCCACATTAATCATTCAACCCCCAGCTCTTTATCTTATTGTACCTCAGCCTTAGCCAATTGCACAACCCATTATTTTTCAACAACCTTCACAACCAGCTAAGCATAATCAAAGTCTTCCAAAAGTTTGTGCCCCTACTCCAGAATTAGAGCTAGCTCCCCTTATTTTCCAATCAGTTATGCTAGTCTTGACTGTCTCAAGAGCCAGCCAATAATGAATTAGATCAATTGGTAAAGGAATCTAAGCTCCAAATCAATGATCCTCCCATATTTGACTCTCATCCTACCTCTCTGGTGCCCCTTGAGCCCGATATATTTTTTGTCTTTGTGCAAACTCAGGAGGAAGTCAATTAGGAACATGATCTACATGTAGAAGAATTTTCAATAAAAATCTATGATGATCTACCAAAATCTAGTGCTCAATCAATTACCTCCACCCCTTAGGAACCCCTAGAACAAGGTACACTCTATCATTGAACAACCTAGGGAAAGGTTGACAATTAACAACATAGGGTAGAGAATCATGGAAATGCTTGCATATCAAGCTGGCAAGGGCTTAGGCAAAGAATTATTAGGGATAGCACAACCAATGCAAACCCTATTTTTAATCCCAAGGGCAGAACTTGAATTTATAAAATTAGTTCCTAAGCCTCAGAAGAGCAAGGCTTAACCATTACAATTGAGAGTTGGATAATCATTTTACAAATTGAAGAAAAATGAACATAGCCCACTATCGATTTCTCAACCCTTGAGAATATCGGGGCCACTTGCGAGGCAACCAATGAAGAAGGCTAAAGAGAAAATAAGATCCAATCACAAACTAGCAACAGTTGGATTATTCAACAATTATCCGAGCAACTGAGTCTGAGCCAATGAAATTCTAGGCATTCATTTACAAGGCAACCTATTACGGTCGAGTTAGTCAACAATTATCCAAGTAGTTAGGTACAAGGCAAAATATTGTTAGAACCTCCTCTAACAAGGCAAGTCCCATCCTTAACTCTATTTTTAATATCATCTCAACCTTTTAGACTGGGCCTTAGGTTCCATTTTGGTCAATTGAGCCATGAAGGCCACCTTTAATGCTTAAGCTTACAACCCCACTCCCATTCTCTTAAATCGGGACCTCAAGTCCTCACTCATCTTCTTGAACCAGGCCCAAGATCCCAATGCTCTTCTACATTGGGACACACACCTATTATCCTTCTAAATTGGGCCTAGGTGCTCCTTCGAAATTGGGCTCATAGGCCCATCAGCTTCTTATGTCAGGCCAGTGTGCCCATCATTTAGAATTAGGCATGTATACCTACCCTTCTAAATTAGGCCCATGTGCCCCTCATTCCAAGTCAGGTCTTCATGCCCATCATCATTTTCAATCAGGCCATGCATCCTTCTTTCAACATCACCATAAATTCCTAGGGCCATGACCCCCACTTCATCCTTCTCCCAAATGCCCACTCTCCTGAATCGAGTCCATGTGCCTACTCTTCTAGGTTTAGCTCTCATACCCATCAGTCTTGAACAAGTCCATGTGTCTCTCCTTTGATATTACCATCAATTCTTAGGTCATGTCTCCCTATCCATCCTTTTATATCGAGGCCAAGTGCCCATCATCTATTGCAATGAGGCACATGTGTCCCTCTTTCAACATTATTGTCAATTTTCGAGCCACAACTTCCTCTCCATTCTTTTGTACCGATGCTATGTGCCCATCGTCAATCACAATCAGGCCCAAGCATCCCTCCATCAACATTACTGTCAATTCTCAAGCCATGGCTCCCACTCTATTCATTCTAATCAGGCCCATGTGTCCACCAACCATTCCAATTAGGCCCATGTGTCCATCATTTGACTTGGTTGGGCCTAAATACCTACTATTTTGAATCGGGACCTAGCACCTATCATCTTCCCAAGTTAGGCCTACATGCACATTCTTCCAGATCGGGCCCACATGCCCCTCCTTCTAATCAGGCCTATGTGCTCATCCTCAACAACCCAACCCTAGCACCAATGACTCCAATCGAGCATGCAAGTCCAAATTCTTCTTTTATCATGTGCCCCATTCCTTTAACTAGGTACACAAGCCCAATCAATTCTTCTACTACCAGTCCAACATGCCTCATTTTCTTCATCGGGTGCACATGTTCGTTCTCATTTCTCCAAATCAGGACCACAAGCCCAACTTCACTAGCTAAGTCAAGCTCTCCCACCCATCCTGCCAAAATCTAACCAATGGGCCACTTGAGCCCCTCTTCTCACTAGGGCCCTTGAGCCCATCCACTTTGCTTAAATTGAGCACTCATGCCCATCATTTATATAAGACCTTTGTGCCCAACACTCCTCCAATCGGGCCCACGTGCCAAACTCCACTACTAATCCGGTTGTCATGCCCATATTGTCGACTCCGAAAATGGGTTTGTCATCTTTTGGATCGCCACCTCAAGAAAGGGGATGAGAAAGAAGGAAGGAAATGCAAAAAACTCTCTCACCTCAGTCCCACACTCACATTGATCCCCGAACTTTCATCTCCCGACGTCACTCGAGCACTGGAGAGATGGTTTGGTCGTGTGGGAGGTGAGTGAAGACGGAAAAGAACTTTAATGCATAATGAAGTTGGAGTATGTGGTCGCCAGGAACCGCAGGCTCTACTTTAAATGAAATAAGAGAGAGAAGTGACCGTGTGCACCTTAGCACGGGAAAGAGTGTGTGTAGGTTCAACTTTCTTCTTCTTCGGCCGGCCGATGAAGAAGAGTCTCCAACCGATGCTAGATTGGTGTACCTATGCAACTAGTAAACAAAGAAGACAAGAAAACAAGTGAAAGAAGGATTAGAATTGAGTGAAGTGTAGTAACTATAAAAACAATAACATAAAGCGGCAATTGGAAATAAACTCACCAGATTCGGGGTTAGCCCTAACCTCTTTTTTTGGTTTCTTTTACGATATGAAATGATGCAAAACTAAACAAAAATGATGCTTAAATATAAACTAAATAATATGAATGAAGAGTTAGCAAAGGGAATATGAATGATTAAAGATAACACAACACAGGCAAAGTGGCAACTGAGTTGGACAGATTCAATGTAAATTGTATGGCTCTGATGCAGAGACTATAGTGGACAGCGCCAAAGTTAGAATCAGGTGCCATCTATTGAAATGGACAGAGGACTTGGATAGAAAGAGTTTCTATGTTGATAACTTCTCTTAAATATGTCCATACAGACCTGTAGAAATTATGTAAGTGGATGGAAATTGGAAACAGTTACAAATTGTGCGACTTTGTTGAAGCGATCACCACAGACAATCCAGGAATCAGAATGGAATCCTGTTTGTTGTAAAATAAATAAGACTTGCAAAGAATTATTTAATATGAAGACACTTTGGATTCAATCTTATGATTGATGATCTGAATTTACCTGATAAGCTAGATCTTAGATAGTGAAGTTCTGGAAACTCTCGGCACAACATTGATGTAGGACATGCTAGGGGTACCATAGATATTGGAATTGAATGATTTCTCTTAGAAATAAAAGATGACTCACCGGGGAACAGTTTATATGAAGGATATGTGGGCTGAATCTGCAAGTAAGTGCAGTGAAATTGACTAATAAGATGATGACTAAGAAAAGGAGACTTCAAATCTGTCTGTGCAGCACTGGTGTAGAAGCCATCACCAGCCCAGGCGTTGTCGAAATTGATCTCCGTTTGTTGAAGATGAAATATAGCTTGATGAGTAACACTTATTTTGAAGAAAGCCTGGCTTAAAAATGATCAGGGAGATCTGTAGAAGCTGATGATCAGAAAAGCAGCACATCGGAGCATAGATCGGCTTCTTTTCACTTCGAGATGATCTCTGGACACCGTGATGAAGAGAGGATGATTTGAGAAGGTTGGGATGAGCCTAGGGTGGTTGGAAGATGAAGAGAAGAGTCCTATATCGTACCCCAATAGCTGGAATTTATAGAGTAATAAAACTGGTGCAAAACATGGAAACTGACCGACCGTGCCTCCGGGTTAGGGTGCGCAGGCCGCGTCCTCAACCTGAGGGTGCATAGGCTACGCCCTCAATTTGACGGTGCGATGACCATGCCCCCACTTCGTTGGTGCGTTCAGCACGTTATTTCTAAAAAATTCTGGAAAACTTGAGAAAATTGCTAAAAAAGGGGTTGATAAAATGAACGCGCCCCCAACTCAGGTTCACGATCAAAATAAACATTTTTAAAGAGGGAAACTTTCCAAAAAAATGGTTTGGAAAGTCCAAACGGGGGAAATTTATGATTTCTAGAATTGACTGCTCCCTCAGACTGGGGGCGTGCTGACCGTGCCCTTGGTCTGAGGGCGCGTAGTGAGGACACGCAGATTGTGCCCCCAGTTCGGGGGCATGCTGCACTCTTTCTCTTGCACGCGTTTCATTGACGAGCCATAACTTGCAAATGAGAGGTCCATTTTGACTCCCATTTGTTGTGTTAAAAAGAGGACTCGCAAACGCAACTCCCCAAATAGGTAAACTAGAAAGTACACATCTTGAGACAACTGTATGGGGCTGTAACTTTCAGTTTATCCTTTAAGTGGCGTCGAAGGCCTAGACAATGATCCAAAACTCGGAAAAGTGACGGCAATGTGGAAAACTTCGGAATGACCTAGAAAGTAAGTGGCAACCCATACAACTCGGGTCAATGACTGTAAATGATGGGAATGACCCTAAAAGCCCGAAAAAGTGCTTGAAAGAATCAGGGAATACTCAGAATGACTGGAAATGCTGGCTGCATCCCGTACAACTTGGGTTGACGACCGAAAATGGTGAGAGAAACCCGGAAAACTTAGAGAGATACCTGGAGTAGCTGGGGACAACCTGAAATAGCCAGGGACAACCCGGAGAACTCAGAATCACCGAAAAAGCTAGAGAAAATCCGTACAACTCGGGTTGATGACCGAAAATGATAAGAGGGGCCCGAAAAACTCAGAAAGATACCCAGAATAGTCGGGGACAACCCAGAAAACTCAAAATGACTAAAAATGCTGGTAGCAACCTGTACAACTCGGGTTGATGACGAAAAATGACAATAGGAACCCGAGAAACTTGGAGAGATACCCAAAATAGCTAAGGACAACCCGGAGAACTCAGAATCACTAAAAAAGCTAGAGGCAACCCGTACAACTCAGGTTGATAACTGAAAATGATGAGAGGGACCCAAAAAACTCGGAAAGATACCCGAAATAGCCAAGGACAACCCGAAAAACTCATAATGATTAAAATTGTTGTCGACAACTCGTACAACTCGGGTTGACGACCGAAAACAATGGGACAAATCTGGTATGCTCTATGCCACTCTGTTATTGATCGAAATGACCTGACGGCAACCAGGAAACCCTAACGGTGAAAAAAAAATGTACGATGACTTGACTAAAGGACACGACACAATGGTCCTCGCTTGGCACACTCAGATTCGACTAGGGATCAACAACTCATCTTTAGATTTCCAGTAAGCTCCTTAGCTCATCCAAAAGGGTGGTTCAACTTGATTTTAATAGTCTAAAAGGAATGTTGCCAATGAAATAAGAGTTTAGACTCCAAATAAGGCCAAATTGGCGTGTCTATAGCTTGCCTCGCCTTGATGTCAGCTTTGCAAGGGAATGGTATGTAACAAAGCGAAGTGAAATGTAGAGGAATGTAGCGAAGTGAAATGAATTGTAATGGATGTAGTGAAGTGAAATGGTGATGGATTGAAAAGGTGGCATCAAGGTATAGATATAGACACGCTCATCGACCAAATTCGGCAAATGGAATCTTCTCAAGTTTTTTGGATTACTTCCACGTTTCATCAAGCCTTGTTACATTCAATTGGTAAAAGATGTGCCATGGGCACGAGAGAAGAATAGGCAACCCTCAACACGGTGGGGAGTCCCCAAATCATGGGTTCGTAGGTTCATCATTAGTTAGTAACTCAATCTTTGCGGTGTTCTTGTGCTGTGATGGGCTAAGGTTTTGAAAGGGATCTATTTTGCAAAATAAAAGGATACCAATCGAGCATATTCAGTCTCTCAGATTGGTTTAAGTTTTCTAAAAGTCAAATGTTTAGGCACAAGAATAGACCATGAGGATAATGGTGGTGCAATAATTATGATCAAAATGGGTGCCCATGATGAGATATAAAATGGGGACTGCAACGGTGGGATAAGTAGCAAGAAAGTGTTGCAATGGCCACGGTGGGATAGAAATGAAAGAAGTTGAAGGACACAATGTGATTACGATAGATAATGGACAGGTCGGACTAAAGACACAGTAGGATATTGAAAAGATTAGAATTGGTATAAATGATGGGATGAAGAGACCCAATGAGATTCATAGGATGTGATGACCACAAAGGAATGTAAATATGATAAGCAAGAAGGTGATGGAACTAATGCAAAACTATATGATGCATGTTGGGCTAAAAAAGTAAAAAATTATGTAAAAGATAGTTGAAGATATAAATTGAACATCAGAGGTTAGGATACCCAATCGAGAACCATCATCCCTCAATATTTAATTTTGGCTTATCCGTGAGCACGAAGAATGGCCTGACCATCATGGATTTTGATGAAGGGGATCTTGAGTCCAGTCTTCTTTGCACTTGCGGTCTTTAACAACATTGCATAAAATAAATAGTAATGCACCTAATATATGCTAAGAAGTAAAATAATAATGGTGAGTTTGCAATGTGATGACATGCATTCTTAGAAAAGGGTTTATGTGCCCTGATGAGTACATAGAGTGGTTGAAGAAAGTTCCTCGGCAAAGTAGAGGCCGAGGTTATGATGACACCTTCTCCTACGTATCCTCAGGGGAGGAAAGTGGTGAGCATCACCTTGTTGAAATCGTGCAAAGAAAGGTCCTCGATAGAGTTGAGGCCAAGGTCATGGTGACAACTCCTCCTAAGAATCCTTAGGGGAGAAAAGTGGCGAGCATTACCTTATTATGCAAAGTTCTCCGTGCTTGTTCTTTATGCTTGAAACACTTAGAAAAGGAGATTAGAATGACAATATGGCTTATCCTTCTTGCAAGTTACAGTCTGCCTTGACCTTTGTCATGGGGTGATAGCCTTCTTAAGGGTGTAAAAAATAAAGTGGCAAATATGCAATGAAAAATTTGAAAAATGAGAAACTGAAAGTAAATATGATTGTAAAGGTGAAAATTCAAACCAAGCATGATAATAATAAAAAAATTGTTTATTTAAAATTTTTTAAAACTTTTGTTGGAATCTTAAAAATAAGTTTTTTTGTGAAAAGATTCATTTTTTGGAATTTTTGAACATATCCAGTTTTTTAATTTTTTTAAAAATTATCCTTTTTTGGTATTTTTTTTGAAATATTCAAATTGTTTTTGGAGAGAAATCAATATTGACCAAAGTCATTATCACTCGGTTGTTATTTTAGGTTCGTTGGTAGATACCATGTGCAAAAGAAGGGATTTCTTACCCAGAATCATTCCAACCTTCAACCTTTGATCGGCTAGAGTTTAGCTTTGATTTGGTTAGTCCACCCATACCTTGAGGGTTAAGAATGAAGAATTGATAAGGAAGTCATTGATAGGCTTTAGAGATGTTGAGAGGGATTTCTCTACTTGCACCCAATTGCCCGTTGGGGTTCAGCCTCTTCGGGTCTTTTCTTCTTTATTGATAAACCTGTTTTTGTGGCACACATTCAGCCATGTGATTTGACCTGTGGGGTCATTGCCCATCTTTTGACGTCTTTTTTCATTTTCTACTTTTTGAGTACTCATTCAGACAGACCTATATTTGTTTAAACATGTGGGGTTCATTGCCCATCTTTTGGCACCATTTTCTTTTGAGAAGTTGGACCTTTCGAGATGGCCTCTTACTAAGGTGGTGGATGCTTTCGATACTCTCCCCTCTAAACTCCTTCACCTATCTTGGAATGAATAGAAGAGAACAATGTGAGAGTTTTCCTTCCATCTCTAAGCCTTGCCTAGCTTCTCTCGGGTATTGGGTCATCCAAATTTTGGGATCAGGACATGTTGTGTGTGTAGAATGGTATCTACTCTCGACTCCTAGAGAACAACCTAGGACATGTGGACTCAAGTCATACTGGTAGTTCTCTCCATTTTTTTTGAGGTAGATTACATTCCATGGGTGAATCAATTGTAAACATGCCTTGCAATGTAAAGAATTCATTTGGATAAAACAAAAAGTAGTTATCATCAATCATAAATTTTCTCTCAAGTAAGATTGTCGTGCGAGATTCAAAATCGTTTCAAAAAAACATTGCCTTGCGGATGACAATGATGATGAATGTAATTTTATGTAATACTTGAGAGAAGGAGTTCATTGTTGGTGACAACGTTGTTTGTGCTTGCCTTGCCTTGCCTAGTTGCTTCCACTTTTGATATGCTCCATATTACATTGGATTGAAGATTCAAAGTCATATGATGAAGTGAAAGATGCGGGAAGTTTGATTTGGCATGGCGTAGTCAAGATTAATGACCTAGAAAAGCAAAAATTGTGGTACCACCTAAGATTTCTCTACCCATGATTTTTGTTGAAAGTAAAATTTGGAAGAAAAAAATTGTAAAAAGAAAGAAACATTCTTGAAAATAAAAGTGAATTAAAATGGGCTCTTGGGCCCGAGAGTTGAGAAGGGGCTTGAAGGCCCGGGAATGGTTGGAATCAAGAGGCACGATGGGCCCAAGAGTTGAATGCGGGCTAGAGGGACCAGTTGATGTCAATGGACATGAGGGCCTGATTAGAGGTGATGGGCATGAAGGCCCGATTGGAGGTTGAGCCCGAGGGACCCAACGAAAAGGGCAGGCACATGGACTCGATTTAGATGGTTGGGAGCATGATTGTGATTTGGAAGATTTGAGATGGGCTCGTGGACACCATTGAAAGATATGGATGTGTGAACCTATATTTGAAGAAGTGGGGGCTTGGGAGCCCGATTTCAAAAAAGTTTGGGTATGCAAGCCTGATTGTGAAGGAATGGGAGCATGCAAGCCCAAAGTTGAAGGCGTGTGGGCATGTGTGCCCGAGGTTGATGTAAGGTGGGCATGGGGGCCTGATTTAGAAGGAATTTGGGCATATGGGCCTGGTTGTAGGAAAACTTGGGCATGTGAGCCTGATTGAGGTGAATTGCAGGCATGCAAAACTGATTTAGAAAAATTAAGGGCACAAAGGCCTGATTAGGAAGAATATTGGGCACGTGAGCCCAATAGAAGGAAAGGGGCGCGTGAGCTTGGTTGGGGAAAAGGGGCGTATGGGCCCGGTTGAAGGAAAGGGGTGCACGGTCCTGGTTAGATAAAGGAGGCACGCGGGCCCGGTTGGATAAAGAAGGCATGTGGGTCGGTTGAAGGAAAGGGGCATAAGAGCCCGATTGATGAAAAGGGGCACATGGGCCCAATTGATGGAAACGGGCACATGGGACTGGTTGATGAAAAGGGGTGCATGGGCCCTATTGGATAAAGGGGGCATGCAGGCCCGGTTGATGAAAAGGGGCACGTGAGCCTAGTTGAATGAAAGGGGCACATGGGCCCGGTTGAATAAAGGGGGCACGTGGGCTCGGTTGATTAAAAGTGGTGCATGGGTTTAGTTGAAGGAAAGGAGCATGTGGGCTTGGTTGAAGGAAAGGGTCATAAGAGCCCGATTGATGAAGAGGGGCACATGGGCCCAGTTAATGAAGAGGGGCGTAAGGGCCCGGTTGAAGAAAATGGTCATATGGGCCCGGTTGATGGAAAGTAGTATAAGAGTCCAATTGAGTGGGATGAAATATGGGCCGTGGCCTTAATATTGAAAGATTATGGGCCCATGGGCCCAATTGATGATTATGAGAGGGATAAAGAAAGGGTCGTGGCCCTAAAATTTGGAATTGTGGGCCCGTGGGCCGGATTGTTGCTTAGGAGGAGAATGGGGTAAGGGTCGCAGCCCTAAGATTGATTTTGATGAATTTGAATGCCTAGATGGAGGAGGTCCTAATAGCTCTTTGCTAAGGTCTCTATCTTTTAGAAGGTTTGTACATTCTTTCTCTATTTCATTGACCAATTAAATCTCTTTACTTTGCAATTCGAGGGACAATTCAGTCTAACTATTTTCAAGGATTAATTCCAATGATGGCAACAATTGATCAATGCTTGGCGAATCCTTGCCTAGTCCTTCATTGGATTGACAGTCAACTAAGTTTGTGATTCTATCATCTAAGCTCCCTACAATAGGCTTCTCCTTAGGTTGTTCTAGGAAAGAGGGCATGCCTAGTCTAGGGGATTCTGAAAAGATAGAAAGGTTTGGTTCAATCTCTCCTAACGACTGAATTTGATCCTGAGATATGACATGATGAGAAGCTAATTCCTGTGCCAGGGAAGGAGCACAAATGGTTGGAGTGATTGAATCATCTGCCAGAGTAGGAGCATGAGAGGTCGGAGTGACTAAATCATCTACCATGGCAAGAGTATGGATGATCAGAGTGATTGGTTCCTCTACCAAGGTAGGAGCATGAATGGTGGGAGGGATTGAATCATCTACCAGGACAGGAGCTTGAAGAGTTGAAGTGACTGAATCATCCACTGTAGCAGGAGGAAGAGTAGTAGGAGTGATTGGTTCTTCTACTGAGGCAAGGGCAATAAAAAAAACTACTAGTTGTGGTGCAACCAACTAAGAAAAAGCCCTATGCGGTGGGATTGATTGAGAAGCTGAGATTTGTTCGATTGGCTCAGGAATAAAGGGTGGAGTAGTTGGTCGAGGGGCTGTTGGTGAAGTTGGTTGAGGGTCTAAGGCTTGTGTTGTTGGCTGAGGAGTTGATGGTGAAGTAGACTGAGAAGCCAAGGGTCGGATGATTGGCTGAGAAGCCATTGGTGAATTAGGCTGAGAAGCCAAGGGTTTGATGATTGGACAAGAAGCCTTTAGAAAAGTTGGTGAAGTCAAAGGCTGGGGAGCTGGTTTACGTAATGAAGTATTTGCAATAGACAAGAGGAGCATGAATGTGCACATTTGGTTGCACCATTGGCAAGGGTTGCATGACTGGCTGGGGTTGGGGCATGGGTGGCCTAATCAACTGGCATCAAGGAGTTGGCCGATAATGATGATCTAAATGAGGTTGAGGAGAGCTCCTAGGTTGGTGCATATCATCAATGTTCTTCTTAGCCATGGGGCTCAATTCATCATGATATTGCATTAACTCCACATCTACTTTTGCTTCCCCAATTATTGAATAGCCCGGCCCATATCATTGCAATAATTTTCTTTGACAATTTCAAAATCCCATATTTCTATTTCCCCTAGTGTAAAAAATCATTCTAGGGCTGCACCATCCAATGATAGCCCAAAAAGAATAGCAAGAGCTCTTCGATCATTTAGCCATCGAGACGATTTACTCAAGAAATCATTGACATGGGTGAAGGGATCACCTGAGCCATTGTAGCGATGGTAGACTGGTGTTTGTGATGGAGGGATGTAGATGCTATGGATGGGAAATTCAAGGGTTTCTTGATCCTTGGCAACATGTGAAGAGGAATTCACCAGGGAGTGTGCATGTGACACTCAGATGGGAGGGAGGTGGGGTTGGTGTGCAAGCTGAAGAATGACCCACAATGGAGTAAGTAGGTGAAGTAACATGGCAGGACAGCCCAGGTGGGGTTATGGTAAGAGGCCGAACCGCTAATTAGGGAGGTGAGGTAGCTCGGTTGACTTTGGCTGGACCTTGATTGACAGGCGTCTTATTCTTCACTAGAGATTGTATGATTGACAATGCCTTGGGATCAAGATGAAAAGATAGTTTCTTAAAGAGTTTCTTTACATTGCATAGAGTGGACTAATGGGTAACCCCTTGCACTTCGGGTTCCACAGCAGCATTGACATGGCTCTATGGTTGGATCATGGGTTATTGTTGAAGCTTGTCGAGACCCGGCTTATACTCTTGTTACTTGTAGTAGTCCGACCTCCCAACATTGCTTCTAGACCTTAGCATCACGGGCGTCATGTCGATCTTTCTACAAAAAGATGGTTAAAAAAATAAAAGCAAGTGGAGCACACAATTGAAGATTTTTTGTTATGTTTTGTTTATTTTTTTTTCAATTTTTTTGTTGGTAAACAAGTTGTACACAAATTAAAGAAATTTTTTTTGTTCTAGGTGTTTACAAAGAAGGCAATTTTGTTATTTTCACTTTTGGTGAGCAAGCAAGGTGTGCAAACAAGTTTTTAGAATGACTACTCAACAAATTTTGGGTTCAAACCTTAAATTAGATAGATTGTTAGCAATTGTTCACTAAAGTAGGTATGGTTCCTATTGCTTCAATCTCCAAGACCTATGGTTGTCACACAATCACAACGATTAGGTACTTGGATTCTTCAGGGTTTTGGAAAATGGTACAACCAACCCAATTGTGCAGAGAAGAATACTCCACGGATAGAGACTTACGGAGGTCTTGATAGAAACTACCAAATCAACTAGGAAGAAATATCCCATAAGAGAGGTTATAATCCACCAAGAAAGTGTTTGGAGGGTAAGGGTGTGTTTAGAGAGAGAGCTCCCATCTCGAATGCCCTACGGATCGGAACAAGTCTAGTATCCGATGCAAAAAGCTAAAGCAAAAGAAAAAATAAAGGGTACGAGGAGAAGAAGCAATCAATATGATAAAATAAAAGAAGTAAGTAAATGAAGCATGCAATTCAAACGAGACAAGCAATCATGCAACAAAACAAATAATCTATTAACTAAAGCCGAATTAAAATGAAACTAGTTGCACAAACAAATCAAGCTAGCATAGTTAAAGACATTGGTTGTCCCACCGTGGTCGCCACAAAGCTGTTGACTCTAAAAATAGATTTGTCATCTTCTGGATTGCCACCTCAAGAAAGGGGATGAGAAAGAAGGAAGGAAACACAGAAAACTCAGTCACCTCAGTCCCACACTCACATTAATCCCTGAACTTTCATCTCCTGGAGTTGCCCGATCATCGGAGAGACAGTTCGGGTCGTGTGGGAGGGAGAGTGAGGATAGAAAATAACTTTAATGCATAAATAAGTTGGAGGATGTGGTTTCCAGGAATCACGAGCTCCGCTTTAAATGAAATAAGAGAAAGAATTGACTATGTGTACCTTAGCGCGGGAAAGAGTGTGTGTGGGTTCAACCTTCTTCTTCTTCTTCGACCGGCCGATGAAGAAGAGTCTCCAACTGATGCTAGCTTGGTGTTCCTGTGCAACTAGTAAACAAACAAGGCAAAAAAACAAGTGAAAAAATAATTAGAACTGAGTGAAGTGGAGTAACTATAAAAACAATAACATAAAGTGAGAATCGGAAATATACTCACCAGATTCAGAGTTAGCCCTAACCCCTTTTTTTGATTTTTTATGATATATGAAATGATGCAAAAATGAACAAAAATGATGCTTAAATATGAACTAAATAATATGAATGAAGAGTTAGCAAAGGAAATATGAATGATCAAAGATAACACAACCCAGGCAAAGTGGCAATCGGGTTGGAAAGATTCAATGTAAACTACGCAATTTTGATGCAGAGACCGCAGTGGACAACACCGATGTCAGAATCGAGTTTCGTCTATTGCAAAGGATAGAGGACTTGGAGAGGAAGAGTTTATGGGTTGATAACTTCTTCTCAATATGTCCGTACATCTATGTAGAAATTATGGAATTGGACAGAAATTGGAAACAGTTACAGATTGCGCGACTTTGTTGAATCGATCACCATGGACAATCTGAAAATCAGAATGGAATCCCATTTTTTAAAAATAAAAGAATTATTTAATATGAAGACACTTTGAATTGAATCTTATGATAGATGATTTGAGTTTACCTGATAAGCCAAATTTTGGACAGTGAAGTTCTGAAAACTTCCAGCGCAACATCGATGTAAGACATGCTAGGGGCACCACAGATATCATAATTGAATAATTTTTTTTGAAAATAAAAGATGACTCAACGTGGAACAGTTTATATGAAGGATGTATAAGCTGAATCTGCAAGTAAGTGCAGTGAAATTGACTGAGAAGATGATGACCAAGAAGAGGAGACTTCGGATCTATCTGCACAGCGCCAGTGTAGAAGCCATCACCAGCCGAGGCGATGTCGGAATTGATCTCCATTTGTTGGAGATGAAAGATAGATTGATGGAGAACACTTCTTCTGAAGAAAGCCTGGCTTGAAAATGATTAAGGAGATCTATAAAAGTCGATAATCAAGAGAACAACACATCAGAGCATAGACTGGCTTCTTTTCACCTCAGGATGACCTCCAGACACCGGGACAAAGAGAAGATGATTTGAGGAGGTTGGGACGAGCCTAGGGTGGCTGGAAGACAAGGATAAGTGTCTTGGATTGTACCCGAATGGCTAAAATTTATAGAGGAACAAAACCAGTGCAAAACATGGAAATTGAGCGACTGCACCCTCAGTTTGAGGGCGCGGTGACCGTGCCCCCACCTTGGGGGAGCATTCGGCGCATTATTTCTAAAAATTCCCGAAAAACCCTATAAAATTGATAAAAGGGGGTTGATAAAATGTACGCACCCCCGACTCAGGGGTGCGGTCAAAATAAACGTTTTTAAGAAGGGAAACCTCACAAAAAATGGTTTGGAAACTCCAAACGGGGACAATTTCTAGTTTTTGGAACTGACCGCGCTCTTAGACTGGGGCGTGTACACCGTGCCCCTAGTTCCGGGGTGCACTCCACTCTCTCTTGCACATGTTTCATTCACGAGCCGTAACTTGCAAATGACAGGTCTGTTTCGACTCCTGTTTGTTGCGTTAGAAGGACTCGCAAACACAACTCCCCAAATAGGTAAACTAGCCAGTAAACATCCCAAGACATCTATATGGGGCTCTAGCTTTCAGTTTATCCTCCTAGTCCGAAACTCAAAAAAGTGATGACAACGCAAAAAACTTTGGAATGACCTAGAAAGTTGGTGGCTGTTAGACGTCGGAGCGTCGGAACGCTCCCGCAGTGGAACAAACGTGCAACTCAGCAAGCAACTCATGTAGCAAAGATTAAATACGAATCGAGAATAAGGCAGACAAGCAAACCACTCAGACAGCAGATTTACGTGGTTCGGAGAGACGATACGTCTTCCTACGTCCACGGGGAGAGCAGAGAGAATCCACTAGATGTAGAAAAATACAAAGTGGGAAGATACTCTTACACCGACATGGAGTGATCTTTCCCAAGATGAAGCAATCCCGAATCCCCAATCTTCTTCCTGACGATATGCCTTTAAATAACTCCATAGAGCACCAAATAGACATTTCCACGAACACCACGATCTCCACGATCTCCACGATAGAAGAGAACGTGGAAGACAAGAAGAACCGAAGAAGATTAAGCACGACTTGGAGACCTCCGAGCAGCCCTCTCTCTCTTCTCTTTCTCTCTCTCACATTCGCAAGAATGTGTTACGGCTGCTGCCATTAAACACATACCCACCCCATCACGTATCAACGTGATAATCAAAATAGGGTAAATAAGAATATGAGAAAAGACCAAAATGCCCTTTGACCAAGTCAAAATATCACATTCTCCACCTATTTGACATGGTCAAACAAAAGACTAAACAACTCTCTCTAAAACTACCCCCTCTCCCTGGGGCCTTCAAAACTTAGCAAGCTCGAACATTAGCCAAGTCCAGACAATGTTGGAACTTGACCGTTGAAAGTGGCTTGGTCATCATATCTGCAGTGTTCTCCTCAGTTGAAATCTTCAAAAGCTGGATATCTCCACTTGCAACTAATTCTCTGAGCTTATGATATCTGACATCAATGTGCTTGGTTCTTACATGGTACACTGGGTCTTTTGCAAGACAAATAGCACTCTGGCTATCACAATTCAGACGAATATTTCTCTGAGAAACACCGAGCTCCTTAACCAAACCTTTAAGCCAAACTACCTCCTTAGCAGCCTCCACCGCAGCAATATACTCAGCCTCAATTGTTGACAAAGCAACTATGTCCTGCAACATAGCCTTCCAACTGATAGGACCTCCACCTAGAGTAAAGATATACCCCGTGGTAGATCTCCTCCTGTCAAGGTCACCTGCATAATCTGAGTCAACAAAACCAACTAAAACATCAGTACTGTCAATGCTCCTCTGAAATAATAAACCAAAATCTGTTGTACCATTCAGGTAACGCAAGATCCATTTAACTGCATTCCAATGCTCTTTTCCTGGATTTGACATATACCTTCTAACCACACTAACTGCCTGAGCCAAATTTGGCCTAGTGCAAACCATAGCATACATCAGACAACCAACTGCATTAGCATATGGAATTTTGAGCATTTCCTGATGTTCTTTATCTGACTTAGGACATTGCTGCAATGACAATCTAAAATGCTGAGCTAAAGGTGTGCTAACTGACTTTGAATCATTCAAATTAAATTTAGCCAACACCTTTTCAATTTAACCCTTCTGGGTTAACCAAAGCTTACCAACTTCACGATCTCTATGGATCTCCATGCCTAGGATTTTTCGAGCACCACCCAGGTCTTTCATCTCAAACTCTGAATTGAGTTCCTGTTTCAACTTGGTAATTTCTAACATATGCTTACAAGCAATAAGCATATCATCAACATAAAGCATCAACAAGATAATAGAACCATCACTAAGGAAACGGAAGTAAACACAACTGTCATACCTGCTCCAACTATAACCATGTGCCAACATAAAAGTGTCAAACCTTTTATACCACTGACGTGGAGCCTGCTTTAAACCATACAGAGACCTGTTCAATTTTCAAACCAATTTCTCCTTATTTTTCTGAGCAAAACCATCTGGCTGCAACATATAGATCTTCTCATCAAGACTGCCATGTAGAAATGCTATCTTTACATCAAGCTGCTCCAACTCTAAATCAAACATGGCTACCATAGCTAACATGACACGAATAGAGCAATGCTTAACCACTGGAGAAAAAATCTCAGTAAAATCAACACCTTTCTTCTGAGCATAGCCCTTAGCTACAAGCCTTGCCTTGTACTTTGCTGGTTCTATGTTTGATAAAGCCTCCTTTTTCCTGTACACCCATTTGCAGCCAATAGCTTTCTTACCCTTGGGAAGTTTGACTAAATCCCAAGTCTGATTTTTCTGAAGAGAATTCATCTCTTCCTTCATAGCATTCAGCCACATCTCATTGTCCTTGCTTTCTACTGCTTCCTGAAAGCTAGAAGGATCAGAAGACAAAACAGGAAATGCATAAGCAACAGTATCCTGTAACCTTAATGGTAATTTAACTTCCCTTCTGGCTCTTCCTTTTGCAATAGAATAAGGCTCATCATCTGGTTGTACATTTTCTTCATTCTGATGTGAAGATTCCCCTGAATCTGAACTGGTAGAAGGAATATCACTTTCAAACTCCACCTGGACCGAACTACTGGGCTTCTTCACTGGTTGCTGAAAATTTTTCAGCAATGATGCTTCATCAAATACGACATCCCTGCTGAGCTCAATCTTCTTTGTTTCTGGGTTCCAGAACTTGAACCCTTTCACACCAGACCTGTAACCCAAGAAGATACACTTCTTGGACTTGGCATCAAGCTTTGTCCTTTCATCATCCTGCAACAACACAAAAGCAGGACATCCAAATATGTGTAAATCTGAATAATTAGCTGGCTTACCAGACCAAATGTCAAACGGTGTCTTTAAATCAAGAGAAGTAGAAGGTGATCTGTTAACAATATAACAAGCCATGTTAACTGCCTCAGCCCAAAACTGCTTAGGAAGATTAGCAAACAATCTCATACAACGAGCTCTTTCTAGCAGTGTCCTGTTCATCCTTTCAGCTACTCCATTTTGCTGTGCCTTGCCTGGAATAGTGAAATGCCGAGTAATACCTTCTTTTCTACAAAAGTCTTCAAACTCTCTTGATGTGTACTCACCACCATTGTCGGTCCATAGGACTTTCACCTGTTTACATGTATCTTTTTCAACTCTGGCTTTCCAACTTTTGAATGTCTCAAACACCTCTAACTTATGCTTCAAGAAGTAGACCCAAACTTTCCTGGAAAAATCATCAATAAAAGTGATAAAATATCGAGCTCCACCTAAAGAAGTAACTGGTGATGCACCCCAAACGTCAGAGTGAATATACTCAAGAATATTTTTACTTCTATGACTAGAAGTAACAAATTTAACCTTGCACTGTTTGCCAAGAACACAAGATTCACAAAAGTCAAGTTTGCAAGATTTAATACCCTTGAGTAGCTTCCTGTTGTGCAGTTCAAGTAATCCTCTCTCACTAATATGGCCAAGCCTAGCATGCCATAACAAAGTAGCATCATCATCATCAGAAGAGGAGGAAACTGCAGCATCACCTGTAACGGTCTTACCAAGCAATTTATATAAAGAACCTGCCTTTTCTCCTTTCATAATAACTAAAGCACCACGTGTCACTTTTAACATGCTATTAGCAGCACTAAAGGTGCAACCAGAATCATCAAGTGCACCAAGGGAGATAAGACTTTTTCTCAAATCTGGGACATGCCTGACCTCTGCCAAAGTTCTAACAACCCCGTCAAACATCTTGATTTTAATGTTTCCTATCGCAACAGTTCTGCACTCAGTATTATTTCCCATCAGAACTCTACCCCCATCATAGGACTTATATGAATCAAACCAATCTCTATATGGGCACATATGATAGGAACATTCAAAATCAAGAATCCATGTATCGGAAGAATCCATACCTGAGGAGATGGTGAGAACATCTCCTTCCTTTTCTGAATCAGAAGCCACGCCAGCCTCAACTGGCTCCTTCCCTTTTCGCTTGGATTTTTCCTTCAACTTGGGGCAATCAGCCTTCCAGTGTCCCTCTTCTTTGCAGTAACGGCACCTGTTGTCCTTGATCTTTGACTTTGACCTGGACCAATTTTTCTTGTTGCGATTTCCACCTGATTGATTTCTTTCTTTTGATCTGCCTCTGGCAATAAGACCTTCAGAATGTTGTCCGCCTGAACTGCCACTAGTCATGTCTTTGTCCATCAATTCTTTCGAGAACAAATGAGATTTCACATCCTCAACGGATATAGAATCTCTACTGCATAACATAGATTCTCGAAAAGTCTTGTACGATGGTGGTAGAGAACAAAGCAGGAGCAGAGCTTGGTCTTCCTCTTCTATCTTCACATCGCTACTTTCCAAATCTATCAAAATAGAATTAAATTCATCAAGATGTGATTTAATAGAGGTACCTTCTGCCATCCTGAGCATGAAAAGGCGTTGCTTCAAATAAAGCTTGCTGGTCAGAGATTTCATCATATACAACGACTCCAATTTTAGCCACAGTGCAGTCATTGTTTTCTCGTGAATGACCTCTCGGAGAACTTCGTTTGACAAGCTTAACTGAATTGAAGCTAAAGCCTTATCATCTAAATCTTGTTTCTCATCGTCAGACATAGTGACCGGCATCCTTTCCTTCCCGAGTAAAGCCTTCTGTAATCCCTGATGGGTTAGAAGCGCTTTCATTTTGATCTGCCACAAACTAAAGTTGATATTTCGGTCGAACTTCTCAATATCGAATTTTGCCGACATCTTTCCAACACCTAAACACTTGCTGAATCACACAAATAACCAAACACGGCTCTGATACCAGATGTTAGACGTCGGAGCGTCGGAACGCTCCCGCAGCGGAACAAACGTGCAACTCAGCAAGCAACTCGTGTAGCAAAGATTAAATACGAATTGAGAATAAAGCAGACAGGCAAACCACACAGACAGCAGATTTACGTGGTTTGGAGAGACGATACGTCTTCCTACGTCCACGAGGAGAGCAGAGAGAATCCACTAGATGTAGAAAAATACAAATGGGAAGATACTCTTACACTGACACGGAGTGATCTTTCCCAAGACGAAGCAATACCGAATCCCCAATCTTCTTCCTGACGATACGCCTTTAAATAACTCCGTAGAGCACCAAATAGACGTTTCCACGAACACCACGATCTCCATGATAGAAGAGAACGTGGAAGACAAGAAGAACCGAAGAAGATCAAGCACGACTTGGAGACCTCCGAGCAGCCCTCTCTCTCTCTCTCTTCTCTCTCTCTCTCACGTTCGCAAGAATGTGTCACGACTACTGCCATTAAACACATACCCACCCCATCACGTATCAACGTGATAATCAAAATAGGGTAAATAAGAATATGAGAAAAGACCAAAATGCCCTTTGACCAAGTCAAAATATCACAGGTGGCAACCCATACAACTCAGGTGAACAACCGTAAATAATGGGAATGACTCAAAAAGCCCAAAAGGTGCTTGGAAGAATCGGGGATGACTCAGAATACTCTGAATGATTGAAAAAGCTGGCAGCAATCCGTACAACTCGGGTTGACGACCGAAAACGATGGGAGGAACTCGAAAAACTCAGAGAGATACTCGGAATAGCCGGTGACAACCCGGAATACTCGAAATGATCGAAAAAGCCGACGGCAACCTGTACAACTCGGGTTGATAACCAAACACGACAAGAAGAACTCAAGAAACTCGGAGAGATACCCGGAATAGCCAAGGACAACTCGGAGAACTCAGAATCACCGAAAAACCCAGAGGCAACCCATACAACTCGGGTTGATGACAAAAAATGTTGAGAGGGACCCGAAAAACTTGGAAAGATACCTGGAATAGCCGAGGACACCCCAAAAAACTTGGAATGACTAAAAAAGCCGGTGGCAACCCGTACAACCAGGGTTGATGAGTGGAAACAATGGGACAAATCCAGTATGCTCTATGCCACCCCGTTATTGATCGGAATGACCTGACGACACCTAGAAAACCTTAATGGTAAGTAGAAAACGTACGATGACTTGACAAAAGGACATAACACAATGGTCCTCACTTGGCACACTCGGATTCGACTAGGGATCAACAACTCATCTTCATATTTCTATTAAGCTCCTCAGCTCGTCCAAAAGGGTAATTCAGCTTGATTTTAATGGTCTGAAAGGGATGTTGCCAATGGAATAAGGGTTTAGCCTTCAAATAAGGCCAAATTGTCGTGTCTACACATATCTCCAATTGGATTGACACCCCGATGTCCTAATTATGCTCTTTTCCAATCTGGACATCATGCCCATGATTTTAATTTCTTTTATAATCAAGATGTTGTGCTCGTGTTTTAATTATGCTTTTTCGATTGACCATGTACATTTGTATAGGAGTGTTGGAAGAATTTTCTGAAAACAATTGGATGGATTTGGTGAAGATCTGTATTTATTAAATAAGTATTGGGACTTATGGAATGGTTGTATTAGAGATGATTTTCTAAAATATTTTATAAATAATGTTATTCCATATTTTATTCTAGTAGATAAACTATCAGTACCTACTCTTCTATTTTCTATTTCTATTAAGAAAGAATAATGAAAATATTTTAACTTGGCATCCCATGGTGGTAGAAATTTGTTGAGATATTCTAATTTTCAATGAGGCCAATTTTCTAAAGGTAATCTCTATACTCTATTAGAATAATCAATAAAAAATTCTATTACATAACAGATATTGCATATTCTCAATTTTTCTAATATAGTTTCTATATCTTTTATATTTATAACGTTAGGTTTGGTTAATGTTGTGAAGAATTGTAATAGTATGATTTGCAATTGAAATAAAACTACTTCAAAGTTAGATACTTGATCTATTTGATGTAGTGCTTTGATACCAACTAACAAGAATTGGCAAGCGCTAGTCGAGAGATGCAAAACGAAGGACTAACAAACAACTGGAAGAAGAACGGAGGAAGCACGAGTGGAGGACAAAGAACATGACTAACACTCAAGGATCGTTGGAAAGGATTGGAGGAAGATAGTGGCTTATTCATATATTGTGAAGCTTCCAAGTGTCCTTCCCCTTACAAATGCTCCTCTTTTATAGCCATCAGGAGGAGACTTAATCATCAACAATGATGTCTAGTACAATAATGTAGGGAATCTATCTACAGAAAAATTGAACAATAATTTACAAACGATAATATAGAGAATAGTAATGATAGTACAATTATTATAGGGAATAGTAACAATAGTACAATTATTACAGGGAACAGTAATGATAGTACAATTATTGGCAATTACGATCGTCCTTGCTATCTTTATCATCATTGCTGTCTTGATTCCTTCTTATCAGCTTGTCCTTGTTTCTTCAATTTTTTATTGTTCAATCTTGTTGACCTAGCTACTGTAAGCATTCTACCAAATTTCTTTGCCTTTTGGGCCTAAACTATTTGCATCCAACTATTCATGATATCCATGCCCTTGGCCATGGTGACTTTTATAGACCATTTTTCCTTGGTCTTGAATTAATATTCACCCATCAGTCCAACTCCAAACATCTATGGGCCACCTGCTTTCATTCTTGATGTGTAGAATATTTTTCATTCATTCTTCTTCAGTACTAATTCTTTCATCGAGATCTTGATATTCGATGTCAAAAAAATATTGTGGTCTAATTCTCTATATTTGTATTCATGGGAATGTATTTCCAATGGTGGCTTCAGTGAATGGGGAAGTTATATCAATTTCAAAACCTTGTATAAGTAATGGGATCCATCCAATGATAGTTATGACAATCATCAAAAAATTTAGATTATTTATTTGATCTCTAGTTATTATTAACTTATTGATAACTCCTTGTTCATGGGCATAGATGGTTCTATCGTCTATTTCATGCTGTACTAAAGTTATTCTTTGCTTATCAAGATTTTTTGTTTTGCAATCTTTATATTATTCTAGTAGTGGTAAAATCAAGTCTCTTCATATTTTATTGCCAATAAGAGTTTTTATTTTGAATGGAAGGTATTTATTCACATATTCATAGAGTGCTATTCTTTTTGCTTTTTACAAAACATTAAAAATATTGTTGTATTCTCCATATAATTTATAATATTTAATTGTTCCTTTGGCTCTTTCTTATTGATATTTTTTAATGAATGGTATTATATGATTATTGAAAATACCAATATAATTGCTTCTTTCTTTTATATTTTGCTTCATAAGTTTCAATATTTGATTTTGAAGGCCGATATGTATATTTTGATGATGATAATTATTGCTCTCCATGGTACGGATCTATTCTTTGACAATTATTGCTTTGCGAGCCTCCAGTTACTTTTCATAATTTATTTAAACTTTCATAGGTTTTTTTGCTTAAATTATTATTGCTCCTATAAGAACTTCTTGCTTGAGTTATTTGATGTATTACTTGCTGACTTTGTATCTTTGCCATGTCTACAATTATATTTCCTTCAGCAGAATTAATATTTATTTTGGTTCTCCTTTATTACTAGGAGTGATATATGAGATTATTGGGAAATTTTGTGATAATTCATTTGTGCGGGGTATGTTATTCAAGGGAGATGATGCCTTATTATATTACCCTTTATTTTCCATTGTTGCTTTAAAAAATTTATTCTGCATTCTGAAATAGACGAGATAAATAGTCAACAACAACATTTTGATATCTTGGTAAAAAGTGCATTGAATAATTAAAATCTTCTAACTACATCAACCATCGTATTCTTTTGCTATTTTGATCTTCTTTTTTATTTTTTACATAATGATATAATTCTTTGTTATTCGTATTAATTTTAAAAGTAGATGGTAATAAAAAATATTTAAATTTTTTATCATTTTTAGTATTGCTAAGAACTCTTTTTCATATGTTGAGTAATTTATCCCTGGTTTAGAGAATTTACCCGAAGTATATCCAACAACATTTTTTTCCTTTTTCTACTATTAGTATTCCAACCCAATAATATTGGCTAGCATCTGTTGATAATACTAAATGGTCAGATTCTTTAGGTATTATGGTTTTCGAAATTTTTGTAATTATATACTTTATATATTTGATTTCTTTATTTTTTTCTTCGGAAAGAGAATTTTTTATCTTGTTTTTCCCATCTTGATACAACTTTATCATTTTCTTTTTTATATTTTTTATTTTACAGATTTATTTTTTATTTTAATTTTTTGTTAATTTATTTAATCAAGGAATATATTTCCTTCCGTGATTTAAAATTTCTATAAAACTTTGTAACTATTTTAATGTGGTAAAAGTATTAGGAAATTCTCTAATTTTGCAAATAATATGACTTTGTAGTTCTATTGAATCTTAGCAATGATTTTTCCTAAATATTCTATTTTTTTTGCACAGTTCTATCCTCTTTGATGATAGGATAATGCCATTTTTAATAAGGAGTTCTTTCACTATTTGAAGATGATGTATATGATGATTATGGTTATCTGGAAAAAATAAGAATATCATGTATATAAACTATGATATAAACATTATATTCCTTAAAGATTGAATTCATCCATTTTTAAAAGATTAATAGAGTATTTTTTATCCCAAATGACATAACATTCCATTCGAGATGTTAATAAGGGGTTTGCCAAATGACATAACACTTAATTCTTGACTATTAATCTTTTAATTTTATTTGCCAAAATCCTGATTTTACATCAAATTTACTAAACTAATTTTTATTTTGTAGTTTTTTTAGGATACTTTCACAACTGGGTATATGAAAACTATAAAATTTTGTATGTTTATTTATTTTCTTATATTTTATTACCATTCTTACTTTTCCTCTTTATTATTTAGAATAGTTTCTTACCGTGAAGGCCGGTGATATATTTGGGCTTATACTAGCTTAAATTAAATTCATTTGTTTTAATTCCTTAATTTTTTTTAAATTCTATTACATCTTCTTTTAAATAAACAATAGGCTTAGTTCATAGATTTTTTTCTTTATATTCTAGTATAAGTTCTATTTTATAATATCTTGGACTTCTATCAAATAGTTTTAAAGGGTTTAGAGAATAATTTGGCCAGACTATTTATATATGTATCTTGGAAGTTTTCCTTAGAAATGTTTATTCGGAGTTTAAAAATTTTTGGGACTATAAAGTATCTGGGTAGTAATATTTGTTTTTATTTTATAGAGAAGGTGTTAAACATTTTATCTATTGTTATAGGAGAGTATTTATTTATGAAATTGTTGCCTAATATCATATTTCTTAGTCCTTCTTTTATTATGTATGCTTCTGGAATAACAAATTCTTTTTCGATTTCATCTTTATCTAAAATATATATTGATACATTTCTAGATATTTTATAAGAGTTTGTGATTCCAGCCAATCCACTAAATAACTAGGGTTTTGTTAAAACTTCATTTTTTGTTATAGGCCAAAATTTTTCTTCTACAATACTTTTTGTGGCTCCTAAATCTAATATAGGAAAAATATTATAATTTTGTCTATTTTCTAATTTAACCTTAATACATATTTTGTTTATCTATCTTGTTATTATCTCCATTAGATAAAGTTGTAAACTTTGTTTATTACAAAATCTGCTAATTTATTTTTTTAATTTTTAATAGAGGTTTTCTCAAAAATTTTAATTATTATTGTTATCTCTCCACTATATGTGGATTTTATTGTTCCCTCTATAATTTGTAGATCTACATTTTTTAACCATCTATTTTTACTTTTTATTATTCCATAAAATTCTTTTGGAACAATGAATCCTAACCCAATGTATATTATTTTTCTTTCAGTTGGTTGTAGAATTACATCTTCATTGGATAGGAGTGTAAGACCTATTTCTAATTTTTTTGGCCATTCTATGTTTTTATTATATTTGATAACATAAACTTTCTTTATATAAATATTATCTTACTTCTCTATTTAATGGTCTTTCCATTCTAATCATGTTGGATGATTCTATTATAATTTTCTCCACTGTAATTTGCCTTTGGTTAATCATGAATGTAATAGTATAAGGATTTATTATAATAAGATTATATTAGTTTAAAATATCATTTCCAATTATTAATGATACTACATTAAGAGAAGTGTAAAGAGTTTTAAATTCTATATTATATAATTATTTATTGACATCTTCAATTCTTAATTCTTTTATTTTAACAATGCTTTCAAAGGTTATTTTATTACCATCAAATGTTATGTAGTGTTCTATGTGATTAGTTTTTTCTATATGTTTCTCTATAATCTTACTATTAATATAAGATATAGATGCTCTAGTATCAACTATAGCATTAATTCAAATAAATTTGATTACATTTATTTTTACTTGTCGTTTAATCATAGTTAATTTAGGGGTATTTTTTAGCTATTGTCATTATTTCATCTTGATCATTTTTTAAATATTTGTCGATACAATAAGAATATATGGGTCGTTCAACTTCTTCTTCATCAATATCTTTTATTGTTAACCAACTAGAAGAGTATTCTAAGTTTTTTAGTTTAATAATTTTATTATTTATAATTAATTCACTACTTATTTAAGGTTTATTTTTTGTTTAAGTTCTTCTAAGGCTAGAGGTCTTTCTTTAGGTAAATTAAATTTATCTATGTTGGGTTTAATTACTTCTCAGTAGGATTGTTGATCTTCTAACATTATTATATTTTGATTTACTGGTCGTGTAGGCATATCATTATGTTCAGATAAACTTGCTAATAATTTTGTGATTATTGTTAATGATTTACTTTCATTGGTTATTTCTATATTTTTGAGTTCATGATAGATGTGTAATCCTTCATCTATATTCTTGTTGTTTAAACTGATTGAGTATTGTGGGAAAATTCTAAATTTAAGATATTGGTAGATTAAATTGTTTTGAATCATTCCAATTATCAATTGTACAGGATTTATAAATCTTTTATCTGTTATTATAATTGTTGTTGGTGAGTCAATTCCTTTTCTGAAATTTGCTTTTATAGTTATATCTATAGCTCCTATATGTAAATACTTTATTTTATCTTTCCTTTTGTTTTGGTTTAACATTTAGTTTGTTTTTTATTTATTTATAATTTGTATATCGGTGATGTATTTATTGATTTGAACAAAATCTATTGTTTGTTCAAATCTTTGTATTAATATTTTTTTCTCTATAAGTTCCACTTTAATTTATGTACTTTGTTTTTTTCAATTTGCCAAGGT
Source organism: Cryptocoryne crispatula var. balansae (assembly GCA_036172225.1). Classification (NCBI taxonomy): domain Eukaryota; kingdom Viridiplantae; phylum Streptophyta; class Magnoliopsida; order Alismatales; family Araceae; genus Cryptocoryne; species Cryptocoryne crispatula. The sequence continues at coordinate 32,686,764 of CM069926.1, read as the reverse complement.
GCATTTTGAATTTTGTTATAAATTTCTTTATTAAAAATAATTATTTATTTATTTGAATATTCATGGTTTTTTTTGTTCTTTATAGTTCAAAAATTTCAGAAGTAGTTTCTTCATCTTTGATTATTTCTTTACTTGCCATCATGTAGATATATTTTATATGATTTTGTTGAAATGGATCAAATTCAACTATTAATTCATTGATTTCACTATTGCTATCATCATATTTGTCTTCTTCAGTCAAACTATATTTCAATATTATCTCCTTGTCATCACTTTCAGTGAGCATTTCATATTCATAATGTTCTATATATGATAATTCATATCCTATTCTTATATCATAATTTTTTTCGATAATATTCATATCACTAATATTAATTTGTTTTATTTTTGAACACATGTTTGCATAATGTCCTTCCTCTCCACATTTAAAATATTTATATTTTTATTAGGTTTACATTTTAAATATTTTCCTTTTGGATTAGGTGTTTTTGGTTTATATTTTACTTGAACATTTTTATTTTTACAGGGGTATTTCTTTCGTTTGGCAAAATAATTATTTTTCCTTAACAGTTTCTTATATGATTTATTGTTTTTGCTTTTATTAAGTCCACCGTGCTTGTTGCGCATTGGTTTATAGCCATATAATAAGGTTGATAAATTTTTTTCACAATAGTTTGGCAAGTTAGGTGAAGCTGTGCATTTATGATATAAATGTTGAGATTTATTGAATGATTGTATGATAAATGATTCTTTGTAGTATTCTCTAAAGAGGTTTATTGCAAAATTTATTCTAGTAGACAAACTATATATTTCAGCTTTTCTATTTTCTATTTGTTTTAGAAAAGTGTGGTAATGATATTTTAGTTTGATATCCCATGGGGATGAAAATTTATTAAAGTATTCTAATTCCCTATGATTCTAGTTTACGGGAGGTAATTTCCATACTTGCGTAAAATAGTCAGTAGAGAATTCTACTACATAACAGATATTGCATAATCTCATTTTTCTTAATATTGTCTTTATATCATCAAAATTTATTGCATTTGGTCTAGTTGAGGATGTAAAAATTGTAATAAAACAAATTGTAATTGCATTAAAGCATTTTCAAATGAAGATTATTCTCTTATTTATTTAAATATTTCTTGTTCATATTGAGACACTAATGTGTATGCAGCACATCCTCTCATTTTACTGATTATAAAGTCAATTAAATTTAGTACTATTAGGTTTGGATGTAAAAATTGTAATGAAAACATTGAATGTCACCATTAGATTTTGTAGTCTGCCCTTTCATGGACAATTTTTTTTATCAATATTAAAATAGTTATCTATAGAACTTAAGGATGTATTTTCTCATGGTTATATATTCTTTTCTCACCAAGGATTTTCTGTTCTTTTTGGTGTATAGAGTATTCCATAATATATTATTTTTGTCCCCAAGTAACCAATCTTTTTCTATATGTTTGATATTTTGGGGTTTGTTGATTAGGACTTGAGACTTGGGCAGGAGTTCTAGACGATTCCCCTTGTTCTATTGTTGAAGGATTTTGCTTTACTTCTTAGTTGTATTTACGTTAAGGTTTTCAAGATTATTTAGGACTTCTTCTATATCGCTTAACTCGGTAGAATATTGTGATTTTATTTCAAAATTTGGCTTGAAATTATATTGTTTAAACAAATCATACTTCTTCTCATAATATTTTTGGATTTCATTCAGAGTTTTTGATTTTAGATTTATAGTGTAATAATCTATTTTACTTTTTAGAATTCCTTTATGCTCTAGGAATTGTTAAAATTTTGATTTCAAACAAACTCTTACTAGGTCTATTTGTTCATAGTTTTCATTTTAAAGATATATATAATTAAAAATAAAGTTTGGAATTTTATTAAGAGTTATTTTGAGAGTATGTTGTTCAGTATTGAACTTAGATAAGGTTGTAACTTTTGTTAGATTCATTTTATTTTCAATTGATTGGAGAATTTTTTATGAGTGAAGTCCATAGTCTATTATGACATTTTGTTGATTAAATATTTTTTGAAAGTTTTGTTTTACGTCACTTGTAGCTTATTTATTATGTATTATATGATCATGATTATTTAAATTGACATATAAACTATCACAATCTAAATAAAGATCTTTTACCCTTTCATCAGCTATGACACAAACTATCACAATCTAAACAAAGATCTTTTATCCTTTCTTTAGCTATTACTACTGTGAATATTCTTAATTTTGCTAGATATTCCCCTTAAGCTCTATCTCAGAGCAAATCATAGGTACTTCTCACTAGCAAAATTGATACTACATATTAAAGTAGTAATCTCTTATGAAAGAAATAAAAGACATAAACACTAACGGGAACAAAGAATTGAGTGATGAAGATGGATTACCTAAATAGCACACTACAGGTTTTGATACCAACTCGCAAGAATTGGCAAGCGCTAGTTGAGAGACGTAGTGCTCTGATACCAACTATATTATTTATAAAATTTTAATATTAGAATTCTTCTAATATTATTTATAACATATTATTCAAAAATTATAATATTAGAATTATTTAAGATTATAACCATTCTGATATATTACATAATATATTTTATATTATATGCAAATAAAATTATATCTTAAATATAATATAATATAACATAATAGTTTATGATACATAATATGTATATAAAATATTATTTTAAATATAATATAATATACACATCATAATTCTGGATCTCTTTGCTCTGCACCTCTTCTCTGTTTTATCTTGCATTACTATGATGAATGTTCGTCAAACTTTGATTGAGGATCCTTGACATCGATTTTTCATCAGAAGACATTGTTCAAGTTGGTATGCAAAGTCATGAAGGGTTCTTCTACTTCTAATCCAAAATTTTTTGCATCAACTTTACCTCTTTCTGCTCCCTTACTTAATTCGATCCGTAGCATCTCGCATTGTATCTCAGTCAAGATGGCTAGAGACAATTTCATGATATTGCAAGGTCATATCCTACCATTTCTGGATATGTATGGTCAAATGGGGCTAGTGGATAGTTCAATCCCTTGTCCTCCCGTTACCGTTGTAGATCCTATTAATGCTAATAGTGAAGTTGTGAATCCAAATCTGAAAATCTGGAAACAATTTAACAGTCTTGTCATGACTGTTTAATATCCTTAGTTTTTGAATCCGTTTTACCTCTTGTGGTTGGATACCGAACTACTGTTGAGATCTGGAATGTAATTAACAAGACTTATGCATCATCTTCTAGAGCTCGTATTTTATAGTTGAAACTTCAGTTGCAACAACTGAAGAAAGGATCTCAGAAAATATCCAAGTATTTGCAAAAGGTTAAAACCATAGCTAATGCTTTAGCTATGGCCTCGGAACTAGTTTCATCTAGTGATCTCCTACTGTATATCTTAGACGGTCTTGGTCTAGAATATGAATCTTTTGTAACTACCATATGATAGAAATGTATGTCCTACAAGCCAATCATATATGATATGATTTTACATTTCTTGTAATATCTTATTTAGTATAAATGGCATAATCTTCATTACTTGCACTATCTAGATGTGTCTATTATAATGAAGTCCTATTGCATACAATGATGATTGAATCATGATGAGATCGTGATAATGAGATCAATCATCTAGAAGCATGTACTCTAAATGTTCTTAGTCGTAGGATTCTTGAGATGAGACATCAAGGATTCGGTAGGATTAGTGTATATAATATCTTCGCGCATGATGAGAATGACCGATCTCATTGGTCATCAGTGTGGAAATACTGAGATATATGTACAGGTGCTCATTAGAGGAATGAGTTCACTGAACTGACCAGTATAGAATCCCTGAATGGTATCTGACCGAACTGTCGATCAGGGTATTCTATCATCACAGTTGCACAGTTGGATCTTTGACCTGAGTCACCAAAGATGTCTTGTCGGGCGTACTATGTACTTTGACTATTGACTTATAAATCACTTAGTATTGTGGTCTTGTATCGTTAATGGATTGGGTACATGGAAAACCCGATGGAGGCAATTGAGCAGATAATAGGGGATCGTCCACTCTCAATAGAAGAGAGAGAATGTCCTATGGATAGTACTCTAAATCCTTGGCTAAGGTAGATAGGATAATTGGAAAAGAGTTTTTAAATTGATCTAATTACGAGTACAAGATTCCATAGTGTCGATATATTTATGAGTTGACAGTCAATGCCATACTCTTATTCGACCAGGACATTGGATGGACGAAGTTTTATAGCCGTGTGATAACCGATGATGGAAAGGCTCTTTGGAGAGGAGTTCATCCCCGAAGCCGTTTGGGATCATAAGATGTGGCTTGTACCCTTTATGATCGGTAGGTCATTAAATCTATTATGAGATAATAGTTTTAATTTAAAAGAAGTTATTCTTTTAATTAGGTCTCAACCAAATGAGATATTGGGCCTAATAGGTCACACACATAAGGGCTAATCCATAAGTTTGTGGGAAAGGGTGTAAATATAGAGAAAGAATGGGTTTTTGCAAAAAACTCCAAATTCTCTATATAATAGCAAATTGAGCATAAGCCTCACAAGCCAAGGCTACAAAAATCATCCCTGCCTCTCTCCTTCAGATTTTCCCATGCTGGAGGCCGTCGAGAGTCAATGGGACTTCATCCGGGGCGAGTCAGAAGGTCCAACGTGAAGGAGAACCCGACTATGGAGGTGGCTCGTGTGGATACGACTAGAGGCCACACACTTGTGTGGCTAAACGAGTATGAGAACACTCGATCTTTTTCAATCTTTAAGGATTATTTGAATTCTGCAAAGGTACGTGTTCGAAACTGTTTCGAATATCGATTTTGGCGATGTCGTTCGATTTTGATCGAGACCAAGAAAATGATATACATGGAATCGATAATTTTCTTCTGCGTCAATTTGATTGGACCGATTCCTTACACCATAACCACCAGACTTGATGCTGTTGATATGATTGTTGAGGATATTCAAGGAATGTTGATAAATTATGAATTATTCTTGTTCAAACATCATCAAGTAATAACTGAGCTGACTGCTATTTAGCTAGAGCAAAGGTCAACAACAATCAACAAAATAATAGTTCTCATGGCAGAGACAGAGGAAATAGAGAAAGAGGCAATAATAGAAACAATGCAAATGCAAATGATAGGAATCAGTTTTCTCAAGGTTCTAATTATGGTCAATATCAACAATTTTTTGATAGAAATCAGTTAAATAATTCCGCTGGGAATCAATATAACAATCAGAGAATTCTTCCTATCTGTCAACTATGCAAGAAGAAGGGTCATACTATTACTCAGTGCTGGAAATGTTATAATGTCAATTTTAAGAATTACAGTACATAGGATAACACCAGTCAAAATAGTAATCCTCGGCAAAATGTTAATGCTAAAATTACCTTTACGAACATTTCTATAAGTTATGCAGATTTAAGTTGGTACTCAGACTCTAGTGCTAATAACCATATGACTCCAGATTTGAGCATCATTAATAATCTAGTTCATTATCTTGGACAAGAATAGGTTCATCTAGGAAACAGAGAGGGAATACCAATAACTCACATGGGCACTGTAGGTTACAAGTTTTTTTATCTTTCCAATGCATTGCATGTTTCTTTTTGAACAAGAATTTGTTATCTGTATCACAGTTTACAAAAGACAATGCAGTCTTTTTTTAATTCTTTCCTACTGAATGTTTTGTCAAGGATATCAAGACAAGGAAAACTCTAATCCAAGGATACAATATTAATGGCTTATATTGTCTCCCACTGAGAGATGGCACTTCACCGATAGTTCTTATAGCTGAGAAAAATGATTTATGGCATCAACGTCTAGGACATGCAGCCTTCCAGACTGTGAATAAAGTTTTAAACTCTTTAGATGTTCCTTTCAGCAGCTTTGACAGTCTATTTTGTTCTCATGGTGCTATGGCCAAAAATCACAGACTTCATTTTCCTAGCTCCATGACTGTTTCCCATTTTTCTTTAAGACCGGATCAAGAGTGATGTATATGCAGTTTTTCTTCACTTCAAGGCACAGGTTGAAATTTTTTTCTCTAGAAAAATTAAGATGTTTCAAAGTGATTGGGGAGGTGAGTTTAGTGCTCTTACTTCCTTTTTCTCAAGCTGTGGCATTATACATAGGGTTGCATGTCCCTATTCTCATAATCAGAATGGATTGGTTGAACGTAAGCATTGGTATATAGTAGAAACTTGTTTAGCACTTTTGAGTCAAGCACATTTACCATATAGTTTTTGGGATCATGCTACAACATGTGTAGTTTATTTGATAAATTAGTTGCCTACACGAGTTTTGTCAAATTTGTCACCGTTTGAAAAATTGTATCGACAGAAGCCTGATTACAATTTATTAAAAAAAATTGGATGTTCTTGTTTTTCATATCATTGACCCTATAATAAACACAAGTTTACTCTTCGTTCAGAGTGTTGTGTTTTTCTTAGGTATAGCCTAAGTCACAAAGGATATAAAATGCTTCTCCCCAAAGACAGGGAAAATTTTTGTGGCCTCAAGTGTTATATTTGATGTAAACACTTTTCCATTAGTCTTTACTCAAGGAACCTGTCTCTCCTTCATCTACTACAGTTATTACTCTTTCTATTCCTGGTTTTTCCCATTCCACTTCAGCTATGCGTCGTAATTCTACTGTGTCTCCAATAGACAGCACAAGTAATTTGGAATTTGGGTCACCTCAACTGGTGTCTTTACCTATCTCTTCTCCTATTAGTCAGCCTATTTTTGTGGAACATATTGATGGCTTTCCTGCAGAAGAGCACCCTCCGACACAGAAGTTTCGGTCATTTAAAGAAGTTCTACAGCAACCTAATCAATTACAATAGTTGAAGTTTAGCAAATATGTTCTGAATGTAGAAAAATTACTTACTGAACCTGCTAGTTCAAAGTAGCCTATCAACATCTCTATTGGAGGGATGTCATGTCTCAAGAGTTTCATGCACTCCAAACCAATGGCACTTGGTCTCTTGTTCCCCCACCGTATAATGTTAATATTGTGGGTTGTAAATGGATCTACAAACTCAAGAAAAATTCAGATGGTAGCATTGCAAGATACAAAGCACGACGTGTAGCAAAAGGGTACACTCAAGAGCATGGTTTGAACTATAATGAAACTTTCAGCCCTGTTGTTAAGCCTTCCACATTTCGTCTCATATTATCTATAGCTGTCACTTGTAAGTGGGAGATTAAACACTTGGATTTCAATAATGTCTTTCTTCATGGCAACTTAGAAGAGACTATTTACATGTAACAACCACCAAGTTTCGTAGATCCTATTTCTCCTCATTTTGTTTACAAGTTACACAAGGCTCTATATGGGCTAAACAAGCATCTCGAGCTTGGTTTTTTAGACTATATTCACACTTGTTGAGTATGGGTTTTAAATCTTCAGTTTGTGATCCCTCTTGTTACTATTTTCTGGCAAAGGTGTTACAGTATATGTTCTCATCTATGTGGATGACATTATCATGACTAGAAACAACTCAACAATTATCAACAACATGGTACCTAATCTGGACAGTATTTTTGCTTTGAAAAATTTTGGCCACCTGCATTATATCTTGGGAATTGAAGTGACCGGGTCAACTCATGGTCTATTGTTGAGTCAACAATGTTACATCTTAGATCTATTGAAAAAGTCTCAACTTTTGAATTCTAAACCATGTCATACACCTGCTGCTACAAAATTGAATATGTCTACTTCGACAGGGGACCTTTTACTAGATCCTACTTTTTATTGGAGTCTAGTTGGCTCTCTACAATATGTTGCAATCACTAGGCCTAATGTGACTTATTCAGTCAATAAGGCTTGTTAGTTTATGACAGCTCCAACTATGTCTCATTTAAGTTTTGTCAAAAGAATTTTGAGATATCCCAAGTATACTCACACACATGGTCTTTTCTCCAACCCAACACTTTTATTTTAAATGTTTTCTCTGATTCTAATTGGGCTAGATGCCTTGATGATCGTCGTTCTACCAGTGGGTTTGGCATTTTTCTAGGACAAAATTTGATCTCTTAGATAGCTAAGAAGCAATCAACGGTTGCACGCTCAAGCACAGAAGTTGAAATATGGACTATGGCTACTACTACAATCGAATTGTTATGGATAATACAATTAATCAAAGAATTGCAATTACCTCTTGCAGGAATACCTCTTGCAGGAATTCCTACTCTGGTGTGACAATATCTCCACCATTTATCTTACTGCAAATCCAGTATTCAAGGTTTGAATCAAATATGTTGAAGTCGATTTTCACTTCATCCGTCAATTAGTATTAAACAAACAATTAATAGTTAGGTACATTGCTAGAAAGGATCGAATTAGAGATATTTTCACTAAACCTCTTTCAACTCAGCCGTTTGAGTTCCTTATGGGGTGTTTGGTTGCATGATAATTAAGGTTTTTATTTTAATTTTTAAAAATTGTAAGAAAACTTGTTAAAAGAGGTGTTTGATAACCATGACAATTTTATGTTTTGAAAGTGATTTTCTTCTTAAACAAAAAAAGAGGGTCTCTCTCTTTCTTTTTTCTTGTGGTCCCCCACTTTATTTGGTCATGTGCGGTGGTTACTCTTTTTTGTAATCACATCCCTCCAAACATGATAATTTTATGTCATGAGTTGGTCAACTTTTTATTTTAATACAATTTTTTATCATGAAAGTGTACAAAAAATTATCATGCAACCAAACACCCCATTAGAAATAAACTGCACATGTTAGGCCCGTCTAATTTGCGGGGGAATATTAGTGTTAAATATACAGTTTAATAAATGGTTAAGTAAGATAGAAATCAAACATAATTGTATTCATGTGTGACACAGCTGCCACCTCAGATGTACACGTGTACACTCCAGTATATATATGATTCTTACATCGAGGAGATGACACATTCGGTCATTCTCCCGCCCAATTCTGGATCTCTCTGCTCCGCACCTTTTTTTTTCTGTTCTCTCTTGCATTACTCTGCTGAATGTTCGTCAAGGTTTGATTGAGGATCCTTGACATCGATTCTTCGCCAGAACAAGTGAAAAGATTTGTATTTTCTTTTTCTTGAATTGATGTTTTACGGAAATTATTTTCATCCATTTTTATTTTACGTTCAAACAAGTGGACCCAGAATAGAGCGAACAATTTCTTCTACGGTGGGTCAATGGAGCCGCCGGGCTTGGCTTCGGCGGTGGAAGGGCTGTGGTCGGAGGTCAGGGAGCTTAGCCTCGGAACCTCTGCCCGCGTCGACGTCCTCGATGCTCCGCCATCTCCGCTGGTCTTTCTCCGAGACTACGTCTCCGCCAACAAGCCCTGCCTCGTCCGAGGCGGCGCCGCCAACTGGCCGGCGGTCGCCCACTCTCTTTGGTCCCGTGACTCCTACCTCATATCCGCATTCGGCGGCGACCGCCCCGTCTCCCTCCACCTCACTCCCGACGGCCGCGCCGACGCCCTAGCTCCCGTCCCTTCCGCCGCTAGAGGTGGCGACGATCGCGATCTTCGCTGCTTCGCCTCCGCTTTCGTCCAGCGTGTGCCGTTCGCCGCCGCCCTTCGCCACATCGCCGCTTCCGGGAGTGATCCCCCGTCTCGAGTGGTGGCGTATGCCCAGGAGCAGAACGACTGCTTCCGGACGGCAGAGGAATACGGCGAATCGTCACTGGCGGCGGACGTGGAGGAGGACGTCCCTTGGGCGACGGCGGCGCTCGGCTGTGCCCCAGAGGCGGTGAATCTCTGGGTGGGAAGCGGGAGATCGGAGACATCCTTTCACAAGGATCACTACGAGAACCTTTACGCCGTCATCACCGGGGAGAAGCACTTCCTCCTCCTTCCGCCCACCGATGTCCACCGTCTTTATGTACGTCCCTACCCAGCCGCCCGCTATGTTCCGTCGTCCGCCCCGCCGGTGGCGGAGAAGCTGCTAGAGCAGGAGTTGACGCTGGAGGTGGAAGAGCCGAGGAGGGAGGTCCCGTGGTGCAGTATCGACCCGAATCCCAGAACCCAGGAGGAGGCATCCATGGCGAAGCAGCTGTTTCCACTCTACTTCGAGGGGCCGCCACCGTTTCAGTGCACCGCCCGAGCTGGCGACATTCTCTACCTGTGAGTAACGCGCCGTCGTCTCTGTCGCCGGCGTATATTGGGGCTGCTGCATACTTCCGCCGATACACGACGGCCATGTGTTTGCGTTAATGTCACTGAGAAGCTGATTTCTGCTATCGCAGGCCGAGCATGTGGTTTCACCATGTGAGGCAGACGCCGGACAGCAACGGGCGGACCATCGCCGTCAACTACTGTAAGTAGAGCAGAGCATAGGCATTTCCGCTTCCGCAGATGGCGTCGCTCTGGTCGCCGCCACAACGTTACACCGGTGGTTTTATGCAGGGTACGACATGCGGTTCGACGTGAAGTACGCCTACTTCAACTTCCTTCAGGCTGTTGAGAACCCTGCCGCACGGAGCCGCCTGGGAGACGGCGAGGGGTCCAAAGAAGATGACGACGAATGTACACGGGCAACCTCGGCGTCACCTCCGGGCCGTGAAAGACGTTCTGTCGTCTCCGGCCGACGGCGAGGTGGCGGACGAAGAGTGAGGAGCTGTGGGCTGCACAACGTTAACTCGCGCGCGCTTCCGCCAGGTTTGATGATGCAAAAAATTTTGCATTTCCTATTTTGTCTTTTTAATCTGAGAGTATATTGGCTGCTGTTGCTTGATGTGTTCGATTGAATAAATGGAGGAGATTGTAGAGGTGTGAATGGAATTGGGAATATTTTGAAAGTGTCATTCTACTTTGATGAAGATGGGCAGGCTTAGAATTTGATGACATTTATATTAGTTGATGGTTTAGAAAAAAAAGTAACAATAGATGAATTAAGAATATATAAGATAATAGATAAGAGTATAAATAAATGTTTAACTTAACTAGTTGAATCTCTAGTAGGTACCTTAATTATTAGTTTAATCCACGGTTTGTTGGGTCAGTGACCCGGCCAGTTTCTGAGCCGACTCCGCCAGACTTCAAGCCGACCTGGCATGTGACCCAGCAACCCGGCCGACCGGGTCGCCAGAGCTCCCCCCCACTTAAGGGGTGAGTGACTCCTAGCCTTTAATGCCTCACTCTTCCACTTAGCCCTCAGTTTTCACCCCTCAACGGCTTGTCTCTCCACCCAACTCTCATTTCTCACCCCTCTGTCAGTTCCTAGTTGTTTTCTCTAGCGGTGTCTCTGACTCTCTTAAATATCTCAATCTATTAAATTTCAGTCTCTTATTGTCAAATCTCGTTCACTTTCTTACACTAAACTTTCACTCTACTTTTAGTTGGTACTCTTCCATAATGTTATGAGCAGAGTACATACAATATGTAGCAGAATAGTATAATGTTATGTTTGAGTGAATGTTGAATGAATCATATTGTAATCATATCCCTTATTTTTTGTGAATTTTTGGTATTTTTACGTTTTTTTATTTTTACTGATTTTTTTCAACATTTTCAAAAAAACTGACCCAGTCGGGCCGAGTTGTGACCGGGTCGGCAACCCGACCCGACTGGACCGGGTTGGAGGCCAACCGACCTAGGGCCAACCCTCGAGTTTTCCTTCCTTGGTTTATTCTAAGTAAAAAATAATGAATTTTGTGAATGTTTAAATTTAAGATGTTGGATCGTGTGTTTGATAAAGAAGTTTGTAGTTGGAAAGAAAAATAATAATTTAGGATTCATCAGAGTGGATATTGAAATACTTTTACTCCTTTTCAGAATTATCATGCCATCCTATCTGATCAGTTAGTGCAAGAACACATCGTTAGAAATGGTGGCATCTAAAAACACAGCCACTAGAGTATCCATGTACCTTTTGACTATCTATCACGCATACATCATACTTTTGTTTTATATTTGTTTCTTATTAGTGTGTTTGATTCAGAATCAAATAGATTTTATAAAAATTTGTAAACAATATATTTGGCATTCATGGCAAAAATATAATTTTATAAAGAGTTATCTCGTGGTTAGAAAATATGAAATATTTCTTTTGACTTCTTATAAAGACTAAAATATATGTTTTTGTTGTTCTAATCAAGGAAGAAAGGGTAGCGGGTCGAGTCGGGTCGCAGTAAGTTGGCCCTAACCTAGTCCAACTACGTTGGGAAATTATTTTTTAAAAAAGATAAAAATATAAAAAGTAAACAATAAAAAATGTCAAAAAATCTAGAAAATAGGGAATGTGATTTCTGGTATTAAATTCTCCGGTGAACTGCATCATTGTAAAGTATTTCTCTGGATATGTTCTTTGGTGAATGTTGGCGCACAATTTTTAAAAAAAAGAAAAAAAAAAGCAGGCCAGCAGCTAAAAGGAGATCGGTTGGGCCAGGAGGAGGTCCGAAACAGCCCAATCGGGCCAGCATCCATGGAGCCAGCAACCGGCCCATGGATGTCATCTCCTCTATAACCCATCCACATCAAAAAAAATGAAATGACAAATAAAAGAGGAGAGGGAGCTGGGTAGTCGCGACCAGGATGGCCCAATGGAGCTAAGCCATCCACGGATGTAACCCAATACTAGCCCATTCACGCCCATCTCTTTTTGCTGGCCCATTCAAAAAAAAAGGAAAGAAAAAATACGGGAAGAGGAGTTGTCGGATTAGGGAAGGGAACCGACTCCCGTCGGATTCTCCCCCGGAGCCAGAGATGGCAGGGGACTGCCGCGGGAAGGCAGTAGGCGGATAAGGAGGAAGGAGGGGTCGATCCAAAAAAATCCGGGATTGCTCCGAGTCCCGTTTGGAGCCGCAATCTCCAGTGCGGGAAGTATCCCAGCGGGGTAGGGAGACGACCAAGGCTTATAAAAGCCCTGCCAAACCCGTGCGTAAAGGGGACCCCCGAGCAGAGCCGTGCGCGAACACCCCCCCAAGAGGCAGAGCCGTGCGTACACCCGAAGAAGAGAAGTGGAGACCCCCCCCTGCGAAAGAAGGCCCTGAAGGAGATGGATAGAGAGACCGAGAGAGGGAGTAAGAGGAGCAGGGCTCACCGGAAGTCCTGGCCACGAGACCCCCCCCCTGCGAAAGAAGGCCCCGAAGGAGACGGATAGAGAGACCGAGAGAGGGAGTAAGAGGAGCAGGGCTCACCGGAAGTCCTGGCCACGGAGGTTCTTGCCGCAAGAAGCCTCGCCGGAAGTCCTTCGTCGCCGGAGGTTCCTGCCGCAAGGAGCCCTCGCCGGAAACTGCTTGCTGCAAGAAGCCCTTGCCCCAAACCAGCCCGAACTGGTAAGGACCTCCTTCTGCCGCCGCCGGAAAAGCCCGGAGCAGTCCCTGCCAAAGCCGCTTCCGCCGTCGGGAGAGCTCCGAGTTCCGCCGAAGCCGTCGCCTGGTCGGGGGAGGAAGAAGGGGGCCGCCGGATGGTTTTTCTTTGAACTTTGGTCCACCTGGCATATGAGCAAGAGGAGAGGAGGCGCGCAAGCCGCGCGGCTTCAATTTTGATCGGTGGGTCAAAATCGGGGTGGGGCCCACCCGGGAAAAAGAAAACAAAAAATAAAAAAAAATCCTCCGCAGCCGCGGCCAGGCGCCGCGCACGCGGGAGAAGCTGCGGGGAGGAGGGGTTGACCGGAGGTCAACCAGATTGTGGGGCCCACCAATGAAGGGTTTTCAAAAAAAAAAAAAGAAGAAAGGAAGGGGAAGAAGGAGATGGGCTACGGCCCAATATCTCTCCGGTGACCGATGGCAAGAAAAAAAAAGATTTTTTTTAAAAGGAACAATCAAGTTCAAACTTAAATAAAAATGCATCTAATTAATTAAACAAACCGAGGCAAGCATCCGGCCGGCTAAAAACCCGTCTCATGGTCTCGGCATAACTTAAAAGAATGAAAATAAATGGGAAAGCAATAGGCCGGCTTTAAGCACGTCTATTGACCCATAATTCAAAAATAAAATAAAATAAACAATAAACATAAATTAAATAACAATTCACCTAATTAATCAACAAACCGACGCCGGCTAAAAACCCACCTCATGGTCTTGGCTTAACTTAAAAGAATTCAAAACAGAGAGGGAAAGCAATGGGCCGGCTTTAAGCACGCCCCTCGACCCTTTAAGGTGGACATACAAAGGTCATTGAAAAGACCCCAATGTCTTACCATGCCCCAAGAGGGAAGTTACTTACCCATTATGCCATGGGAAGGCTGTGCATGATCAACATGCCGATATGCCAAACTATGAGCTAATGAGGTTCATGAAGTATGATATGAGTCCCCACAAGCTTATCAAAAGTCGGGTGTGCTCAATCTCAAATCAGTGAGTTGATTGCCCATAAGCTTGTCAAAAGCCGGGTATTTTCAATCATCAAAACAGTGGGGGATGCCCATAAGTCCGTCAAGACCGGGTACATGCCGCCCATGAAATGACAAGTTCATCAAGAACTCAAGAGGCCGGATTGTTGGTCATGACTGTAAATCATGTCTTATGATTGAGAGAAAAACAAATGAAAATTCATATTCGGTGCACATGTTGATGCTACAGGGAGAGGACCGCTACATGAAATTTTGAAAGGCAAGACAATAAAAAAACAAAATTTGAAAACACAATCTGAAACCTGTAAAATCTGTAATTCAACTAAAAAAAAACTGAAATCATAAAATTCTGAACCTGAATTAAATCTGTCAATCTGTAAAATCACAAACCGAATCAGACTTGAAGCTGAATTTTCTGAAATCTGAAATCACCTCTAAAATCCAGTGATTAAAAATCTGAAAAATCTGAACCAAGGAGATCTGCAATTGGAAGCTTTGAAGAGTCTGAAATCTAAATTGGCGCAGAAGCTCATTTAGAAAAATCTGCAATCTGAGGATCAATTAAAATGCAGAGGATCCGAACTAAGGTCTGCAATCTGGAAATTGGTCTGAGTCTGAATACTACATTTCTGAAGTTTGAAACATACAGCAAAACTGAAATCAAAAAAATAAAAATCTGAAAATTGTAAAGTCTGTAACGGGTGCTCTGAAAATTGGAACGCACAGAATCTGGAAATCTGAGGAGTGCAGAATCTGCAAGAAACCAGAAATTAAAATCTGCTAACCTGAACTTCACAAAGAATTGAGGCCTGTAAAATCTGAAAATGCAGAAATCTGGAGTCTGGAGTTTGAAATCTGAGCTTTGCAAGATGTGCAGAAATTAAAGTTTGAAATTTGAAGTCAGCAACTTGTAAAAAAACTGAAAATCTGAAGCCTTTAAAATCTGAAATTTGGACTTAAAGCACACAACTCTTTAAAATCCAAAGCTTGCCGAACTCAAAAAGCTGAAACACAACTTGAATCTAAGATCTGAAAACAAAAAATGTGAAATCCACCAATCTACAGAACCCAGAAGCAGAAATCAGAAAATCAAAACGTCCCAGACTAAATCCATATCATTTCCAACCAATTGAACATCAAATTTCACCCAGTTCTGAACTCAACCAAAATTCTGTAGCTAGGCCTAATTCGCTCAAATCTGGTCACCTTTGAGTCAGTTCCAAGCAATTCATGAAATACAAAATCTGCAGAATTAACTGAAACTTAAAACCAATTAAAATTGGACTCAAATCCAGCTCAACTCCAATTCAATCAAATCAAATTTCTCTAAGTAATCCAAACTCAAGCAAATCTGAAACTAAAAAATCCGAAATTGGAAAACATTCAATCAAACTCTTAAACTTAGGCTAATTCCAATCAAACAGAATTCAACCAAACCCATAAAAATCAACACAGTTCAAGAATCTGTAATTTAATCCAACTCACAGTGATTACCTAAAATCTGCAACCCAAATTCAATCTTTCAGACGCAATAAATCTAAAAAAAAAAAACACAGAACATTAAACCAAACTTGATAACAGATCTGTCAAACAAAATTCCAAATTTAAACAGTCTGTCAAAATAAAATTCAACTCAAATTAAATTAAACAATTCACTGAACATATGCCCAAACAAAATCCACCAGATTTAAAAAAAATCCAAACAAATTCAAACTCAATCAAATCAATTCAAACATAAATTAAATCAAAGTCAGACTCAATAAAATAAATCCAAATTAATTCAAAACTAACTCAAATCATTTCATAAATCCAGAAACTGTCAAATTTAAAACTCCCAGAAGTCTAATTAAAACTCATAAAACAAATGGACCATTCAAAACTCAAATTCAAACTAAATCAAATCAACTCAAATACAAATCAAAACATTCTAAATCAAACCAAAGTCAAATTAATCAAACCAAAATTCAAATCAAATTCAAACCAACAAATTTAATTCAATTCAAATCAAATTCAAAACCAAATTAAGTGCTTGCCTTCCATTAAGTTCATGGGATTACTTTCTCCTATGTGTGAATGCTTATTTTTGTGGATGGATGTCTTCTACTTCAATGGATTGCTATGACGATAATCAAGGGTATTCGAGAAATCTCGATGTAATTAACGTCGGATCTTCGCACCATCCGACGGGGAGAGGTCAAAACAAAATTTCAAAGAACCTAACAACCTCAACATATAATTTCGACCCTAGTTAATACTTTTATGGAATACCATCTATTTTCCTAAGAAGTCAATGTCAAGGTCTAATCAAATCAATTTCAAAAGGAAAAGGAAAATGAATTTCCAAAAGAAAAGAATAAATCTTTTTTTGGAGATTTTGAGGTTACATCAAATGGCACGCCCGGTGGGACCTCTCCTTCCCTTCATCTCTCTGTCATAGCAATTCAGGAAGACATGCTTCCCAAATTTCATATATATCTGACACATGCTTCTTCCTTTTTGTGCGAGGAGGAGGCGGAAAATGTCAAAGGATGAGACCCGGTGGGGTCCAATGATCCCGCCATGAAGACTTCATCCCGATGTTGCAAACATCTCAAGAAGCCGCTCTCGGAGTTCATCCAAAACCGAGAAAATTTTAAGGGTCAAACAACTTGACCCTATCTTCAAAGAGCTTACCACGGAAGCTCCCCAACAAACAACTCCGGGGGCAGGTGGTCATGGATTCTGTCACCACCAACCCTCAAAGAAGTCAAAGAGGCATCAAGCATGCCGTCTCAAGACCCATACAACTATATACCAGGGTCGGTCTTTCATAACCGACCAAAATAAAAGGAGGACAGTGACAAGGCAAAGTCTGATTCCTCCATCCCCAATAAGTGCAAACCACCGGGGGCAACTACAACAAGAGAAGGTTGACCAAAGATAAAAAAAAAAAATGGGCTGCTGGCCAACCGGCAAAGAAAGCTCCCGGATTCAAGCTGACAACAATGCCATTCAGCAGGGAACAAATCCCTTGGTCCAAGTGAACTTTATCAACCAAATGGGGGCAAGGAACAAATCCTTCACCCAAAAGTTATATCTGGTCAAGCAATGGCCATGCCAAAGACATATTCTCAATTCGTGAGATCACCATTGCTGGCCAATTGGCAGAGAAATCTCTCACACTCAAGCTGGTGATGTCGTCATTCGGCAGGGAATAAATCCCTAAATCCGGATAAACTCCGTCAATCAAATGGGGGCAAGGAACAAATCCTTCACCCAAAAGTCATATCTGGTCAAGCAATGACCATGCCAAATGACAAATCAAGAAGGAATCAATTCTCAATGCATGAACCTACCATGGCTGACCTACCAGAGGCTAAGCATATTCAAGGACGAGGAAGCACACTTTGGCCAACCGAATATCAGTTTGGTTCCAAACAAATACTACTTGGGTAAGGAACAAATCCATCACCCGAGTGGAAGATGTTGAGACTGATTGGTGGCCCGCATTTCATTGAGGTGCCATCTCTCAATTCACTATGGCTGGGCTCAAATCATGAGGTATTTCAACTGGGTAAGGGATTAACCCTTGACTCGGGAAAAAAAATGTGTGGCTTCATTTCAGCCACAAATGCCACTTTGGGTAAGGAACAAATTCTATGCCCAAGAAAACAAAAATCATCAGAGCATGGCTGCCCAGTCAACAGCATATGCCAAAGTTGTTCCAAGGAGGGATTAACCCTCAAATCCAGGGGATTACCATGGTTCTTGGTCAATGGCCCATGCCAAAGCTGCTTCAAGAAGGGAGCAACCCTCAAATTCACGATGCTGCCATTGCCAGCCTTCGTCCACAACATGTAATGGAGAACCTGACAACGGCGTATGCCACACGAATGCCATTTCCATGGGGAATCAATCCTCACGTCATGACATGACGTCTTTATGGCTGGCTAACCAAGTAGGGGAGTCAATCTTCTACTCTTGAAATGCCGAGGGCTATCAATCATGGGCTCAGTACTGAGATACTATGCATTGTGGCCGCCCAGCTGACAAACAGCATCAAAGTTATGTGAGGGATCAGCCCTCTAATCTGAAAATTGACAACTTGGGCCAAGCTATGGCCCACCATGTTGCTGCCAGGGTGAGGGACCAACCCTCAACTCACAATCTCAACCAAGCCTAATCAACCAGCAGTTGGGAAATAATCCCATACTTGCCTCATAGCCCTGGCTATTCAGTTAGTGGCACAACTCCGAGGTATCACTCGAGCTAGGAATAAATCCGATACTCACATTAAAGTTTGCATATGCAGGGCATCATCACACTCTACTTGGGTATGGAATCAATCCACCACCCACTATACAGTAGCCGTTCCTCGATCTGCTGGTTAGTATCTTCATGTCATCTATCCAACAGGGGGCAAGATGCTCATTTATACACGCCATGTTAATTTGACAACAAGTCAACTTAAACCACTACCACCAAGACAAGGGGGCAGCCCTCTACTCCTCAGTCCAAGGATGGCAGGCCGATCAACGGTCCATGATCAAATTGGTCAGGCGAAGGGTCAATCTTCAGCTCGACACCCCAACAAGTCATGCCGACCAAAGGCGTGGTTAGTTGATGCTTTCCCTCAGGTTGGACAAAAAGGACAAAGTTTCTTCCCAGCCTTCCACCAACACTGCTGCAAGGCCCACACGGGGAAAGAAGAAGTCTTTCGCCTGTCAAGTTAAACCTGACCAACCAGTGGTCCCAACTACTACTGGAGAGAGGGAACAAGCCTTTTTTCCTAAAGATCAACAATTTTGGCCGATCAACGGCCCACCAAGCGATGGTTTAGGTGAGGGATCAACCCTCGGGGCCTCGGCCCATAATTCAAATAGGGATAACCGATCAACGGTTCCATCCCCACATACTATCTTCAAGTGAGGGGCCAACCTTCAACTTGTCAGTTCAACAGGGATGACCAATCAACGGTCCTATCCCCCAATGCTGCTTGATAGGCTAGGAATCAATCCTAGGCTTGCCACTTGAAACATGATGCCCGGTTATCGGTGCAACTCTAGAACATCCTTCGGTCTAGGAACAAATCTGATGACCACATCAAAACTTGCCCGGATGTTGCACCTTTCCATTATGCTAAGGCAGATGAAGGTGAAGCTCACCATCCAACATTTACCCAATCGATTCGCCACTCTGGCCCGATGGGATGAAAAGAATAAGGATGTTGCCCAGCCCTTTGCCAACATTGCTGCAGCTGCACGGGGAAAGAAGAAATCTTTCACCCGTCAATTTATTTCTGACCAATCAGTGGTCTCAACTACTAATGGAGAGAGAGATCAGTCCTCTTGTCTGAAAATCAACAAATCTGGCCGATCAACGGCTAGCCATGCTATTTCTCGGGTAAGGGACCAACCCTTAACCCATGATTTCAACCGGGGGCAATTGATCAACAGTTTCATCCCCGAATGTCATCTTCCGGGTGAGGGATTAACCCTCGACCCACCATTTCAAGCTGGACAACCGATCAGCGGTTTTTTCCAATTAGACAACTCGACGGGCTAGGAATCAATCCTATGCTCACCAGATTGTAGGAATGCTGCCCGGTTATCGGTGCAACTTCAAAGTACTCCTTGGTCCTGGAACAAATCCTATGACCACAGCAAAATGACCCAGATGTGGTGCCTTTTTCATGCTCGGGTTCGGAATTAATCCATCACCCGGTATACATCAAGTGTTGGTCGGTTCGCTGGTCAACCCACAACGTCACCCATCTAACTGGGGGCAAGCCTCCAGGTCACTCCAATACAATTCAGGCTATGGATCAACCAGACGCCCATCATACTGGTAAAGAGCAAGGAAGAAATCCTTTGCGTACGAAAAGAATGCATTCAACCAAAGTGACCAGTCCCCTGGCCACCAAGTGAGGAAGCAATCCTCCATATTTTAACAAAGTCTGGCCAATCAATGGTCAAAAACATGGCTTTCAGCGAAGCAGGGGATCAACCCTACATCCTTCAGTTAGAAGGAGCCAGCCGATCAACGGCCTATGATGCTACAGAGAGATCAGCCTTTCGCCATTTCTCTCAATTAATATGACCAACCAATGGTCCAGTCCTCTAATTCTTGCTGGCAAATGAGGAATCAATCCTCCATCTGGCAAATGGATGCAGCTGTCATGATAGCAATTTGGTAGTCACGTGTCAATTGGGCTCAGAACAAATCTTATGCCCTCACTGAATGATGTCTATATGGCATCACCTGATAAGGTTCTGCTCGGGAGAGAAAGTAATTCTCGACCCATTATGCATCAAAAAATCAGGTAGTTTCTTGATTCAGGGAGCTACTCATCCGGTCAGGGGCATGCCCCTAGGCCATGTCATATCAAACAAGAGTGAGGGTGAACTCTCCACCTAAAAAGGTAACACAGGGGGGCAAAGAGGACCAACCTCTACCAGTGAAGCCCCAGAAAATCGCCAATCTACGCTAACGACAAAGGGAGACAAAGAAGAAATCATTGTCTCAACAGAAGACTGCATGAAGTCAGTCATGTTATCAGGGTGAGGGAGCAACCCTCCACCCTTCAAGTTAGCATATCAGGCTGGACAGCGGCCCCCGAGGCTACAATTCAGTGGGGGACCAACCCTCAACTCAACATTTCAAATCAGTCTTGCTGGTCAACAGCTCGACCCAATTATGTCTTTTGACAAACATATCAGCATGCCATGGCCGGCCATTAGTCCACTACAGAGCCTAAAACTTGGGCAAGGAAGAAATCCGACACCCGCCCCAAAATTGGGCCAGGGGATGAAGAGTCCATGGGACAGCCCTCCACAACCCTTCAATTCAAACCCAAAGTAGGCCATCAACCTACCCCCAAATATGCCCAAAACAACTGCTCATGTGCCCTCACATATCACAAAAGAAACAGTTTCCATGGCCTTTGACATGCCCATGTACAAATAAAAAAAAAACCCCTCCATGGCCTCTGACAATCCCAACTCATGCTAATGGCTGTGACATGCCTATGCCCACATACAAGCCATCCCCAAGGCCCCCAATATTCCTATGACCAGCCCTACACGGTTCCCCTGTGTGGACTCCAAAGGAATTTCAAAAAAAAAAGAGAGAGAAAAAGAGAGAGGAGAAAACAGGTTGAGTGGAGAAGATACTCCCAACTCAAGCAATGAGAGAAATAAATTCTCAAATTGACACTAGCAACTCTCAGAAAGGGAAGAAATCTCTAAACTGAGCTGGACATGTAATCTCGGGCAACCATTTGTTGATCGAGAAAAGGGAGTCTGGAGGTTAGTACAAGGTCAGTTGGCCATCACTAGTATCACCCCAGAGAAGACAAAATATACTGAGGACACAAGGCAACATGCTGGTTAGTGTTTGTCGCGCCT
This sequence comes from Cryptocoryne crispatula var. balansae, assembly GCA_036172225.1. Classification (NCBI taxonomy): domain Eukaryota; kingdom Viridiplantae; phylum Streptophyta; class Magnoliopsida; order Alismatales; family Araceae; genus Cryptocoryne; species Cryptocoryne crispatula. The sequence goes on along the minus strand of CM069926.1, from coordinate 32,665,076 downwards.
CAAATTTCAACCAAAGAAGATGCACAGAGAGGTCAGGAGCTTGAGGTGTCCACCTTGTGTCACTCTCTATCTGGAGCATGACCGAAACTCATATGGCTTGAGGGAAGCCTGAATTCCATTGTGAAAAAAAAGGAAAAAAAAAGAAAGAAAGAAAGAAAAATGAAATATCTTGACAGACTTGGTTAGTCACATCATTGATTGGCCAAGGGCAAAAATATGTCGAGGAAAAATCCAGCTGAGGTGATGACCCGATGAGGGCACCCCAGGCAAAAATGGATCACCCTGCTGTATGAAAACCCTGCAAAAGGGCATACAGGCAAAAGAAAAGAGGGGACTAGCTTGGGTGAAAACCTTTCAAAAGGCAGTCAAGTTAGTTTGAAAAAAAAAAGAGAAGAAGAAAAAAAAAGAGAGTGAGAAACTCTGGAAATTCAAAATTCAAACAAGAGGAGACTCACCTCTTCTCTAAACATATCAAATTTCATGCCATCATGACTTGCATGTCCATATGGCTTCAAACAGTTTCATACCATTATGACCAGCCAGGTCTACATGGTTTTCATGAATTCATACCATCATGGCCCTCCAGGTCTATGTGGTTTTCAAACATTTATACCATCATGGCCTCTCAGGTCTATATGGTTTTCAAATCTCCATACCATCATGGCCCTTTCGGTCTACATGGTCCCCAAGTCCTTACGTCATCATGACCAAAGAAGGTCTATGTGTCGTCAAATTCTATACCAGTATGACCCTCTCGGTCTAAATGGTTTTCATAAATCCCATACCACCATGGCCTTTTGGTCTAAATGTTGTTTGGATCCTATGCCACCAAGGCTGGACATGGAACCATTCTCATGTCCCAAATCCCACCGGCAACATTTGAGCCTTGAGCCTTTAAGCTTGGGTTTTACCCTAAATTCATACTTCACGGGCCAAGTATGATCATTTCATACTTGCATGTCCCACAACTCTACAAGCGGCAGCAAGCCATCCCATATTTCATCTTTTGGACCGAATGCGACTCATTCGCATTCATAAGTCTTTAAATTCAGTGGCATTAAGCCACCTTGTCACTTTTCGGCATCAAGCCACCACATTCGGCTTTAAGCCATCACATCCTCATGGCATTAAGCCACAACATTCTTTTAGGCACCAAGCCATCATACATCTTTTGACACCAAGCCACTACATTCGGCATCAAGCCGTCATGTCTTTTTGGCATCAAGCCATGATACTGTTTTGACATTAAGCTGTACCTTTCGGCATCAAGCCATCACATTTGGCATAGAGTCATTCCATGCCACAACACCCTTTTCGACATCAAGCCATCAAATCATATTGGCATCAAGCCACAATACCCCGTCACGGCATCAAGCTGTCAAACTCCTTTTGGCATCAAGCCACAACACCCTATTTTCTGGCATTAAGCCACCATAACCAAACTGGCACCAAGCCATCATCCCTTTTTGGCATCAAGCCACAAATTCATACCCAATAGGCCGAATACAATTCCCTTGTGTTCATATGTCTTATGGGTTCATCTTGGCATCAAGCCGCAATAACTTGGCATCAAGCCGACACATTCCATCTTGGCATCAAGCCACAATATCCCTTTTTGGCATTAAGCCGTAAAACTCATACCCATTAGGCCGAGTATGACTTCTTCATGCTCATATGTCCTACGGGTTCCTCTTGGACAGCAAGTCACAAAAACTCATACCCAATAGGCCGAGTATGACTTTCTCGTGCTCATATGTCCTACGGGTTCATCTTGGCGTTAAGCCATCAAACTCATACCCAATAGGCCGAGTATGACTTCATCATGCTCATACGCCCTACGGGTCCTCTTTGACATCAAGTCACCAAGTTCTACCTGATAGGCCGAGTGTGATTTCTTCACGTTCGCATGTTCTACAGGTCCTTTTGGCATCAAGCCACTCAATATTTTATACTTCATAGACCGAGTGTGACTTTTTCATACTCACAAGTCTGCGAGTTCTAATGGCACAAAGCCACCCCAAAATTGATACCCTAATGCTCACGCGGACCGAGTATGACTTCCTCATGCTCATATGTCCTACGGGCTCATCTTGGCATCAAGCCGTAAGATTCATACCTAAGAGGCCGAGTATGACTTCTTCATGCTCACATGTCCTATGGGTCCCTCTTGGCACCAAGCCGCAATATCTTGGCATCAAGCCACAAAACGCATACCCAATAGGCCGAGCATGACTTCTTTGTGCTCATATGTCCTACGGGTCCTTTCTTGGCATTAAGCCGCCACCATAATCATACCCAAAAGGCCGAGTGTGGTCCCCCCATACTCATATGTCCCACGGGCAATTATGGCATCAAGCCATAAAATGTTCTTGGCATCAAGCCATAACACTCCTTTGGCGTCGAACCACCACAACTCCTTTTTGGCATCAAGCCATCACAAATTGTGAACCACTGGCACCAAGCCATTACATGTTTACCCAATAGGCCGAGTTGTGACTCTTCCTCATACTCATATGACCTATGGGTTATTCAGCATTAAGCCAACTTCATTACCTTTCGGCATTGAGCCACCTTGACATTAAGTCATCTCCAAACCTAAACCCTAGGGGCTGGACATGATCATTTCATACCCAAATGTCCCACGGGTCTACATACCATGCCCTAAGGACCGAATGTCATCATTTCACATTCACAAGTCTATGGGCTAAACAGCATCACGCCACCCTAAATCCATACCCCAAGAAAAGAAAAAAAAAACCCTACACTTAGGGACATCCCAACTTTCTATACCCTATAGACCGAGTGTGACTTCTTCATACTCACAAGTCTACGGGTCCATCGGCGCAAAGCCACCAAACCCTACGGCCCAGGGGAAGCCTTAATTCCTCACCGCCCAAAATTTTATGGCCCAGGGGAAGCCATAATTCCTCACCGCCCCAAAATAACTTCATGGCTTGAGGGAAGCCTTAATTCCCTACAAAAAGAAAAAAAAAAGGTGGGCTAAAAATAGAGATGCCCGAAGGACTTAGCTGATCTGATCTCATAGATCGGTTGAGGGTAAGAATGTCAAAAGAAAACCTGGCTAGAGTGAAAACCTGAAAAGGCGCTCTAGGCAAAATCAGGCAACCCCGCTACATAAAAACCTCTCTTGAGGCATGTAGGCAAAAAGCAGAAGGGGCTGGTCCGGGTGAAAACTCGGAAAGGGCAGTCGGATCAGAAAAAAAAAGAAGGAAAAAAAAACAAAACAAAACGAAACAAAACAAAACAAGGAGAAAAAAAAAGAAAGAAAAGAAAGAAAAGTTCTAGCCGGACCCTGAGAGACATCTAAAGAACCGAAATGGCAGGTAAAGGCAGGAGCCCGATGTGTCGAAAGCTTTCAATTGAAAGAGCAAAGAGGGCCCAAGCCCTTCTCAGCCCCGATGATGCTCAGTCAATTATGAAGTAATAAACAAAGCAAGTCAAATGAAAGAAGACAAGAGGATGCAACCATATGTTTGCACGGGCAATTCCTCGACGACCTTCGTCTTTAAGGAATCACCCGTGGGGGGCATTTGTTGGCGCACAATTTTTAGAAAAAAAAGAAAAAGAAAAGCAGGCCAGCAGCTAAAAGGAGATCGGTTGGGCCAGGAGGAGGTCCGAAACAGCCCAATCGGGCCAGCATCCATGGAGCCAGCAACCGGCCCATGGATGTCATCTCCTCTATAACCCATCCACATCAAAAAAAATGAAATGACAAATAAAAGAGGAGAGGGAGCTGGGTAGTCGCGACCAGGATGGCCCAATGGAGCTAAGCCATCCACGGATGTAACCCAATACTAGCCCATTCACGCCCATCTCTTTTTGCTGGCCCATTCGAAAAAAAGGAAAGAAAAAATACGGGAAGAGGAGTTGTCGGATTAGGGAAGGGAACCGACTCCCGTCGGATTCTCCCCGAGCCGAGATGGCGAGGGACCGCCGCGGGAAGGCGATAGGCGGATAAGGAGGAAGGAGGGGTCGATCCCGAAAAAAATCCGGGATTGCTCCGAGTCCCGTTTGGAGCCGCAATCTCCCGCGGGAAGTATCCCAGCGGGGTAGGGAGACGACCAAGGCTTATAAAAGCCCTGCCAAACCCGTGCGTAAAGGGAACCCCCGAGCAGAGCCGTGCGCGAACACCCCCCCAAGAGGCAGAGCCGTGCGTACACCCGAAGAAGAGAAGTGGAGACCCCCCCCTGCGAAAGAAGGCCCCGAAGGAGACGGATAGAGAGACCGAGAGAGGGAGTAAGAGGAGCAGGGCTCACCGGAAGTCCTGGCCACGGAGGTTCCTGCCGCAAGAAGCCTCGCCGGAAATCCTTCGTCGCCGGAGGTTCCTGCCGCAAGGAGCCCTCGCCGGAAACTGCTTGCCGCAAGAAGCCCTCGCCGCAAACCAGCCCGAACTGGTAAGGACCTCCTTCTGCCGCCGCCGGAAAAGCCCGGAGCAATCCCTGCCAAAGCCGCTTCCGCCGTCGGGAGAGCTCCGAGTTCCGCCGAAGCCGTCGCCTGGTCGGGGAAGGAAGAAGGGGGCCGCCGGATGATTTTTCTTTGAACTTTGGTCCACCTGGCATATGAGCAAGAGGAGAGGAGGCGCGCAAGCCGCGCGGCTTCAATTTTGACCGGCGGGTCAAAATCGGGGTGGGGCCCACCCGGGAAAAAGAAAACAAAAAAAAAAATCCTCCGCAGCCGCGGCCAGGCGCCGCGCACGCGGGAGAAGCTGCGGGGAGGAGGGGTTGACCGGAGGTCAACCAGATTGTGGGGCCCACCAATGAAGGGTGTTCAAAAAAAAAAAAAGAAGAAAGGAAGGGGAAGAAGGAGATGGGCTACGGCCCAATATCTCTCTGGTGACCGGTGGCAAGAAAAAAAAAGATTTTTTTTAAAAGGAACAATCAAGTTCAAACTTAAATAAAAATGCACCTAATTAATTAAACAAACCGAGGCGAGCATCCGGCCGGCTAAAAACCCGCCTCATGGTCTCGGCATAACTTAAAAGAATGAAAATAAATGGGAAAGCAATAGGCCGGCTTTAAGCACGTCTATTGACCCATAATTCAAAAATAAAATAAAACAAACAATAAACATAAATTAAATAACAATTCACCTAATTAATCAACAAACCGACGCCGGCTAAAAACCCGCCTCATGGTCTTGGCTTAACTTTAAAGAATTCAAAACAGAGAGGGAAAGCAATGGGCCGGCTTTAAGCACGCCCCTCGAGCCTTTAAGGTGGACATACAAAGGTCATTGAAAAGACCCCAATGTCTTACCATACCCCAAGAGGGAAGTTACTTACCCATTATGCCATGGGAAGGCTGTGCATGATCAACATGCCGATATGCCAAACTATGAGCTAATGAGGTTCATGAAGTATGATATGAGTCCCCACAAGCTTATCAAAAGTCGGGTGTGCTCAATCTCAAATCAGTGAGTTGATTGCCCATAAGCTTGTCAAAAGCCGGGTATTTTCAATCATCAAAACAGTGGGGGATGCCCATAAGTCTGTCAAGACCGGGTACATGCCGCCCATGAAATGACAAGTTCATCAAGAACTCAAGAGGCCGGATTGTTGGTCATGACTGTAAATCATGTCTTATGATTGAGAGAAAAACAAATGAAAATTCATATTCGGTGCACATGTTGATGCTACAGGGAGAGGACCGCTACATGAAATTTTGAAAGGCAAGACAATAAAAAAACAAAATTTGAAAACATAATCTGAAACCTGTAAAATCTGTAATTCAACTAAAAAAAAACTGAAATCATAAAATTCTGAACCTGAATTAAATCTGTCAATCTGTAAAATCACAAACCGAATCAGACTTGAAGCTGAATTTTCTGAAATCTGAAATCACCTCTAAAATCCAGTGATTAAAAATCTGAAAAATCTGAACCAAGGAGATCTGCAATTGGAAGCTTTGAAGAGTCTGAAATCTAAATTGGCGCAGAAGCTCATTTAGAAAAATCTGCAATCTGAGGATCAATTAAAATGCAGAGGATCCGAACTAAGGTCTGTAATCTGGAAATTGGTCTGAGTCTGAATACTACATTTCTGAAGTGTGAAACATACAGCAAAACTGAAATCAAAAAATAAAAATCTGAAAATTGTAAAGTCTGTAAAGGGTGCTCTGAAAATTGGAACGCACAGAATCTGGAAATCTGAGGAGTGCAGAATCTGCAAGAGACCAGAAATTAAAATCTGCTAACCTGAACTTCACAAAGAATTGAGGCCTGTAAAATCTGAAAATGCAGAAATCTGGAGTCTGGAGTTTGAAATCTGAGCTTTGCAAGATGTGCAGAAATTAAAGTTTGAAATTTGAAGTCAGCAACTTGTAAAAAAACTGAAAATCTGAAGCCTTTAAAATCTGAAATTTGGACTTAAAGCACACAACTCTTTAAAATCCAAAGCTTGCCGAACTCAAAAAGCTGAAACACAACTTGAATCTAAGATTTGAAAACAAAAAATGTGAAATCCACCAATCTACAGAACCCAGAAGCAGAAATCAGAAAATCAAAACGTCCCAGACTAAATCCATATCATTTCCAACCAATTGAACATCAAATTTCACCCAGTTCTGAACTCAACCAAAATTCTGTAGCTAGGCCTAATTCGCTCAAATCTGGTCACCTTTGAGTCAGTTCCAAGCAATTCATGAAATACAAAATCTGCAGAATTAACTGAAACTTAAAACCAATTAAAATTGGACTCAAATCCAGCTCAACTCCAATTCAATCAAATCAAATTTCTCTAAGTAATCCAAACTCAAGCAAATCTGAAACTAAAAAATCCGAAATTGGAAAACATTCAATCAAACTCTTAAACTTAGGCTAATTCCAATCAAACAGAATTCAACCAAACCCATAAAAATCAACACAGTTCAAGAATCTGTAATTTAATCCAACTCACAATGATCACCTAAAATCTGCAACCAAAATTCAATCTTTCAGACGCAATAAATCCAAAAAAAAAAAACACAGAACATTAAACCAAACTTGATAACAGATCTGTCAAACAAAATTCCAAATTTAAACAGTCTGTCAAAATAAAATTCAACTCAAATTAAATTAAACAATTCACTGAACATATGCCCAAACAAAATCCACCAGATTTAAAAAAAATCCAAACAAATTCAAACTCAATCAAATCAATTCAAACATAAATTAAATCAAAGTCAGACTCAATAAAATAAATCCAAATTAATTCAAAACTAACTCAAATCATTTCACAAATCCAGAAACTGTCAAATTTAAAACTCCCAGAAGTCTAATTAAAACTCATAAAACAAATGGACCATTCAAAACTCAAATTCAAACTAAATCAAATCAACTCAAATACAAATCAAAACATTCTAAATCAAACCAAAGTCAAATTAATCAAACCAAAATTTAAATCAAATTCAAACCAACAAATTTAATTCAATTCAAATCAAATTCAAAACCAAATTAAGTGCTTGCCTTCCATTAAGTTCATGGGATTACTTTCTCCTATGTGTGAATGCTTATTTTTGTGGATGGATGTCTTCTACTTCAATGGATTGCTATGACGATAATCAAGGGTATTCGAGAAATCTCGATGTAATTAACGTCGGATCTTCGCACCATCCGACGGGGAGAGGTCAAAACAAAATTTCAAAGAACCTAACAACCTCAACATATAATTTCGACCCTAGTTAATACTTTTATGGAATACCATCTATTTTCCTAAGAAGTCAATGTCAAGGTCTAATCAAATCAATTTCAAAAGGAAAAGGAAAATGAATTTCCAAAAGAAAAGAATAAATCTTTTTTTGGAGATTTTGAGGTTACATCAGTGAACTACATCGTTATGTGTGTCATTCTTCTTTGGTGAACTACATCATTGTAAAGTATATCTCTGGATATGTTGACCTTGTTGGTTTAGTTGTGGTTTCTTTTGCTTTCAATGCTTCAGCTCTACTGCTATTTGATATTGAATTATCTGGCTTCTGGGATTAAATTCAAATGTTCGACTTTAACATGTATTCTTGTTTCTGGTCAATCATTTCTTGATTTGCAATGTCAAATAGATCAATTGTGACCTATTTATTTTTACCCCTTAATTTCTTACCTTGGCGATAAGACTCTTTGATCTTCTATCATTTTGCCAGTGAATGAGGGATTTAGAATTTTTCAGATAGAGATACATTTTGACTTCTCTTTGAGCACATTCTCGATTTTCTAGGTAGACCTTAGATTCACTATCCTTCTTGATTGTTAACCAAAACTTACAATTAATTTTGCTCGTCAAAGATCTTCTCCAAATCGATGTTGAGTTATTGTATAGTCACCATCTCACTTCACCGTCTAGACACTTCCTCTCTCCATCTTTGTTCATTCTTTTGGTTGTCCCTCATCCTCTCTAAATTCTTCAGCTTCAATCTCATGTTGTAATGATAATGCACCAATTACTCTTTCTTTTGACGTCAACTTATTCATCTACTTTGTATGAATAATACTATTAGATCATCATCTCATATGAGATTATGAAATTTTTTTTCTTGTGTGATCAATTTTCTCCCATTTTTGTGTCCGCTCTCACTTTCCGAATTTTAGCTCATGAATCAGTTGGTATGCTTGTACATACTTCATTGGCAAATGACTTGTGACTTACTTTCATCACCCATATTATCTGTTTATAACAATAATTATTAAGTATTAAAAGGCAACATACCCTCATCAAAAATTGTCTCTAGAAAATTTAGGGCACTATTGTCTCGTCTCGTAAATGTTGATCAAATGCCTTGCGAGTTCGGAAATTTCTTCTCATATGGTGTCTGTATACCGCTTTGAAGTTTCCTTTGTTTGTTTCAATGCTTGTAAATACTAATAAAATTGAATTCTTACATCAGGTGGAGTCTAGGTGCATGATACAACATTGCCATTTATCTTAGTGAGGTAATACTTCGGCCAGTAAGTCCTCCCATAGATAATTTTTTTACAATATTTACATCAAATTTTTTTCTCTGCCATAGATATCTAGTTGTAATGATACCAAACTTGATCATTCCAGGTTAAACCAGTTTTTTGAGTGTCACGGCGTGAAAAAGACATGTTGAAAAAGAATACTACAAAAATTTAAGACCACTTAGAAAAAAGAGTTAACAACACAACTAAAAAAGATAACACTTAAGCACTGATTAGATGCTTAAAAGAGAAATTTAACACTTTTTATAATGCTTGCGAAAAAGATTTTTACAGCGAGAGAGAACTTAAGAGAGAGTGAAGGAGTTATAAGAGGAAGGGGAGGCCTCTTGGGGGCCTTATATAGGCCTTAAGGGACCTTGGGGGGGCTTAGAAAGCCCTTCCAATGGCTAGGAGTAGCCATTGGCGACCCGGTCAGTCAAGTTGCAGATTGGGACATTGGGTTGTGTGACCTGGCCTTGGGTCTCATGACTTGGATTGGTCGAGCTCCCAGGATCGTTGTCCTGAGGTAGCAATTGGTTGGTAGTGGCCAAAATCAATTAGGTTTGGTGTTTTGGTCCCACCCTACCGAGACCTTGCCATGGTTCTAATGGTATTTTATTATCTAAGTTTCGACACCCATGGAGAACATAATGATTTAATCTAGTGCCTTTATGAAATTTATTATAACAATTTCATTTTAAAAATAAATATTGTGAAAGAATACTTAATATGTGATGACATTGGTTAAATTATCAAACTTAGACATCTTATAGTGAAATAGAACTTAACTTTATTAACAAGGATGATGTACAGTTAAATGAAACAAAGATAAAAAGTGTAAGATGAGTTAGTGGAAATGTTCCATGATATTCAATATAATCATTCTTTCACTAGATATGATGAAGTTGAATCTTCTACTCGATAAAACGAGGAAGAATCAAATGAAAAACCTAATATATTTTTAGTTATTAAAAGATGAAAAAACACTTTTATATGAAGGTTATAAAGATGTATCTAAATTAAAGTTTATTTTAAAGTTGGTTCAACTAAAGTAGATAAATAGTTTCATTGGAAAATATTTGTATATGATATTCTCATCTTTTTTTAAAGAAGTCCTATCTAATAATACAAGTATTTATGAACTTAAAAAATTATCAAAGATTTAGGCCTTAGTTACGAGAGAATTGATGCATATAAAAGTTGTATTCTTTTTTGGAATAATAGTAAAGATAAAATTGTTTGTTCATAATATGACACTCATAGATATAAGATGATCTAAAACAAAGTAGGACAAAAAATTTTACATTATTTTTCGTTAAAAGATAGGTTATGACATTTATTTATATCAACCAATATAACTAAGTGGATAACAATGTAAATACATAAATATACAAAAGATGAGAAACTAACCAGATTGGGATTAAATCCTAACACCTATTTTGATAGATTAAAGATGTATGGCAATGTAAATACATGCTCTAATGTATGCTAAACATGATGTAGATGCAAGCTGAAATTAAAGAGGATGACAAGAAATTGGAAAGGGGGTGCAAATCCCCTAAAAAACCATAAATAGCCTTTTGGTCTTGCAGGCGCCCCCGGATGGAGTGCTACCCCTAGCTCCCCCTTGATGGGGCACTAAGGTCTGCTTTGGCTGATTTTTGGCTCTTCTTCCTTACTTTGTCCTAGAGTGTTAGTTGGTCTCCAAACTGTTAGCACGACTTCTTGAGATAGTACTCTAGGGAAGTTATTGGGAGGGAGATTTGGCCCTGGAAGCAAGGGGACTGATTTATAAGGGTCTCCTAAAGATGGAGAAAAGCTTGTTTCTGAAGAGGAAATCTATGGGTTTTTGAAGTTTTGGAGGATGATTTCTAGATGGTTTGAAAGCTTCGGAGGGCTTGGGGGGTTTTGAACGTGCTTTGGTGACTAAGAGGGAGTGGGATGAGAGCTTGGAACCTCTAAAACGTTGAGGATTAAGGTCCTTTTATAACCACAAAGAGGAGAATTTCAAGAAATGTGAAAAGCTTCCAAATGTGGCAAAGTGCCCTCTTAACTGGGCACTTGCATCATTAGGTGCATTTAATGCACCATCATCACCTAAAACTATGTCAAATCGACACCGACTAAAAAGTAAAGTGTCCCACCAATGGGGCGCTTGGTGCCCTGCTGGTAGGGTGCTTTGACCTTGGTCAAAGCTCACCCTTAAGGGGGCACTAAGCTCTGGTTGGCTAAATGCACGTGAGACACTCAATTTTTCTAGAAAACTTCGTTCCCTTGATAGGATACTCAAATGTACTTCATAAAAACAAGAATTATGAGCTCTCCAACTAAGCTAAAATTGCATGTCTATAGCTTGCCTCATCTTGGCATTGGCTTCGCAAGGGAATGACATGAGTGGAGTGTAGGCGAACATTGTAAGTGTTGTGTAGCATAACAGAATGAAGTGGTGATGGATTGAAAATGTGACGCCAAGGCGTAAATTTATACACGCCCTCGTAGGTTTAGTTGAGCAAAATAAAACCTTACCAAATCTCAAGATCACCCTTTGTCTGATCGGAACTTTTCCCTTGGTTTATTAGTTAAAATGAAAAATAGTATTGAAAATAAATAACTAAAATCTCTCGTGGGGGAAATTGAAACTGACCAGCACCTGAACTGCATAGTGTGCTGGACTCAGGTAATGCGTCAGAAAATAAATTGCAAAAAGTAAAGTGGAGACATCCAATCACCAAAGTTGAGTTCTTTAAATTCATAAGGTTCTCTTGAAAACATCGGTTTAGTTCGGAGTGGAGTAGCTTCTTATTTCGATGAAATCATCCTTAAAACACGGTGGGAAATTGATTCTATGAAAAACCAAGACTGCCTCTAAGGGCTATAAAGGGACAATCCTCATATAGTAAAGGATTGTGATGCGGTATGGTGGGAATAGGAAATGGAACAAGGTTACGGTGGGATGATGGTGAAATGTCAAGTCCATATGAAATGAATGATGATGATGCATGAAATGATACATGACGCATGTTGGGTTTAAATAAATTCAAATTATTATAAGAAAATAGTTAAAGGTACCTATAGAGGAATCGTCATCCCCACACATTCAACTTTGGCCTATCCGCAAGCCTAACGAGTAATTGAGCCATCACTGATTTTATTGGGGGTTCTTAGGCTCAGCCTCTCTAGACTCGAGGTCTTCAACATCTCAACTACTATTATTTTGATAAATGCAAGAGTAAATGCAAATCTTAAATAGGGGTTGGGTAGTCCACTTTTGGCTTTTTTCTATTTTCTAATTTTTTTGTTGTTTTACTTCCTTCAAGTGTCTAGGGATTGAGGTCGACTCACTTTCTAATTTGTGCAGAATCCTTTATGTCTCCTGCATTCACTTGAGAGAAATGATTAGAACATTATTTAGGCTTAATCCCTACAAAAAAGGGTAAGGTTGCTTGATCTTTCGTCAAGGGACGTAGGCCTTATCAACAAGGTAAGAGATAATAGAAGGGCACATAAGTATGCAATGTATAAAAAGAAACATGTAAGGCTGAAATTAAAGATGAATACAAAAGTAACTAGTCAATTAAAAAGTAAATTTTTAGGTCTTTTAGAAATTTTTTGATTTGTTTGGGTTTTTATGGTTTTATATTTTGTTTGGGTTTTGGGATATTTTATTTTTTAGAGATTTTTTATTTTTCAAATTTGTTTGTATTTTGAAATATCTAATTTGTTGTGTGTAGAGGAGACGACCATTTTCATCTTCTACCTTGTTTGCCGTTTGTGTCCTTCATTGTCACTTGAAGATTAAGAGTGAGCATCACGTGTGGGAAAGTGCCTTTATTCAGAATCGTCTGACTTTTTACCTTTGATAAGCTACAGTTCTTCTTAGACCTAATTGGTTGACTCTACCCATGGAGGTTAAAGAGAGAAGAAGATTGAAGATAAGTGCTTGGTGAATTTCGGGGATGTCGAACTTGTTTCTCCACTAATGCCCGATTGTCCGGTGGGGTTTAGCCTCTTTGGGTCCTTCCTTCTTGCCCGTATTCTTTGATGTCCCTCATTCAGACAGGTTCTTTCTTTTTCTTGATTTAACCTGAGGGGTTCATTGTCTATCTTTCGAAGTCTTTTTCTTTTTTATTCTCAGACTTTTGTTAGTACACATTCAAACATGTCTATTCTTTTTGTGACCTAAGGGATCATTGCCTATTTTTCGGCACCTTTTTTTTTTGAGAAGTCAAACCTTCTGAAACGGCCTTGTACTAAGGCAGCATACACTTTCAATACTCCTTACTTTAATCCCTTACATTCACTTAGGACTGAAACAAGAAAATAATGGGATATGGCCGACCTTCCTTTGCTAAGTGTTGTCTAACTTTCTATCTGGCTTCCAATCATCGGATCCTAAAATCTAGACGTGTAGTGTGTGCGGCATGGTGTCTATCCTGAATTCCTTAGGTAACAACTCAGTGCACCAAACAATAATAAAGCTTTGGATGCTGATGTAACCTCAAAATTCAAAAAGATTATTTCTTTTTGTTTTGGAAATTCATTTTCCTTTTGAATTTGAATTTGATTTGATTAAACCTTAGTATTGACTTCTTAGGAAAATAGATGGTATTCCATAAAAGTATTAACTAGGGTCAGAATTATATGCTGAGGTTGTTAGGTTCTTTGAAAATTGATTTTTGACCTCTCCCCGTCGGATGGTGCGAAGATCCGACGTTAATTACATCGAGATTCTCGAAAACCCTTGATTATCGTCATAGCAACTCATTGAGTAGAAGACATGCATCCACAAAATAAACATTCACACATAGGAGAAAACAACCCCATACAATTGATGGAAGGCAAGCACTTAATGCGTTTTGATTTTAGTTTGGTTTTGATTAAAATGGATTTTAGTTGATTCGAGTTGAATTGGTTTGATTGATTTGAATTAATTTGAATTTAGTTTGAGTTGAATTTAAGTTTGATTAGGATTTGATTTGGAGAGTTTGATTTGACTTAGTTTAAATTTAAGTTTCACTTAAATTGGTTGAAATTTGGATTTTAGTGTGAGTTTTAATTTGATTTGAATTTGATTCAATTTGGGTTGATTAATTGATTTTTAAGTTTGTTTGGAATGAATTTGTTTGGGATTGATTTACTTGAATTTAATTTGAGAGATTTATTTGGTTGACTTTGATTGATTTAGATTGAATTGAATTTGATTAAAATTTAATTTGATTTGAGTTGGATTAACTGGAATTCAGTTTGAGTTGGATTTAAATTGTTTTGGGTAGATTTGTTTGTTTTTATTGAGTTTAATTTGAACAGGTTGGGATTTCAGTGAATTATCTTCAGATTTCAAGTTTCAGATTTAAGTGATCTGGCTTCGGACTTAGCAGACTTTAGATTTCAAATTCTGCCGATTCTTAAAATTTTCAGATTCTGGATTCTGCAATTTTACAGGTTTTGATCTCTCATTTTAAATGTGAAGTTCAAACTTGCAGATTTTGTATTTTCAGACTTGTGTGTTTTAAACCCAGATTTCAGATGCAATTTTACAGATTTTGGCTAGCCGTCCCCAAGTTTGTACAGATTTCAGATTTTTTTTTAATTCAAATTCTGCACCTCCCTCTTCCAGATTTCGGATTTCAGGGGTTTCTTCAGATTTTAAGTCTTCTGGATTTTAATTGCAGATTTTATGTTTCAAAACTTCAGTTTTCAGGTTTTAATTTCGAAGTTACATTTCAGATTGGTGATTCATTTGATTTATTTAAGTTTGGATTTTCTTTCTTTACGGATTTGGGCCCTTACTAAATTTTTACAGTTTTCGGATCTTACAAGTTCAGAATTACAAATTGCTGTATTTTTTATTTCAGATTTTGGTTTCAGGTTTTGAATTTGGGTTTATTTGGTTAGAATTGGTTTGAGTTAAAAGTTGTTTATGGATTGACTTAATTTCAGTTTGCTTTAAATTTGTTTAGTTAAAAAAAATGATTTGGATTAATTTAAATTTGTTCAAGTCAGATTTGACTTGAAGTTTGTTTGGTTTAATTTTGTTTGATTATCTTGAGTTTAATTTAAGAGTTGGATTTGAATCGAATTTGATTGGTGTTTGAATTTTAATTTGATTTAAATTTTCTTGACTTGTCTTTGGATTTGGTTTGTTTATTAAAATTTATTTGGGAATTTGATTTTGAGTTATTTTTGAGAAGTTGAGTTTTATTTATGGGTTGTTATTTTAATTATTTGGTTAAAATTGATTTATGTGATTTAACTTGATTTGGTTTAAATTGGATTTATTTAATTTGGAATCCCTTTGAATTTATTTAGTTGAAATTAAATTGGATTTTGGGATGTGAAAAGAAAGAGAGAAAAAAAATATAATATTAATAGGAGCACACGAATACCCTGCATGTATGGAGATATTCCACAAAACTTAACTCCGAGTTAATTTTTCACGGCCCTGCATGGGCATAAAAATAACAACTCTTTTTTTGTAAGATTAAATTTCTCATAGCTCTATATGAGGATCAAGAAATTTATCTCGAATGAATTTTGGGTATCGAAAATCGACCCCATTAAAGAAAATTGAATCTCATATGACCTTTTATAGGCATTAAGAGACTTAAAATTGAATGGATTTTGGAGAATCAGAAATTGACCCCACATTTGAAAATTAAATCTCATATGGCCTTTTATAGGCATTAAGAGATTTAAAATTGAATGGATTTTGGGGAAATTAGAAATTAACCCCACAATTATTATTAACCAAATTGAGGGAGAGTAGCCCCGGTCCAGAAGGACTTGTGGAGGATCTCCCAAGGACCCCACCTCGTCGGTGCCTACGGTTTAGCGCGTGGCTATCCCAAGACTCCTGGGTGAAGATCCTTTTAATTTGATTTTTTATTTTTTTATTTTTTCAAGGGTCCCGCACTGTTCATCGTGGAAACTCGTTCAGCCGAACGAGGTCCGGTCCACCGTTTGGGACCGGGCCGGTTCTTCTTGGACCGGCGGACGCATCTCCGCGGGGGCAGCCGGCTTCGCCCGGTCGCCATCTTTTTTTTTTTTGCTTATTCTCTCCCGGTGGGCCCCGCCTATTTTCCATGCTGGACTAAGGTTGGGGGGACATATTCCCCCCCTGCTACAGTCCCGCGCGGAGCTCCTCGTCATCCCGGCGGCACCTCGGCATCGCGGCGGCTTGCGGCGGTAGCTTCGGCCCTGTTTGTCGCCGCCGGCGTCGGCAGAGTGGAAGGGAGAGGCTGTCGGCCTTAGGGGAGGAGGAGGAAGCTCTCGCCGGTGGTGATGGCAATGGCGTATGGCCTTGACGACGGCGGCAGCGGCTTACGGAAGATGGAGAAGGCCCGGCGGTTCCGGCGGAGGAGAAAACGAGCTCCGGCGGTCTCGATCACCTCAATGGACAACCCCAACTCCTCCGGCCCTTCTAGCGGGAAGAAGGGGGCCTTCTATTGGCCTTGACGGCTCCAACAAGGCTCGACGGCTTCCGTGGTGACCCTCTGCCTCTCTCCTTTTTCTTTTCGGCTTCGCCCCTTCTTCCCGCTCGACACCCAGTCCCCTTCCTTTTATCGTCCGAGTCCTTCTGCCAAGGAATAGAAGGTCGACGGGCCTCCTTCCCGTCGGCGTCGATTGCGGGATCATAGATTCTCCGGTGCCGACACTTTCCCTCATTGGGCCTTCGGTATGAGGGAAAGTCCCGCCGGGCTCGCGTCCGGTGGCCTCTCCGGAGGGAGGGGCGACGATCCCCTCCCCTTCGCGATGGAAGCCCTGCCATGGGAGGACCCCGTGGGCGTTCATATAGGCTGACGTGGATGTCCCTATCACAGCTGCACCATGGAGACCAACAGAAAAAGGCCATCGTAATGGGCCTATTTTAGGACTACAATTAGCCCACCAAACATGTGTAACGGGCGCATTGAGCTGGACTTAGATCAACCCTTGATGGGTTACGCAAATTGGCCTTAATCTTGGGCTATTTCATGCATGAAATGGCAGCCAAAGTGAACCAAACTAAATGGTATATTTGAAAGTTGAACCATATAGCTCATTGGAGATTTGACTTGATTTAATCTTAATTTGAAAATTTTCGGTGTCCACAGATGCTAACGATCATTCTCTACATTTTGAGTTTTATAGATTTTTTTTTGTGTTTTGCATCTTTTTTAAGGGAAATATTTTTTCAGATAGACACCATTCCAAAGATGAGTTAATTCTTCACTATCTGCATTAATTAGCTTATATTTGTTACTAGGATAAACTGTTGAAATTGCATAGGGACTCTCCCAGTTAGGTTGAAGTTTGGAGCAGGAACTGTGCGACTTAACAAATATTCTTTTAAGCATAACTTCACTGATTTCAAATTTTCTCTCAACCACCATTTTCTACTAAAATCTTTTAAGTCTCTTTTGGTAAGATCTAGTGTGTTCCGCAGCAGTTATTCTCTTTTCATCCTAGAGCTCGAGTTGCACGAGAAGGGATTCTCGACGTTTATCTATGGGAATGTCTCTATCAATTTGGACTTGGAGGGAAAGAATGAGTACTTCATGTAGGACTATAACCTCTATCTCGTATGTCAAGTATGTCAAGGCATATGGTGTTTGATCCATCAGGGTCCGAATTGAAGTACAGTAGGTCCATACAGCATCAACTAGCTTATCCGACCAATCAGCGAACTTGCTAGACTTACACGTTTTCTTAATAATTTTTATCAAAGTTTTGTTGGTGGCTCCTGCTTGAGCATTGCCATGATGCTAATATGGAGATGAATAATGCAATTTGATCAAATACCTATTACAAAAGTCCTGTAGTTCTTGAGAGAAAACTTGTGATCTGTTGTCGGTGATGATGTCGTCGAGGTTCCTAAATCTAGTAAGAATGTTGCACTTGATGAAGATGCAAATTATCGATGTCTTGATTTTTGTATATGCCACTACTTCTACCCACTTGGTAAAGTACTCCGTTGTCGTTAAAATGAAGGATTTGTTTTTTGTTTGTGGAGTTTGGGTCACCAAGGGGTCCAAAAGGCTATGAGAGGTGAATTGGGTGAAGGGAAGATGCTGGAGAATGAACATTGTCGGTGTGAAGTTGACACTGATGATAATGCCGGACAAAGATCGAGCAATCCTCTTCCAGAATAGGTTAATAATACCCCTGCTTGGTGATCCTTTTGGTAAAGAGTTGAGCATTTACAAGACCTCCACACACTTTGAAATGTGTTTACTTAAGCACCAACTTGTTCTCATCTTCATCTATGCATCTTAATAATTTTTTAACCGCACTTCTTGTGTAAAGCACTCCTAAAACAATGTATTTTTGGGAGACTCTTCTGATAACTTTCTTCTCTTCAGCGGTTGATCTTGATAGATATGACTGACTCTGACAATAATTCGTAATCTCATAATACCTATGTTATCAGAGGTGACTGCCTCGGTCGCCTAGGCGACGAGGCGAGGCGAGGCGGTCCCTCCTCGCCTCTACTCATCGACGATTGCCTCCTCCGCCTCAGCCGCCTAGGAGGGGGAGGTGTGAGGCGTCGCCTCAGCCTCTATCTATCGGATCCGAGCCCAAGCGCCGAATCCGATTGACTTATCATATAGCCCCCGCGGCCTTTCCTCTCTCTCCCTCCGACCCGTTCAAACCCCAGCTGGAAGCTACTACCGTTTGCATCGTTGCCGCCGCTACTCACCGGAGAAGACGCCCCTGTTGCCACAGTTTGCTGAAGACCCCGCCGCTAGTCGCCGGAGAAGGCCCCGCCGACCCCTTCTTTAACCGAAGAACCTGTCCAAACTCTTCAGACCGTCGGAGGAGCTCTCCAACTGGTCCGTTTTAGGGTTTTCACATTTTTCTCTTCGTTTTTTCCTTTTTATTCATCATCCTTCTACTAATACAAGAACTTTATCTTATGTTTTACTTTCTTCTATCTTGGTGTACATTATTAGATGACCGAATTTAGACGTACAAGGTGCGTTCTTTTGATTTGTCTTCTTTTTTTCATTGTAAATGTGATTCTAATATTTTTATTAGGCCATTGGCAACATGTAGAAGGCGGAAGTGTTGTTAACTAGGATTGCAAAGATTACTGAACAACTCAGACATTGTCGGAAAGGTATAATTTACAATTTTTTCTATTTTTTTATACGTACTTCTTTTATTTTGTTATAGTTGAACATACTTGATTAAGACGTTCATACATAGTTGGCTAAATTACTTCAATGTAGTCGGAGAATATGTTTATTATTTTTCGGAAGTGTATTTGTTTTTTCTCTATTTTTCTTCAAAATTTATTGTTTATGGTTGTTAATGTTAGTTAGATTTCTCAAATCAGTTTTCTTAAATCTGATTTCTTAAATCTGATGTCTTATTGTTAAATCTGATTTTTTAAATCAGATTTCTGAAATCAGAGTTTTTGTTAAACTTGATTTCTTAAATCAGATTTTTTATTGTTAAATCTGCTTTTTTAAATCTGATTTCTTAAATCAGTGTTTTTTGTTAAATCAGATTTCTTAAATCAGATTTCTTAAAACAGATTTTTTAAATCTGATTTCTTATTGTTCTTAATGTATTTCATTTACAATCTAATTTTGGTAGATCCGTTTTTGATTTTTTTTCTGATTTATACCGTTTTTAATGTATTTGATGTTTATGTATTTTGTATGAAGATATCTCAACTCGTGGAGCCAAACAACTTCATCATGCCTCATTATCTCAAGACATCCTCCTAAGTCAAAAGTTGTTGGTTGGAAGTATGGAATTTTGGTGGATCCGAAAAATCAGGATCTGGTTCGATGTTCGTTTTGCAACATGGATTGCAAAGGTGGGATAGATAGGTTGAAGCAACTTATAGTCGGTCTATCCACCAATGTCACAAGTTGCAAGAAGGCTACATTGGAGGCCAAAGAAGAGATTAAGCAACATATGGAGCAAGTCAAACAAGCTCGCTTTGAAAAGGTTGCGGTGATAAGGGAGATTGAAGGAAAAGACAACCTTCTTGGTGTGAACACTTCGGAGACAAACATGGAAGTTGAAGACACATTACTTGTTTGTGATCCAGCATTTTTGCCTTCTAGTTTGAGAGGTCCTATGGACCGTTTTATGAGGCAAAATGCAGAAGTTTCTAAAGAGAACAGTGTGAAAAATAAGAAGCATTTGAAGGAAAATAAGGAAAAAGTTGTGCAATACATTGCTCGGTGGATGTACCAAGTAGGTATTCCTTTTAACACCGTATGCTTGAATAGTTTTTAGACCATGTTAGAGGCTATTGGTCAATTTGGCCCAGGATTGAAAGGTCCATCATATCATGAAGTTCGTGAAAATTTGCTTGTGAAAAAACTTCAAACAACTAAAGAATTAGTTGAAAAAGAAAAAGGAAGTTGGGTGAAATACGGATGCACTATCATGTCCGATGCTTGGACAGATAGAATGGGGAGAATATTCATAAATTTTTTAGTCAACACACCTATGACCACAGTCTTTCTAAAATCAATAGATGCATCTTCACAAGTTAAAGATGCAAGATTGTTGGTTGATTTGTTGGACAAAATAATTGTTGAAGTTAGAGACAAAAATATTATCCAAATTGTAACGGATAACGAGGCAAGTTATGTAGCTGCAGGGAGAATGTTGATGTTTATGCATCCTCGTTTGTTTTGGACACCATGTGTAGCTCATTGTATTGATTTGATGCTAGAAGATATTTCTAAATTGTCGAGCATCAAATCCACAATTAGGCATGCCAAGTATACGCTGACATTTATTTATGGGCATACAAATGTTCTTGCTATGATGAGGAAGTTCACCAATGAAAGGAATTTGTGTAGGGCAACAGTCACAAGGTAAAATCTCAATTTGAAATGTATTTTTGTAATATTTCAAATTAATTTGTGAATTATGCCTTGTGACCGTCAACATCATTAACATGATTATTTTTTTGTGTGCAAGATTTGCAATAAACTACCTAAATCTAGAGAGCCTACACAACTTGAAAGTTGAATTGAGAAGGATGTTTACATCTGAAGAGTGGACTGGCTCTAGTAACCGATGGGCTAAGCAAACTGAGGGAAAGAAGTCATGTGACACTATTTTAAAAACAACTTTGTGGAGAGGTGTAGAATATGCTCTTTCAATCTTCAAGTCTCTTGTGATTGTCTTACGCCTAGTGGATGGTGAGAAACCAACAATGGGCTACCAACAATTGTCTTATGCCTTATTTTTGTAGTAATCATTTTATGCATTTTTATGTAATTTTTACTGTTTTTTGTATTTTCTACATTTTTTTTAGATATGTTCAGCATTTTAGATAATTTTATCTACATTTTCGGACATAATTGTTATATTTTTATTTTTCTTACATTTTTAGATATATTCCCTGTATTTTTATATATATTTCTTGTATTTATGATGTATTTACTATATTTTTTTATATTTTTTAACCTTCGTGTATATATTTTCCAGTTATGAAAATAAATATAATAATAATAATAAATGTCGCTCGGGCGCCTGAGGCGAGGTGAGGGGTCCCTCGCCTCAGTCGCCTCACGTCTCTGACTACATAACATAATACCATGGTTTCTCACATTCTTTTAATTTTTCCAGCTCAAGCAAAGAAACTTTTTTCTTTTGTTCAATATGCTCCTTTTCAAATATCTCTTTGACCTTTAGGAAATGTGCATCTTCTGCAGCCAGAATGGTACATTGACGGATATAGATTGTCCTAACTTGCTTGCTTAGTGGGATAGATATGGAAGATGCTAAAGAGGTGAGTGACAAGGATATTTTGAGCATGAGGAATACGAATAAATACGAGTTTGGAAAATAGCTTGATATAACAGGCGGTGAGTTCTTGATATAGTTTAAGCTCAAGATGAGATGTGTGATACTTGGCAAGCACTTGGCAGAGAATTAATTGATTATCATTGATCATTCTTAGTTCATTGACACCATAGAAATGAGCTGACCTTTAGTCCCACCAACAAGGTTTCATACTCAACTATATTTTTTGTCGCTGGAAAGTGAAACTGAAAAGTCTGTGAAATGGTAACATCTTCAAGTGACAGAAGAATGATCTCTATCTCTCTACCTTTAGAATTTAAGCCCCATCGAAATATAATGTTCATAGATTGAATGATCGAACATACATCAATTCCTTATCCAGGAATTTTGACTGGACGTGGTCAAAGATTGGAATAGGATGATGGGCAAGATGTTCAATAATTGCATAGCCTTTGATCGACTTCTGTTGGATGTAGGTGATATCAAATTGAGAAAGAAAACTCTGCCAGTGAGCTAATCGGTCAGTCATGACAAATTGTTCAAGAAGAAATTTGATCGGGTTTATACGAGTGAAAGGATTAACCCCATGAGCTACAAAGTAATGCTTAGGTTTTTGAACTACCAAGTCTAGAGCGGTGCAGGTCTTTTCCATGATTGTGTATTTCTACTTAAAAGGGATCAAAGATTTTTGACAAGTAATATGTTGCCCGCTCCTTCCTTTCTTCGTCTAATTATGTCATTACTGCTTTAAGAGATTTGTCAGTACTGCTCTAAGAGATCCTCTCGAAACTGAGATGTATAAAATTAAATGTTTTCTTAGAATTGAAGGTTTGAGCATAGGTGGGCTTGGTAAATATTTATTTAAGCCATCAAATGTCTCTTGACATCTCGAATCCCATTTGAATTTAGCTTTCACCTTGGTCAACTCATAAAAAGACTTGCACCTTTGGGAATATTATGAGATGAACCGGCAAACAAACTGTAGCCTCCCAATCAATCCTCTAAGCTTCTTTATGTTCTTTGGTGGGGGCATATCAATGATTGCCTTGGCTTTTTTAAGATCAATCTCAATTCCTCTCTTATTAACAATGAGCCCAAGTGGTTTACCTGATGACATGTCAAACACACACTTCTTGAGATTCATCTTATACTTGTATTCCTTGGCTTGTTACAAACCCTTCCTTAGCACCTCAACATGCTCATCTCGGATCTAAAATTTGACCACTAAATCATCTACGTATACCTCTACAAATTTGTACATCATATCATAGAAAATTGTCATTGTAGCTCTAATAAGTTTCGCCTGCAATTTTCAATTTAAAGAGTATAACAATGTAACAATAAGTTTCTTACGGTGTAGTGAATGAGATTGTCTCTTGGTTTTCTTCTGTCAATCAAATATAGTTGTACCCTGAATATCCATTTATGAATGATAGGGTTTCATATCCAGTTGTATTATCAACAAGAACATCGATATGAGGAAGGTGAAAATCATCTTTTAGACACGCTCGTTTCAAATCTCTGAAGTTGATACAAATTCAGACTTTTTTATCTTTCTTCGTGATTGAAACTGTGTTTGTCATCTATTGTGGATAGATGACGACTTTAATAAATATTTTCTAATATAATTTATTGACCCCTTCTTTCATTTTTTAATACTATATTTGAGCGAAATCTTTTTAATTTTTGTTTGACTAGGGTAGCTTTAGGTTTTAAAGTCAGTCGATGCTCTACCAATGAGTTGTTTAAACCCGACATGTCTTCACATAATCATGCAAACGTGTCCCTATATTCTTGCGATGCCCCCATTAGATTTTGCTCTTTTGTAGAGGTGGGATCTTCCAACATTCCAAGATTGAGTTCTTTGGTCGCTCATCCACCGTGACTAAGGGTTCTTTAAATCTTTTTAGTTCAGAAGTATAAGTGCCAGTCAAATCCTCATCTCCATCTTCAATGCCAGGATCATTTTCCGACATAACCTCGTAGACTCACAAAGTTTGATCAATGTTGCCCTTGTCCTTGTATCAAATTTCATTCAACTGGATAGCCTTTTTTAAGTATTCTAGTTGCCTGACACATTATGCTTTTTTGAGCTATTTGATGCAAATACTACCTTGGAATTCTTCTACCTCTAATTTTGTCCTGTTTTTATTTTAAACTAAATCTAAATAAGAAGAAGATAAAGAAGTTGAGGGAGAAGAGGTGGAAGGGATAGAATTTATTGAAGAAAATGGAGGGCAAAGTAGATTAATTGAGGATCCGGCGGCTCCTTAGAGGGCAAAGTGATTGAGATTTGAGTTTGAAAAGGGCATTTTTTTTTGAAAAGAACTAAACATGAAGATAGAATGAGCGTCAGATGCCTGATTTTGGGTAAAAGCAACCATGGGGGCCAAAGTGGGAGAGGATATCGACAAAGAGGGCAAGACCATGAGCAATGTTTGATAGAGGGGCTCTCGGGTCCAATGCTAAGGGAAAGAGGTGATGGGCCGATAGACTTAATAATGATAGAAGAGGATGGGCTTGAGGGCCCGAGAGGAGGAGGTGGACTTGTGTGCCGAAAGCAACAAGTGGGCTCGAGGGCTTGAAAATAGTAGGTGGTGGGCTCGAGGGCCCAAAAGTAGGGGTAGGTGGGCCCCTGGGCCAAGAGTGGTTGATGGGCTTATGGGCCTGAAAGCAACAAGTGGGCTTGAGGGCCCAAAAGTAATAGAAGATGGGCACGTGGGCTCGAAAGTGGTAGAAGATGGGTGCATTGGCCAAAAAATAAGGGTTGGGCTTAGTGGCCCAAAGGTAGAGGAAGATGGGCTCGTTGGCCCGGAAATGGTAAGTGGGCTAGATGGCCCGGTAGGAATAGATGGGCTTGAAGGCCTGGAAGTAGGGACTGAGCCAAGAAGCCCAAGAAGAACATCAAAGCAACTTGGGGCAGCAACCCCAAAAGATAAGACAACGAGGGGAGGCCCTCGTGGCGTTGGTTGGACTAACTCTCGAGTTGGTTTGGCAATATGATTCTCGGGTGGGTCAATAGGTGGTTCAACTTAGAGCGGTTCTTTGCTTGACCATTCTTCATCAATGGAAAATAAAAGAGATATTTCATAATATACCTCATCTTTTGGGTTGTCGGTCCTTTTTTTCTTCTACCTTTGCTCTTGCTTTTCTTCAACTATTTGAATGGTCTCTTTTTTAATGAATTTTTTTTGTAAACAATCAACAATGTATTTGCATTTGAGATCTTGACCATTGGTAGTTGTTCCATCGTCTTCGGTTGCAACCTCACATGATTAATAGGCTCAACTATGCTTTGTAATTCTTTGCCCAATCTTTGGCCCTCTTGCTACCCCGACTTTTCATTATGTGACACCCTATGGTTTCATTTTATTTTTTTTCTTCTCCAGATTTGCCTGGGCTGCCTGCTTGTTTCTAGAAGATCCAATATCATCAGAATAGGTTCATTTAGTAGCCTGAGGAGCGGTGGCAGAGAGGATGGGAAATCAAGGGGCATGCTCGTCACCTTAATTTCCTTACCCTTGTAAGGGAATTAGATGCACTAGTATTGGTGTAGACGATTGCTTTCAATGCTTCCAAATAAGGCTACCCTAGAATGGTCTTATAGGTTGGGTTCATCTCTAGTATGTGGAAATCAACATTGATTGTTTAGGGCCAAGCCTAACATTAAGGGTAAGCATGCCATGGATGGCCTTCTTTGAGTTGTCATATACAGTCACTGTTATTTAAGATGGCCAAACGTCCTCCTCAGAAATCTCACAAAGATGTAACATTTCAGGTGGCAAAACATTAATAAATGCTTTGATATCAACTAAATATGATTTAATACCTATTCTGTTGATGTGAATGGTGATGCATAAGGCACATTTTCTTACTTCTGAGTTAGCCAACTCTTCCCTGATAAATGTAAGGGCTGGATATTTACTTCTTAGGACCAAGACTGATGAGATTTTTTCTAAAGGGAGACTCTCATTGACCATTACTCATTGTAAGTACTGTTGGAGAACCTCTTGGTGTACTTGGATTATTTTATTAATTTTAGGATAGAGATCCATGTTGGGGTTTTGTCAAGATGTTTCAACAAGTCATAAGATGTCCCAGGTAGTGGTTCTTCAATGTGTTCTTCTACTAATTCTAGTGCCACCCCTAATTGACCTATTTGGAGGAAATTTCTTTTAAACATTCGCCTACTCTTAAGTATCGTGACAAGTTGAGGGGCTATAGTTGGGGTGGTAGTGGCAGGTGGTGGATTAGGCCGAATGATGATGGGGGCTCTTAGTGTGGATGTAATGGTGGCGATTTAATGCATGCTAGGGCAAGTGGGTTGCTGAGATATGATCGTACGTGGTGGAATGATAATGGGCCCTAGCAGTAGGGATATTTGTGGTGGTTCTACCAAGTAGACTAAGGTATGTCCTGATTCGAGTTGCATAACTGGTGGTCTTATAATGGGTCATGATGGCACTCGAATGACGGGTGGTCAGTTGAGAATAATGGGGTTGGGTGATGTAATTCAGGGTATATAGTGGATAGTTCAGTTAGGAGGGGGAGGTAGATTGACGTGTATGGTGGAGGTGGCTTCCTCGACTTGCCAATTTTGACCCCGATCATGGTACTCTTTGGAAAAAATCAATACGGGGCTAATGTGTTGGTTCCTTGGTTTGGGCACAATAATTTGTTGTTGTTGCTGAGCTGGTGCATGCTGACGTTGAGGTTGGTTCTTTACTGATATGATGTATTCTCTCATTTAACCCCCATCGATATTGCCTTGTTCATTGAGGTTGTTGATGTAATTTTTGAAATGAAAATAATTTTTTACGGTATGTCCAAGTTATCTATGATACAAATAGTATTGCTCCGTGCTGGCATTTTGCGACCACTTTAGCTTCTCCCTCGGTAATGTAATTTGCCCTGTTGCCATGAGTGCATTAAAGATATCTATGGGAGAGTACGACAATGGCAGGTAATGGTTCCTTTTAGGTCATATTTTTTGGGGTTCGTAGGCTATAAGAGGGGGTGCCTAGTTGTAGTTGGCTGGTTGTTGCGGTGGTTGAGAAAGCAGGACTTGCATGGCCAGTTGTCACAATTGCTGAAAATTGGAGCTTGTTGTTGATAGAGTTGAAACAAAGGTTGAGGATGTGGCTAAGATTGAGGTTGACGAGTGTGTGAACCTCTTTTTTTTACGTCTGTTCTTGAGAAGGAAAGACCTTTTTTTACTCGGACTTATCTAGCAAAGTAGATGATACCTTAAAAGTATTAGGTAGTCCGGTGATAATTTAAAAATATAAGAACCGAGGTTCGGGTTATTTGAAAATTTCATTTTTTTACCCTTCTTCACTGAATGGTGCGAGTATCCAGCGTTAGCTTACATCGAGCAATGGCCCGAATGCCTTTGATTAACCGTCGCGACATGTTTTTGGAGTACGTGCACATCCACAAAATAAAAAGAACACAAGGACAGCGGCCTTTTGGGCCCAATGAAATGCAAACCGATGTTTGAGTTGATTTCACCTAGTTTGTTGGTTGAATTTTTGATCGACTTAGAGTCAGCTTTGTTGATTTCGGTTTTGAATCAATTTGTTTGATTTGTTTGTTTGTTGTTTATTTTGATTTGAGTTTGACTTTTTGGTTGTT
The DNA here is from genome assembly GCA_036172225.1 of Cryptocoryne crispatula var. balansae. Taxonomy (NCBI): domain Eukaryota; kingdom Viridiplantae; phylum Streptophyta; class Magnoliopsida; order Alismatales; family Araceae; genus Cryptocoryne; species Cryptocoryne crispatula. The sequence continues at coordinate 32,637,752 of CM069926.1, read as the reverse complement.
TTTATTTCAATTTTTGATGTGCTTGAAGTGTTTTAAACGTGTTGGGATTTTTTATTTTTTGGTTGGTATTTTGAGTTTTCTGAAATTTCCAGATTCTGGATTTTTATCATTGATCTGAATTTTTTCTGTAGTTAGATCTGGATTTTCAGATTTCTGAATTTTCTGTTTTATGTTGGTTTTGATACATTTTTGAATGTTTGAAAATGGTGCTTATTTGGTTTCTCTTTTGAAAAGGTTGATCTTTTGTCATTTATTTAAGCAAGGTTTGGTGCCCTTTTGAATGAATTTTCAGATTGCTAAAACCAGATTTTCTGGGTGTGTTTTCAAGATGGTTTTAATCTGTTTTTTTTTGGCAAATTGCTTAAACCTGATTTTTGGTGTTGACAGATGATGTAATCACAAAAATCTCTTAAAATTTAAAGATTTTGGTTTTGGAAATTCATTTTCCATTTGAATTTGAATTAAATTTGATTTGACCTCAGTATTGACTTTGTAAGAAAATAGATAGTATTCCATGAAAGTACTAACTAGGGTCAATGATATGTGTAAAATTATAATTTGAGGTTGTTAGGTTCTTTGAAATTAATTTTGACCTCTCCCCGTCGGATGGTGCGAAGATTCGACGTTAATTATATCGAGACTACTCGAAAACCCTTGATTAAGCGTCATAGCAATCTATTGGAACAGAAAACATACATCCACAAAAATGAACATTCATACAAACACAGGATAAAACAACCCCATGAACTTGATGAAAGGCAAGCATTTAATTTGCTTTTGAATTTGATTTGAATTGATTTGAGTTGAATTAGTTTGATTAATTTAAGTTGAATTGAATTGATTTGAATTTGGGTCATGTATAGATTTTTATTGTTTCGAATGGATTATGTTTGAACTTGATGGGTGACCGAATTTGAGATGATCAGTTTATTTGCAGATTTAGTTCGTTTATTAATTTGTGATGAGAATGTTTGGTTTTTGGTACTTAATTATATGAAGATTCAGATTTCAGATTCTGGGCTTTACAGATTTTTTGCTTACAATTTGCTTGGATTCCGGATTTTTATGACATTCAGATTTCAAGCTCCTGAAGTTAAGATTTTTAAATTACAAACTACAGATTTCAATTTCAAATTATGCTTCAGATTCAGTTTTCTTTTAAACTTTCAAATTAGGAATTTGTTATGGAATCCAATCCGTGGGATTGATTTCAGTTTGATTCAAACAGGTTTGTTTTAACTGAGTTTAATTTGAACAGGTTGGGATTCTTTTATTCCAACAGGTTGATTCATTATTTTCTGATTTCTGCAAAGCCGGCAGATTTTGTTCAAAGCATATATTTTATGATCTGATTTGTAGGTTTCAGATTTGTCAAATTTCAGATTCTGCAGGTTTATGAACCTCACAAATTTGATCTACAGATTGCGTTGGAAGACTTCGATTCCAGATTCTGGATTTTACATTTTTACAGGTTCCGGCTTCTGATCTTCAGGTTTGTTTCAAATTTCAGATTTGGGGTTTCAGATCTTTTTCAGATTTCGGACCTCAGTTGCAAGTCTAGACTTCACTGTAGCTACTGAAAACTCCTCTGCCGACTTGGAATTGGATGGCTCCTATATCACCGTGGACAATGGGCCCTCTCTTTTAAAAAAAAACTTGGATTATGAGAAATCTTTATACTTCATTCTCTTTCTCTCTCTTTTTTTAACAGGTTTACTTGGGAGTTAGCAAGTCATCTCACCACTGTGACCCAGGTATGTTGAGAACCAATGGCTCCGAGCAGAACTCGACCTGGGCTACCTTGCGGATTAGCAAGCCTCGGAGTAACCTTGGCATGATGCTAGGACCGGACACCCACAGCAATGAGAAGCAAGAAGAGGAGAGGTTTCTGCCTAGTTGGAAGCATCAGCCAGAACAACTTTGTCACCCGCCACATTTTTTGTTTTGTTTTTTTTTACAACCTGCAAAATGTATTATTTGGGATCTAGTACACAAACATTGTTCCTTATTCCCTCTCTCTCTCTTATATTGCTGGGCAGCCGAGTTGGGTTAACGGATGTACAAATGGAATTGTGTAATTGATCATTTTTTTTGCTCCAACCGGTTCATGGAGTCTTTAACGACATACGTCAGGAAAAAAAGAGCTGCTATTTTTTTTCTTATTAACAGGAACCTATGAATACATTGCAAGCATCAATAATTCCAAAACAGGATTTGGAGATTAATCCCTGCGATCCGAGGTTATCTTCCTCATGGCCTTACGTGGGCATAAGAAAAAATAAACTTTGGTATTCAGGTGTTATCTCGCATAACAATTCTTTTTAAGATTAAATTTCCTGTAGCCCTTTGTGAGCACTAAGAAATTTATTTTGAATGAATTTTGGGTATTGAAAATTGCCCCCACAAAGGGAATTAAACCTCACACGGCCTCTTCATAGGCGTTAAGAGATTTAAAATTGAATGGATTTTGGGGAATTAGAAGTTATCCCCATAATTATTAAAATTTAAGAGAAAGTAGCCCTGGTCCATAGAGACTTGTGGGAGACCTTCCCAAGGACATCATCTCATCAACCTATGATTTAGCACATAACTATTCCACAGTTCAAGGGTGAATATCCTTTTAATTCAATCTTTTATTCAAATTTAACGTTTTTATTATTTGATGAATCTCACTGGGTCACTACTAGACCCCTGGTCCATGATGGGTCTCCTGGTTGCGCCCAGGCGAGGCTAGCTCTCCTTCTTCTTCTCCCTTTTTTTATTTTTTTTCATGGGCCTCCAGATAAGTTTGGGCCGCACGCTGCCGCGAGCTTGCGAGCACGCGTCCACGCGGCATGACCCTACTTCCGACGACCTTGCGACCCGCCTGCTTCCGGCGACCTCGCGAACCAACGGGATTTCCTGGCGGTGGACAGACGGCTTCCAGGCCGCCGGCGGGCAGGATCGACGAGGCCTCCGGTCTCCTTGGAAGTGGACGGCAGCTTCAAAACCGTCAATGGGCAAGGCCGGCTAAGCCTCCGGCCCCCTCGACGATGCCGGCTCCTCACCTACCGAAGGGGGAAGGCGCGGACCAGCGACTGCGATGGGCCATCAGCCATGAGGACCGGAGGCGATCGGAGGAGATGGGAACGACGACCGGGGTAAGCAGTTCCTACCTCCCGCCTCCCTTTTCCGCGACGCAAGCTCTCTCTTTCTTTCTTCTTCTCCGCCTCTCCTTCTTCGCGATGCCCAGCCTCGATTCCTTCTTCCGCAACGCCACACCACCCCTTTTATCATCCGAGCTCCTCCGCCAAGAAATAGAAGGTCGCACCGCCTCCATCCCGCCCGTGTCGATTGCGGGATGGAAGGTTCTCCGGTGCCGCGACTTGCCCCCATTGGGCCTTGCGGTAAGAGAGGAAGGTCCTGCCGACCTCGCGGCTGCTGGCCTCCCCGGGTTGGGGGGGGGGGTCGACGATCCCCTTCCTTGTGATGGATTCCCTGTCGTCTGGAGGATCCCGTGGGCGCCTATATATGCTGACATGGACTAAAGTGGGGGAAAAATAACCCCTCTTCTCCCCCGAGGCGATCGGTTGGCCGCCCGCGTCTCCTCTTGGCGACGGCTGGCGGCGGAGGCTCGCAACTTCTCGGGGACTTGGCTAGAAGGACTGGACCGTGCTTCCAACGCCAACTGCGGCCTTCCGAAGTGTCTTCTGCAGCAGGCTGTTCCAGACTGCGGCGACGGTGACGACAGAACCCGCCGACTTTGCCGGTGATTAGAGGGGACGCTTCATCGTCGACGGTTGATGAGCTCCGTTGGCCACTGCGCTCCCTTTCAACCTCCCCCCTCTTACGACTCCTTGGTAGCTCGTTAAGGTCATCGGAGGGGTGTAGGTGGGGCTTGTTGAGAGCGTGGAAGGCTTCAACGAAGCATCGGAGGTATGCCCCTTTTGCGTCGACTTTATCTTGCTTAGCAATTCATCCACGTTCTTTTGTCACCATACCGACCGGTACAGTGTTTCAGCCATGTGCCTTTATGTGGTGGCCCACAAAGACTTGTAAACTGTATTTTAAATGTACGTGGGCAGAGTTAGAACCTTTAGGCTGTATATTTTCGGTGTTAACAAGTGCCCCCTTAGTGCCCATTGGGTCCTTGTGATTCAACGAACAGACTGTAATGTTTTAATGATGCTATGTCCAACATGTGCTTGCCCTTCCCGTGGAGGTCACACACTGGATCATTCTCATTGTGTCCTGTTTTGTGGCAGTGATTATCCATTTTCTTGCACACCTTCGTACTTCAGGTTTTACCAGCAATGCTGTGGGATTGTTAGATTGAAAGTTACTGGTGTTCAAGTTTTTTTTGATGCCAACTTCTGCTGTATCTTCCGATTTTCCCATTTCCTGCAGCCTTACCGCCCTAGAATTTTGAGATTTCCTATCATGGGTTGCTCATACGCTGAGAATGATCCTCAGGCATCTATAGTTACCTTGATTGCCGTGTCATATGCATGACAATTTTGATGACTCTTAATTTAGCCATGCTTTGCAATTTTTGAGTGTTAACAACAGGTTTGACTGAAAATCTGAAATTTCTGAGTTTTGGGTTGATCAAAATCTGATTTTTTGTTTGATTTCAAAATTGGTTCCTTCTTGTTAAAGATCGGTTGTTTGTTGAAATCGGGATGATTTTTAAGTTCAACTTTCAGATTTGTTTTAATTCTGTTTTTTATTGAACTTGCAGATTTTTGTTACGTTGTTTTGTTTTTATGTTATGTTTTAGCGGTTTGCATTTCATCCGGCCCATCGGGCCACCATTTGGTGCCTGGAATCAAGCATCACAAGTTGACATCGGAGTTATTTCATTTCAGTGGAGGTGGAGTACATCGGTGTACATGGTAGATGATTCTTCCCCCAACTTAGGTTCTTCATCGGTTTATAAAATTTTGGCATTACAACGGCATGCCGGTTAGTTTCTAACTCGGTGAAGTTTGCCCATCCAATACAGCTAGTCAATGACTTAACCAAATTGGGGGAAGGATCATCGGCATACAGGGCGTGCCCGTGCCGACATCCGGATCGACATCCCAAGGCATACCCGGGGGAGCCGTCCAAAAGATGGAGTTTTTACTCCTTAGTCCATTTTTTGCATTTTTGCATTTATGTTTTTTGTTATTTGCATTTTTTTTGGACAAGGCCACTTGGTCTGGTTTTGAGTTCTATCGGCGTTCAAAGTCGAGCTTCAATCTTCTTGGGCTAGAAGGGCCTGTCTTGGACTGTTTTGGGCCGGAAGGGCCTGCTGGATTTGTTGATGGGGACATATTTTGATATTTTGGGTTTTTCTTTTATTTCTGTGTCCATACGAGAACAAGTCTGTAAATAGATTACTTATAGGTCTTTTCTTTAATTTTCCCCACTCCTTCTTTATAAGGAGGGTCGATGTACATAGTTCAATCAAGGAATACAGTGATTTTTTGAGCCTTCGGGCGGTGTTCTCTCGCACAGGGGCTGCGGCCCCGTCCATCCTCTTCCACCCCGGCCAGTGAGGGCCGCCTTCTCCTTCACCTCCGGCAGGTGGCCAGTGTGCTCCCTCGTTCTACCTCCAATCGACTGCGGTCTTCTCCTTCCACCCTCCAGAACCGGCGAGGTCGCCGTCCCCGTTCTCCCTCCTCATCCTCCAGCCTCCGCGCTGTTCTTCCCCATTTCCCTTCTCGGTTATTCTTCATCCGCGACATCACCACAGCGCCACCTCCGTCTCTCCCGGACGGTGTTGGGGAAGCTCTCCGGCGATCCCTGGTGAAGCTCTCCCACGTCCCCCTCCTCCCGCCCTCCTCCCGCAGCTCCTCCTCCAGATCTACCTTCGCGGGACATCCCTCCACCGGACAATACAGGAAGAAGGAAGAAGAAAAGGCGGAAGGAGAGGAAGTCTCGGGAGGGATTCCGGCGATCCCTGGATCTACCCTCCCGTGCGGCGTTTCTCCGGTTCCACCCTCCCGCGTGCGAAGACCCCTGTTCCTCCTGCACCCGAGCGCCACCGGACGACGATGGCGACGTCGGGTGCAGCTCCCCTGCCCCCCTGCTACACCGCCTGCGCGCGGTTCCCCTCCGGACGAACGACGAAGACGGCGAAGACGCCCGCGCTCGCGACGCGTTACCCCGCCTGCCTCGGCGTTTTGTCGCGGCGCGCGCCTGCGAAAGAGGGCCGCGATGCCGCCACGGCGGCGGTTGGCGACGGCCATCGCGAAGCCACGCGACCCCCCCTGGAGCGATCAGGAAGCCGCCACGACCCCCTCCCCGGGCGACACTTGCGACCGACCGCCAGCTCACCCAGTCACCGGTTTGCGGTCCAGACCGGCCAGTCGGCCGGTTTGACTGGGTTCTGACCCGGTTCACCCCGGTTCAGGCTGGTTCCGTGCCTGAACCGGCCGGTTCATGCCAGTTCAGAATGTTTTGAGCCGGTTTTGACCGGTTCAGACCATCTTGGGCCCAGTTCGACCCGGTTCGGGCCTGTTTCGACCGGTTCGAAGCCAGTTTAGACCTATTTTGGGTTCGTCTAGGTCGTTTAGCGCCGATTAGCGCCGGTTTATTTCGTTTTCGGTCGGTTTTGCCCGGTCTAGCTGGTTTGTCCCGCATCACTTGTGCATCTCCATCTGTCTTGATGGTAGGGTAAGGATCCGCCCGGACAAAACAATCGGCCCGTAGTACGGATTCCGAAAGGGTCCGGGACATTGCCCCTACCCACCATTGCTGAAAATGGCAGATTTCTGCACTTCTGCTAAGCTGCGAGTATGTTGCATCTTGAGCCACAAGGGGGCTGCTGTTTGCTTTCTTTTTTGTACGCCGCAAGGGGGCTGTTTTGGGCCTGTTATGGGGTTGTCGGTTATGTCACAAGGGCGGCTGTTTAGGACCTGTTTTGGGGTCAGCTTTGATGTGCCACAAGGGGGATGATCAGGTGGCCTTAATTAGGCCGAAAATAGGCCTGCACAAGCCGCATTTCTGGGCCTGATTTGGGACCGAGTTGGGGGTCTGACCATAGGTCTGATTTGGGTCTGAAATGGAGACCGATTGGGACTTGCTAGGGGGAATCCGACTGGACCAAAAAGAGGGCCCGTCTTGGGCTGGAATGGGCTGGAGAGGAGCCTGATTTAAAGATCTGTTTGGGGGTCTGTTTGAGGGCAGATTTGGGGCCAGTTGAGGCCTGCACAAGGGGCATTTGTGGCATTTGTATGAACCTCTTTTTTTTTACGTCTGTTCTTGAGAAAGAACGACTTTTTTTTGCTCAGACTTATCTGGCAAAGTAGATGATACCTTAAAAGTATTAGGTAGCCCGGTGATAGTTTAAAAATATAAGAACCTGATGCAGGACGAGAGAGGAGGTGCAGCTATTCCCGTGCGCGTTGGCGGGCCGGAGGAAGCTGTACCGAGCTGAAGGCTGCCTAAAACGGGGCTGACGGGCGCTGGACCAAACCGAGACCAGGCTGAACCGGCTCGATGGGCGTTGAACCGACCCCGGACAGTGCTGAACCGCGTCGAACCAGTCTGGAAACTGCTGAACCGAGCCTGAAATCCACTGAACCGGACCCCTCGGCCGCTGAACTGGGCCCACAAGTGCTGAACCGGTCCCAAACGGCACTGAACCGGCCTTAAAATGCCTGAACCGGGGTCAAACAGGCCTGAACCGGGTCAAAACCCACTGAACTGGCTTTGAACCGGCCTCTGGATGGGTGAACCGGCCCTGAACCGCCTTGAACCGGGTCAAAAATGCCTGAACCGGCGTGAACCGGGCTAAACCGGCGGTCTGGGCTCTGAACCGGTGCGAACCGGTTGGTCCACGCTGAACCGCGCTTCTTGCGGACCGGACCGGGGGGGGGGGCTTGAGCCGGCGTGCGAACCGGCGGCGAGGGCGAGCTCGGCCAGTCGCGTGGCCGGCTGCGACTTACCCCGTGGGGGGTTCGTGGCAACGCGGGGCTTGTCCGGACGAGGGAGTCATGGCCGCGCGGTTTGGTGCCGCGTACCCCGATCGGGGGGGGGGTGGTCGTCGTTGAGCGTGGGCGGATGCTCGCGAAGGCGGGCTTCGCGCGAGCTCGTCCGCAGCGGAGGAGGTGGCGGAGGAGGAGCCGACGGAGGCTGTCGTCGCCGGAACCGTTGCCAGAGGGGGGGGAGGCCGGAGGGGCTCGTCCGCCTCCGTCGTCGCCTCCGTCTTCTTCATCTTCTTCTTTCCTCTCCGTTTTCGTCTCCGACGAGTCTTCCGGAAGAGGTGTTCAACCGCAAGAAGGGGGAACGACGAAGGGGGGGGGGCTGGGGGTGTTGTGAGGGTTCCGTGAGGGGCCAATGGGTCCGTGGGGATGTTTGTGGGGGCGGAGAAGAGTTGCCTAGGGCGGGGTGCTTGGTTTAGGGCGCGAGCGGTGCGGACGGACCGGAATGGGGGGTGTCTGTCGCAGGGGGGGTTCCAGCAGGGGAAGGGGTCCGTGGAGGGGTGAAGGAGCTGTTGTAGGGGTCGAGTGGAGGTGAGGGGCTGGAGTGGGAGGTCCGGACAGACCTAGGGCAGCATCGACGGAGATGTCGACGCAGGTTGGAAAACCGAACGGGATAGGGGAAGAGGGAACCGTACCTAGCTCCGGAGGTGAGGAGGAACACCGGGGAGGGGAGGGGAGAACCGGTAACACCCGGAGGTGGGGGAACAACGCCGACGTCGGAGGGGAAAGGGGGAAAATGGGAGCTTCTCTCCTTGCTTCAAAACATCCATCTCTTCTCATTCACTAGGTTTGAGCTCTTTAAATAGAGCTGGACATTACAAGATGGACCTCTAAAAACCCTAATTACACATATGTCCTCTAAAGGACTAAAATAAAAAAGACTCAAAAGACTCTAAATATTCAAATAAAATGCATAAAAATAAAATCATAACACTACGAAAGAAAAGAAATAACTACGTTGTTTCTTGAGGACCCGGAAGACGCTATCTCCGAACAAACGGACGATCCGGTCTGTACCGGTCCCCATCAGAACCGAGGTTCGGGTTCTTTGAAAATTTCATTTTTTTATCCTTTTCCGCCGGATGGTGCGAGTATCTGGCATTAGCTTACATTGAGCAACAGCTCGAATGTCTTTGATTAACCGTCGCGACAACCTGTTTTTGGAGCACGTGCACATCTAAAAAAAAAAAAGAACACAAAAGGACAGCGGCCTTTTGGGCCCAATGAAATGCAAACCGACGTTTGGGTTGATTTCACTTAGTTTGTTGGTTGAATTTTGGATCGACTTAGAGTCGGTTTTGTTGATTTCGGTTTTGAATCAATTTGTTTGATTTGTTTGTTTGTTGTTTGTTTTGATTTGAGTTTGACTTTTTAGTTGTTTTTATTTCAATTTTTGATGTGCTTGAAGTGTTTTAAACGTGTTGGGATTTTTTATTTTTTGGTTGGTATTTTGAGTTTTCTGAAATTTTCAGATTCTGGATTTTTATCATTGATCTGATTTTTTTTCTGTAGTTAGGTCTGGATTTTCAGATTTCTGAATTTTCTGTTTTATGTTGGTTTTGATACATTTTTGAATGTTTGAAAATGGTTTTTATTTTGTTTTTCTTTTGAAAAGGTTGATCTTTTGTCATTTATTTAAGTAATGTAACCTAAAAAATCTCTCTAAGTTTTTTTTTTTGGAATTCATTTTCCATTTGATTTTAATTAGACTTTAGCATTGACTTCTTAGGAAAATAAGTGATATTCCATAAAAGTACTAACTATGGTCCATGATATATATAAAATTATGATTTGAGGTTGTTAGGTTCTTTGAAAATTGATTTTTGACCTCTCCCTGTCAGATGATGCGAAGATCCGACATTAATTACATCGAGAATGCCCAAATACTCTTGATTATCCGCCATAGCAATTCATGAAAGTAGAAGAACAATGCATCCATGAAAGTAAACATTCACATGCACATGGGAGAAAATAGCCCCATGAACGCAATGGAATGCAAGCACTTAATTTGTTTCGGGTTTTAGTTTGGTTTTGATTGAGTTTGAGTTGATCTTAAATTTGTTGGTTTTGGTTTTGAGTTCATTTGAATTGTTTGAAATAAGTTGGTTCAAATGGCAAGGATTGTGGAATACTTAAATTCAATTTTGATTTGAATGGAATTTGTTTAGTTGGGATGAGTTGTTTGATCTATTTTTTTTTGAAGTTGGATCGACTTGGATTTTTTTTTTCGACTGACCTGGTTCGTGTCTTATTTGGATTCTGTGCAAGCCGCAGATTCTGAAAGACAAGCTGATTGTCCATCCAAAAAAAAAATTTATGAACCGCGAGTTGTGAATTTGAATCGATTAACTCGAACCTGTTTCAAAATTCAAAGGTGCCCCTGGACTCAGCGTGATCGAACTTTCTTCTTTTTTTATACAGGATCAAGTTGGGTTGGTGAACCTGATTTTGAATTTTTGAAATCCTTATAGGAATGCTGGGGGTTACAGATTTTTGATTTATTTGAGAAGCGTTGAATTTTATCAGCTTATTCCATGAATCAAGTTTATTGGGAGATTGTATTTGATCTATTTGTTCAGATTCGATGTAAGTGTTGCTTGCAAGGATTAAAACTGACCGGGGCCTGCCCACCCTAAGCACCTTACGAAATAAAACTCAATTCGATCGGAGACGGTTAAGATCCCAAGCCTTAACAATTTTAACATGGCACCGCATGGGTTCTATGACTTGGTGAAAATTACTGTCATTCTACAGGTCATGTTGACTCCATTCTGACTATGATTTGGTATTTTAAATGCCCGGCTTACTATAACCGTCGGCCGTGCGTAGCACGGTTGGCACGACGCCACCCCCGCGGGGGGGGTGGCGGGGGTTCGAACCCGGCGTTGATCGCCGGGACCACCTCCCCATGGGGGGGAGGTGGCACCTAGTGAGGATCGAGCGCTGCCGGGTGCAGCGCTCGATCCTTCGCCGGCGCGATGCTGCGCCCACTGAATGGCCACCGGGCCATCGTGTCCAAAAAAAAAAAAAAAAACTTGGAATTGGGTGGCTTCTGCATCACGATGGACACTCCTTTTGAGACTGCTTGGTTTATGAGAAACCTTTATGGTGTGTTTGGTTGCATGATAATTTTTTGTACATTTTCGTGATAAAAAGTTATATTAAAATAAAAAGTTAGCCAACTCATGACATAAAATTATCATGTTTGGAGGGATGTGATAACAAAAAAAGAGTAACTATCATTCATGACCAAACAAAGTGGGGGACCACAAGAAAAAAGAAAGAGGTGAGAGCCTCTTTTTTGTTTAAGAAGAAAATCATTTTCAAAACATAAAATTGTCAAGGTTGTCAAACACCTCTTTTAACAAGTTTTTTTACAATTTTTAAAAATTAAAATAAAAACTTTCATTATCATGCAACCAAACACCCCATTATACTTCACTCTCCTTTTTTTTTACAGATTTTCCTAGGATTAACAAGTCATTACACCTCTGTGGCCCAGATGTGCTGAGAACCGATGGCTCCGAGCAGAACTTGACCTTGGTCTCCTTTGCGGATGGTGCTGCTTCAGTAAGATCCTTATGGGGTGTTTGGTTGCATGATAATTTTTTGTACACTTTCATGATAAAAAATTATATTAAAATAAAAAGTAAACCAACTCATGACATAAAATTATCATGTTTGAAGGGATGTGATTACAAAAAAGAGTAACCACCACACATGACCAAATAAAGTGGGAGACCACAAGAAAAAAGAAAGAGGTGAGACCCTCTTTTTTTGTTTAAGAAGAAAATCACTTTCAAAACATAAAATTGTTATGGTTGTCAAACACTTTTTTTAACAAGTTTTCTTACAATTTTTAAAAATTAAAATAAAAATCTCAATTATCATGCAACCAAACACCCCATTAGCATGAAGTCAGGTCCGAACACCTACAGCAATGGGGACCAAGAAGAGGAGAGGTTTCTGCCTAGTTAGAACCATTAGCCAGAACAACTTTGTCACCCGCCTCAATTTTTATTACAACCTACAGATGTATTATTTGGATATAGTACACAATCATTGTTCTTGATTCTCTCTCTTTCTTCTCCATAGTTGAAAAAGTGAAGCTGGATTAACGGATGTGCGAATGGAATTATGCAATTGATTATCATCATTTTTATATATATCCAACTGATGGACCCAAGATGAAATTCTCATTAACAGGAGCATATGAATATATCTTCTACATGGGGATATTCCACCATATCAAGATAAGCATCTGAAAAAAAAGAACTGAACTTAGGGATTAATCCTTACGCACTAAGATTATTTTCCTCATAGCCTTACATAGGCATTGAAAGATTCAATAAACTTTGGGGTTCAGGTGTTAACCTGCATAATTTTCAAGATTAAATTTCTTACAGCCCTTTGTGAGCATTGAGAAATTTATCTTTAATGAATTTTGGGTATCGGAGATCGACCCTACAAAAGAAATCAAATCTCACATGGCCTCATTATAGGCATTAAGAAATTTAATATTGAATAGACTTTAGGGAATTAGAAGTTAGCCCCACAATTATTAAAAGTTTAAGGGAAAGTAGCCTCGGCCCATAGAGACTTGTGGGGGACCTTCCCAAGGACATCATCTCATCAACCTATGATTTAGCACATAGTTATCCCACAGTTCAAGGGCGAATATCCTTTTAATTCAAAAGAAAATTTATTCAAATTTAACGTTTCTTAACGTTTGTCAGATCTCAATGAGTCAATGCTAGACCCTTGCCTGGGGCGGGTCTCTCGATTGCATCTGGGTGAGTTTGGGCCCGATGGAAAGAGGGACTGGCCTGTGAGCTCGGTCGCGCGCCGCCGAAAGGTTCGGACTGGTCTCACGCTACCGCGAGCTCGCGAATGAGCAAGACGCTATTGCTTCCGACGGCCTTACGGCACGGAGGGGGTTTCCGGTGGTGTGCAGACGGCTTCCAGACTCCCGGCGGGAAGGACCGGCGATGCCTCCGATCTCCTTGGCGACGGGCAACCAATTCAGGGGCTTTAAAGGGCAAGGGTGGCTAAGCCTCCGACCTCCTCGACAACGTCGGCTCCTCTCCTACCGAAAGGGGAAGGCCCTTGCGATGATGGCGAAGGGCCGTCCAACCGTGGGGACTGGAAGCGATTGGGAAGGAAGGTAACGACGACGGGGGTAAGCGGTCCCGACCTCCCACGTCTTCCTTCTGCGGCGCGAGCTATCTCTATCCTCCTCTCCCTCCTTCGCGATCCCCCTCTCTTTTGAGCCTTTCTGTCCCTTTCATCGTCTGAGCTCCTCCGCTAAGAAACAGAATGTCGCACAGCCACCATTTCGCCCGTGTTGATTTCGGGTTGGGGGATTCTCCGGTATCACGGCTTGCCCCCGTAGGGCCTTGTGGTAATGGGAGGAAAGCCCTACCGACGTCTCGGTCGCTGGGTTTCCCTGAGGGGCCTCAACGGGATCCCCTTTCCCCTCGAAGGATTCCTTGCTACTAAGAAGAGCCCGACGGGGTGCTCATATATGCTGACATGGACCAAAGTGCGAAACAAAATAATCGCTCCCCTCTTCCGCGCGTTCGACTGGCTGCGCGTGGCTACCCGTACGGGATCGAGGGCGCGCGCTGCTGTCCTGCTTCCGACGGGAACTGCGCGGTGGCGTGAAACTTCCAGCGACGATTCCAAGAGAGAGGAGACTTCGGCGGCGCTGCTGGAGGAAGAAATTGAGGACGCCAGGTTGCTCGAGGGAGGGTCCAGAACCTGCTGCGCCTGTTGAAGGGGGAGAGGGACCCGGCTTCGACTGGGAGGGGGGACTGCTCGCCAACATTGCTCACGGGAGGGAACCAGGTCCTGCGGTACAATTGGAAGTGTCGCGGGAAGGAGACGGAAGAGGGCTTGGTGCGGTGGTAGTCTCCTGTTAGATTGGTAACATGAGGTACGTAATTTATGTGTCGATTCTACCCCCACCCAGTTGTTGCAATGTTCTGTCCTATTTGGGAACCAAAGTTTATCTCTCCCCCTTTTTTTATTGGATTCTGACCTCAGTTTAGTCATGTATAGTTATTTTCTGGGTGTTAACAAGTGCCCCCCACGGGGGATTTCCTGGTGAACATAGGTTAACGGGGAATCACCCGTGCGAAGGAGGCCGTTCTTCCCTTTAACTTCTCTCTCTTTGTTATCCTTTATTGTCAATAGGCGCTCTTATGGCTAAGAAAAGGGTCCCTGATGTGAGGACATCTTTCATGCCTGCGCCTGGTCAAATGCCCAAAAGTAGATTTAGGCAATATGATCATCATCTAGTTTCTAAAGAGCCCAAAGGGACTAATATTGATAACGGAGTTGTGGATGTTGCATTGATATATTGTAAGCACGGTCACTTCTCCTACACCCGACCAACTCACTATCCAGTGCATTTTCCTTCTGACGAGGCCATCATGAAGTTCATTCTGCACCTTTCTGCTCGGGGGTCTACTGCATCTGATTGTTTGACCTTGGCAGAGAAACTTTGTCTGGAACGTGCCATACTGCGAGATAGAGATAGCTTGCAGGGTTCTGTTATATATTCGTATCCATCTTTTCCCATGGGACTTTTTCATCATTAGCATGCTCCTCCCCGTCATTTTATGGGCTCCTTGAGAGATCTTGAAGCTGAGCTTTTCCGACTGCGTGATTTTCAGCCTGGAACATGGAAGTTGGACGGAGCTTGTTATTCGGACGCATCTAGGCGCCGGCAGGGGTTATTCTTGATGCCTTGCAGCTCTCGCTTTAATGGGGAAGGCTGTGATGGCCGATACATTCTTGATGACATTCTAGCACATCACGTGGATAGGTGGTATGGTCGCCTGTCGGTGAGGCGCTCTCACATCCCACGGGTCGGAGCGAGCGAATGGATTGAATATGTATTAGCCAACTTCAGTGTTCGCCTGGAGCACATTGGTTTGAAATCGACCGTCAGTGCCGCATTATACAACTATCCATACTATGAGGGCTACATCCAGGCCTTGGCTGAGCGTTTTAACAGGCGCTGGAATACTTTTGTTACTGCGGAGGGGTAAACTTGCCTGGATTTATGGACTTTTCACATGATTTCTGGTCTACCCATCCACGGTGAGCCGTACGAGGAAGTTGTCCTTGACGATCTCCATAGATGTCAGACAGATGGACAAGGGAACTATCTTTTGCCTTACTGCCATCAGTTTCTTGTAAAGGTATGGCGTGACTTGGCTGAGGCACACAGAGATCACTCCTCTTCAGGCACTTGTGAAGTAAGTTCTGGAGCATGGCTGCGTTATTTCTATGGTGAACCGTTCTGTTACATGGAGACCTTTGCCATCCCTAGGAAGGACCGAACTTCATTGGTGCGCCTTGACAAGCCTTATTCCAACGACGTTTACATGGATTTGGAAGCATGTGTTGAGACAGAGGACCCTTGGGAGCTTGGGAAAATTACTCATCTCGCTGCCTATCTAGCTTTCTAGCTTGCTACATTTGTTGTTCCCTTTGAGAATGCCAATATTATCCGGGCTCATGTATTATATCCTGCTTGTAGACGGGCCTGTGGGACCCGTCTTGCCATTGCACCAGCCGCCCTGGCTACGATATATCATTCTTTCGGGGCGATTGATCCCATCCTTCACCGCGGAACTACAATATTATGATGGCGACCCATTATGTTAGTGCGTGGGCCTCTTCTTTGTTTGACAGGCTTCCTCCACTAGGAGAGGGACTGGCTCCTTATGGTTCCCTGATTCATAGGCTCATTGGCAGGCCAAGCTCACGGCAACAGCAAGATCTTGTTATTGGTCGCCGGCTCCTTGCTACATTACCAGTGGATGGGGCCACGGGTCTAAGATTTGACCATTGCTCGGTTGGTTACCGCCCACACAGCTACTAACCACGGGAACCAACGTATATGGGTTGATCCTCTCTTGAACCATCCTCATGTGTTGGCCAACTAGGAATGGCATTTGTGCATCCGTATGAGTGTCCTGGTATTTCGTCAAGGCCGTCGGGTCCTTCTTGAGCCTTATTATCCGCTTATTATCCGCACCATTTTGGCTACGACCAGGTGCTTCCTCCTAATGCAGATTTTGCTATCACTGCTCGGTGTATAACCAGTTAGACAACCATCTGGTTGCGGCTGAATGGTGGAATTACTTCTGTCGGGCTGAGAACAAAGGTCAAATAGACTTTCCCCCATTGAACATTTCTGGTGATTTTGATATTGGCTATGGTAAATGATGGCTTGCTCGTAGCCAGAATTACAGGAAATTGCCTAATGTCATACTGGAGATGGAAAAGGCTCATCTTTGCTTGAAGGACCGAGCTCCCCCTGAAATTGATGCTGACTTCCTTTGGCGCCATTTTAGGTCATTCAAGGACAAGGTTACTTCCCGGCGTGCTTTTTGGGAAAAAATGAGCCGATTGACTTCGTCGCCATAGATTTCCTATATCGAGGCAATCGACCCCTTTGTGGAGCCACTCCGGGCTTCTCGCTGCGTGCCCTCCATAGTGCTGCCCTAAGTTGTTGATTGATTCAATCGGATGACATTTGATTGTGTGGGTCGTCATCAAGTTCCTTCAAAGGAAATTCTACCCCCTAAGGGCCCCATACATCGTTGGCTTGAGCACCTGGGCTGGTTGGTTTCTTCTTGGGGTCCTTTGGAGGATGCCCTTGACCTGGAGCAGGTTCGCTGCTTTGGTGATGTATAGGTAGCTGTCATAGATGCCGCAAGTAAAGTAGGGCGAGACGCGGGACTTTTGGTATCTATTCCGCCGGATCTCCTGACATCAGGTGCTATGTTTCTCTTTTGCTTTCTTCTTTTTCTTCTTCTCTTGTATTGTTGTGTTTTTTTTTTCTTTTATTGTGATGCCAATTGTTCCATTGCCCTGTTTTTTTCTCAAAAGGTTTTCCTGCTAATCCTGTAGTTACTGGAGCTGAAAGTTCTCGAGGGTCGGTAAGCACCACATGCCCTCGCAAAAGAGTGCGTCTAGTGGAAAGACCTTTATCTACTGTATCAGCCACAGGGGCTCCTGGTACATTGTTTCTACTTTTGTTTGTTTTGTTAAGTATATTTTCTCATGCTTTCCTTTTCTTCCCTTGTTTCCTCCTCTATGTTTTTTGTAGTTTTTTTTTCTGCTCGAGTAGCGAGCCCTATCCCTTCTGATGTGGGCATTACTTGTGAGGACGACGCTCCTCCTTTGACCGAGGGGCGACATTTTACCAGATCGGTGACTTCGGATATGGTTGCTAACAGAGTGGAGGGATCCCCTACTTTGGTGACTGAGGCTATCGCTGATGTGCCTTCACCACCTAGTGTTGTTATGCGATCGCCGTTGCCGATGGTGTCATCCCCGGATATGGAGGATTACCCTTTCATTAAGCCCATCAATATGCGATCTCCCTCCCCTTCTGACTTGATCCCGGTGGGGATCGTGGTGCCTATATCTCCTCCAAGGGGTTTGGTTACTCGAGCTTCCTCGTTTCAAGATATGATTTTCGTGATTTATGTTTGACCAACAATTATTCTTTCAAAATATTTTGCTTGTCTGTTCTTCAGGTGATGTAGGTAATTCGTTCGCTGCTAAAGGGGCTTCGGATTTGCCTTCGGCTACACCACATTTAGACACCTCGGGACCTACTGTTATCTCCTTAGAGAACAATGGGACCGAGTTGTCCACCATTCTGGCATTGCCATGGGTTAAGGGTAAGCCTCGAATCATGAGCCATCCAAATGTATATACTTCAATATGCTTACTTTCCTCTTAATTGTTTGTGGCAGAGCTCCCTCCTCTTAATCATTGGCTGAGCTCGTCGGATAAGAGATGCTTAGGACCCTGGATCGGCTGTTGCAACCTCTTTTGCCTGTGGATAGCATGAGGGCCGAACTGAGGGCATTCACTTCTATGTATCACTCCCTCGGTTGCCCTATGGAGCCGTGGGTGTCAGCTATTGAGAACTCTAGGGACAATACTGCAATCAACTTCGAGAGGAGGCGGTTCGGGTGTGGTGGAATACCGTCTTCCTTCCATTGGACGAGGAGAAGCTGGCCCTTATAAAGGGTAATGCGGAGGCTGCAGCATCGACTAAGTCTCGACTAGAGGCCCTTTGCAGTGACCAAGGTCGAGCAGAGAGTGCTATCAGTGTGGTTCTTGCGGAGTTGTTTGTGCTAGACTTCCAGCGGCTAGTGATGGAAGGTTGTCTCGTCACTGCCCAATCTGATAATGCACAAATATGCGAGAGCTTGGCTACCACAAAAGAGGAGTACGCCTTGCTTACTACCAATGAGGCGCGCTTGCGGCAGGAGTTGCAGAAGTTGGATGAACTCCGACCGGCAGGCTGTTCCATGCCGCAGCTGTAGGTTCTTTTGTTCTTGTTGTTGAGCTTGCTATTTCCAATTCTATAAAGTTATAGTGAACTACCCTTTCTCTTTTTCCCCCTTTTTTTGCACACCTTGTTTGAGTATCCAGTTAATTAATTATGCAGTCCAGTGTTACCCAATCTCTTCTCTCTCTTCTCTCTTTTTCTCCTCCTCTTCTTCTTCTTCTTCTTCTTCTTCTTCTTCTTCTTTTTATGTAAATTGTGATCATGTAGCAAACACTGTCATTCGCTTATTTACTAGCTCCTTATTCTAGCTATTGCTGTCCCTTACACCATCCTTCTTGTTCTACGGGCTAAGGCGAATTGACTCCTGCCTTTGCATCCGGCTCGTGGGGTGTACGAATTAAGGGGACACTACGTCGCCCTACTTGTAGGTTCATGGATGCAAAGAATCGTATTGGTACGACCATGCTTAGTTTCTAGGATTTAATTTTGGCGGTGGCTTGGCATCGAGGCGGCTTTAATACCGAAAAGAAATGATGGCGGCTTGCTGCCGAATAGCCCGTAGGGCATGTGAGAAAGGGTCATGCTCGGCTTATTAGGTATAAATATAATAGTTGATGCCAAGACGGATCTGTAGGGCATATGAACACGAAGAAGTCATGCTCGGCCTATTAAGATGGTGGCTTAATGCCAGCATGATCCGCGCCACAGGGCATATGAGTATGCGAGAAATCATACTCAGTCTTTTTGGATATGAATATAATGGTGGCTTGATGCCGAAACAAGAAATAATGGCTTGATGGCAATTGGTTATGGTGGCTTGATGCCAAGAGAATCTTATGGCTTGATGCCGAAAGAGTATTATGGCTTGATGCCAAGAAAATATGGTGGCTTGATGCCGCAAAATGTATGGGGTATGTGAGTGTGGGATAGTCATACTCAACCTATGGGTATGAACTTGAGCTTGAAGACTCAAGGTTTTGAAGGTTGCCAGTGGGACTTGGGGTATATGGACCTAAAGCTACACTGGCGTGGGATTAGAACCGTATAGACCGAAAGGGTGAAATGGCCGTCAGGTCATGAAGCCTCTTTTTTTGTTTGGATAAGGCACTATCTCTTCTTCCTTTGGGATGATGTGTGAGATTTCCCAAAAATTTCATAAGCGGGAGATGATCTTCTTCGTTGTCTCAGGTATGGTCTCCCCAGCATATTTCTACTACAAGGTAGATGAGCTTTATGGGAGCCGTTTCGTCATTGGCAACTCGGACCTTCTCCCTAATAAAATTAGGGGAAAACTCACCCACCCAACCCATTGTGTTAGGGGAGTTAGCCTTGTCTTGTTTGTTTGTTCTGTTCTGTTTAATTTTTGTTGCGTTATTGTTTTGTTTTTTTTTAACTAGCCTAACTGCCTCTTTCGAGGTTTTCACCCAGACCAGTCCCCCATTGGATTTTGCCTATGTGCCCTTTACAGGGTTTTCACACAGTAGGGTAACCCATTCCCATTTTTGCTTAAGGTGCCTTATTCAGGTTTTTCACCTTAACCAGATTTTCTTGACATTTTTTCCCTTAACCAATCGATGAGGCAAAAAAATTGGCTAAGTTCGTCGGGCATCTCCATTTTGAGCCCATTCTTTTTTTTTCTCTTTTCTTTTTTTTTACAACATTATTCTTCGCTCTCTATCGGGCCCATATGGAATTCGTGCTCGGGAGCGTAGTACTTTTTGATGTGCTTGCCGTTGAGTGGAGGGAAAAGAATATCTCCTTGGCAATCAACTACAGTACATGCGCCTCCCTCAAACACTTTGTCAATGACGTACGAGCCGAGCCAATTTGGGAGGAACTTGTTTTTTGGGCGACTTGCCATTGTGTCCTTTTGTTTGACCATAACAACGTCTCCCTTTTGAAATAACCTTTCTCTTACCAGCTTGTCATAAGCTCGTGCCATTCTAGCTTGATACATCTTGAGGTGTTCATAGGCTTTCAACCTCTCGCCTTCCAATTTATCTAGCTCCATAAATCGCCTTTGTATTTCATCGGGTTTATTGGTCGATAAGCCATGATGGACTGCTACTCGATAGGAAGCTAGTTCTACCTTCACGGATACGACTGCTTCATTCTCATACACCAAGGAAAAGGGTGAGCAACCTGTGGGTGTCTTGTATATAGTGCGGTAGGCCCAAAGCGCTTCTTGCATCTTTTAATCCCAACTTCTTTTCTTGCTTCCAACTACTTTGATTAAGAGCTTGCAAAGGGTTTTGTTAAATGCCTATGCTAGGTCATTTGCTTGCGGATTGTAAACGGTAGATGTCCTCCAATCAATATGAAACTTGGCGGCCAACTTATATATGGTTTGGTTTTTGAACGGGGTGCCGTTGTCGGACATGATGCGGCTTGGCACTCTGTATCTATACATGATGTTCTGTCGGACAAACTATGCGACCACCTCACCCGTCACCTCTTTGGTTGCTATAGCTTCAGTCCACCTAGAAAAGTAATTATTGGCCGCAAGTATGAATTTGCATCCTTTGGAAGATGGCTTGAGGGGCCCTACAATGTCCATTCCCCATTCAGCAAATGGCCATGTCGGGGTAGTAGGGTGCAGCTGTGACTGAGGTTGTCTCGGGATAGGTCCGAATGCCTGGCACACATGGCACGATTTTGCAAATTTCTCACAGTCTGAAAACATACTTGGCCAGTAATATCCTTTAAGCTTGATGGCTATTTTCATTTTTGGCCCGGATTGATGCGCTCCACATAATACGCCATGGACTTCCTTCATCACTTCACATGCTTCTTGTTTGGACAAACATCTGGCTAGGATGGCTCTTTCCTTTTCAGGTACTAAACGATACAGTTCCCCACTTACGAGTTGATAAGAGGCCGCCCTTCGTATCAACTGGACTCGTTTGGCTCGGTCTTTGGGTAACACCCCATTTTTTACATCTATAATTGGTTGTCGCCAATCAATCTCCTCTGGGTGATCGCCTCCTCCTTCTTCCACAATGTTTGCTTCCCATGTAGTGAGATTACTGTCATTAATGGCAGATGTGAGTAACAACCTTCTGTGTTTGACCACAATTTCTAATTTCCCTACCGGGAGTAACTTGATTACATAAGCCAACTTAGCTAGGGCATCTGCCTGCGAATTATGCCTTCTTTTGACATGTATGTTGAAGATGTAGAATTTCTCAGTCAATCATATGGCCGCTGCATGGTATACCATCAACTCCTTCTTTCGGACTTCAAATATCCCGAGCATTTGTTGTACCACCAACATTGAGTCCCCGAACACTTGGAGGCACCGGATTCCCATGTCTAGGGTAATTTCTAACCCGATGACGAGGGCCTCATATTCTGCTTCATTATTCGTAAGGGCTTCTGGCAAGGCACATGAATTATGCAAGGACGCCCTTCTCTGGACTTAAGAATACAATGCCCGCACCGGCCCTTGGTCTTAGCTTCCCATTTGGCTTCCTCTCCGTGCTAGATGTGTCGTCAAAGTAGAGCTGCCAATATTTTATGTCAACTTGTTGGGCTTCTCGCACTCCTTCTCTCAATGTCTCCTCATCATGTAATAGAAGGTTGAGGGGAGAGGTTTCAGGGATAGGATGAGCGGCCAGGAAATCTGCCATTCCTTGCCCTTTTATTGCCTTCTGGGGAATGTATTTGATATCAAATTCCATCAGCATCGGGGCCCATTTCCCCAGACGTCCCGTAGGGATGGGTTGCTTCAACATGTACTTCAAAGGGTCAAATCTGGATATTAAACTAACCTCATGGGCTAAAAGATAGTGCCTTAATTTCTTTGCCACAAACACTAAAGCTAGTCACATCTTCTCCATAGGGGGTATTTATGTTCAGGGCCTACCGATCTCCTGTTGAGATAGTACAGTGGTTGCTCCTCTCCCTCGTCATTTAGTTGTGCCAGCATGGCACCCAGAGATGTATCCAATGCGGTAATGTACAAAATGAGAGGTCTTCCCTTGATGGGTGCCCCTAGAACTGGTGGTTTCAGTAAATACTGCTTGAGCCCGTCCAAGGCAACTTGACAACTATTATCCCATTTGAATGAGGCTCCTTTCTTGGCTAGCTTGGAGAAGGGTTGGCATCTGCCGGACAAGTAGGCAAAGAAGCGACGTATATATGCAATTTTTCTTTGAAGTGACCTCAGTTCACGAATATTGCGTGGAGGTGGAAGTTCCCTGATTGCTTTAATCTTTTCTGGATCAGCCTAGAAATTTCCCGCTTGATACGCCAAAGGCGCATTTCATAGGATTCATCTTCAACCCGTGCTGTCGAAGTCGTTCGAAGACTTTTCTTAGATCATTCAAATGGTCTTGTCGCCTTCTGGTCTTGACGACCAGATCATCAACATAGCACTCGACCATCTTATGTAACATTTCATTAAAAATCTTGGTCATCGCCCTCTGGTATGTGGCTCCTGCGTTTTTCAAACCAAACGACATCCGCTTGTAATTGAATATACCTTTGGGAGTACGAAAGGCTGTAGCATTTTTGTCTTCAATTGACATCAAAATATGATTATATCCAGATGAACTATCCATAAATGATAAAGCTTCGTGCCCCGTGGTTACATCCACCATGTTTTCAGGAATCGGCAGGGGGAAATCGTCTTTGGGACACGCCCTATTTAGGTCCCTATAGTCAATGCATACCTGAATCTGCCCATTTTTCTTCTTTACCGGGACGATATTGGCTAACCACACCGGGTACATGCAAGGTTCTATGAAGTCTACTTTGACGAGTTCGTCGACCTCAGCATTGACCTTCAGCTCCAAATCTGCCCGCATCCGCCTCTATCCTTGTTTGACTGGCTTTATTGAAGGTAAAATGGCCAACCTGTGCACTGCCACCTCTGGGGTAGCCTGGGCATTTCATTATAGGACTACGCAAAACAGTCCTTGAACTCCTGTAGCAGTTCTTTGTACTGTTCTTTTTCTTCATTGTCGAGGAGGGCACTGACAAAAATGGGTTTTGAATCTTCTGAGGTCCCCAGGTTAATTTCTAAAAGATCGTCAACTGTGGCCTGTCCTCCATCCTCGATTTCTTCGGGTGCTAGCCGCAAATCAACAAATTCTTCTGAATCCTCTTCCCCTCCTATATCATGAACCTCTACTTGCACAAGATCATTGTCAACTTGTTGTTTTAGCAACTCCGGACCACTCACCGGGTTATCCTGTTGAGTACGAGAATTCTCTTATTGAGTATGTTCCACCTCTGCTTCATCTTCGAATGATTGATCATAATTTGGGGCCATCTCATACATGCCACTGTCTTCCCCATGAATACTTGTTGTATTTGTTGCATAATGTACAATGGGCTCATAATCAAGACTATACCCCAACCCACAATATTTGGTTTGATTCTCTTGTTTGCTTTGGAGGTGCCACAATCGCCTAAACATCCCATCTCTTTCTCGAGACTGCTTTTGAGGGATTTTGTGCTTTTAACACAACTGCAGTGTTTGAGGTGCCATGCTTGCTATTGGCTCAACCGGTACTGTACATGAATCAAGGCATGCCGACCAACCGAAGTCATCCATAGTAATCTATCTTCGAATCCAGCCCTCCTGATGATACACAAGTATCCGATCGGGGAATAGGACCTTGAAGGTCTTTAGTCTTTCAACCATTTGGGGCTCACACTCCTCTGTCAATCACATAAGCTCCGGGGGCATGAATACGCTAGCTCCATATACCTTACTGGCAGAATTGGTGTTAAAGTTGATTGGATGCCCCCCTTTTCTATCTACTTTGCCATAGGATTTACGTACATTTATCGTCATCCTATGCAACTTCGCCTTGACTTCATTTTTAGTTATCTCGCCATCTAGTTGGTTGTCGACCAGCTTCTGTTTTCCCCGCTCAGCACCTGCCTTGGAAGACTCTGCCTCAAAATAGAGGTGGGCGTCAGACAGGTGGCATTCGGCCACCTTGAAGGGGGCCTGATCAACATTTATCCTATACTGTATTCCCTCTCTATTATACTTAATGCACTGATTAAGAGTGGAGGGCACAACCCAATTTGCATACAGCCACGAACGCCCCCAACAAAGCTCTGGACGTGGTGTATGAGTTTATAACATAGAATGTCACCTTGGTTTCGAAGTTATCTAGGACCAAATCTACTTCGAACTTCCCCACTACTTCTTCAGAATCCTAATTAAATCCTGATATGGTGACTCCTGCGACCTTTTACAAATGCGGCATCAAGTATAGAGATTTGAAAGTTCTACGGGGCAATATGTTGACAGTTGAACCTGTATCTACCATTATCTGGTTCAATTCATTCCTATTGATTAATCCTTCCATGTACAATGGTCGGTTGTGGAATGCGGTGAGGGATGTCATATCCTCCTCGGTGAAGGAGACTAAGGTCGTGTATGCTTCATATTGTCCCTGTTCGGTCAACTGTGCTTCGTAGGCTTCTGGCTCTTGTAAGACTGCTATGAGGGCCTCCCGTAGCTCCTTGCTCAGGGAGAGGACTTCCCACAAGCTCAATCATACAGGAAGTCTACTCATCTGAAAAAGCACATTCTCGTCCACTTTCTCTTTCACCTCGGGGAGAGGGGGTAGGGTATTATGCTCTGTTGTCTCATTGGGCTGCACCAAGCTTTCTAGTGC
Source organism: Cryptocoryne crispatula var. balansae (assembly GCA_036172225.1). Lineage (NCBI taxonomy): Eukaryota > Viridiplantae > Streptophyta > Magnoliopsida > Alismatales > Araceae > Cryptocoryne > Cryptocoryne crispatula. The sequence goes on along the minus strand of CM069926.1, from coordinate 32,612,832 downwards.
GACATGGTGAGGTAGGCTCGGCTGAGTGGTTTCCTTGATAAGTTGCCCCTGGCTCTCTTCAGATGACTCCTCAGGCTCTTTGGAAGTGGTACTTGTTGCACAATTGTCTTCCTCATTGTCCGAGGAGGGTTGGAATCGGATCACTCTTTTGGGGAGTTGTCTTATTAGTGGCGGGAGCACCTCTCTAGATTCTTCTCCTCTGAAATAAATGGCCCTACCATTGTTGTGGTTTCGGCTTCGGCCTCGACCTCCATGCTCTCCTCGAGTATCCTTGTTTCGCCTGTGGTAGGTAGCCATGAGTTGGGGCAATTACTCTTCTCCTTCCATCCCTCTATTATATAAATCTGATGGTGGCGGAATACTTGCCATGTTACAAGATAAGTCGTGGAAACGAGACATAAGCTCATGCACATTGGGTTCATCTTCATTGCTTCCCCAAAGATTTGCTACTTCAGCGTCTGATAGTTCATCACCTTCAGCCATCCTTCTTCTGAACTCTAAGAGCCATTTTTTGAATTTATCATATCAAGCCCACTCTCCCCAAGGGATGTACGCATTGAGGGGAACCGGACCTGAAGGTTGTCTTGGTTCGTACTCTTCAAGTTGATTGATTAGTGCTTGCAACTTTTGCAGGGGTGTCAGATTCTGTAAGCGTGCCTCCATTGCTTGTAGTTTCTCTTCTTAGCGTCTTATTTTTCTTTTATCTGATTTTCTTTTGTTCTTCGTTTGCTTCCTCCGGTAAACTTGAGTTGCTGATCCTTGGGGTGGTGCTGGTTGCGGGGCCTCAGTGGCCTGCCCTTCTTGTGCGCTTTGCTCTTCAGCCTTTCTGCAGGCTGCCTCTGCTCTAGCTTCAGCTTTCTCCTCTCGAGTGGGAATTTTTTGTCATGGCTGGTCTGACTCCTCGGGAACAACTCCCCCGGCCACCTCTTGACAGAACCTACTGACAGCTTCGACATTTATTTTCACAATTTCAGGAGGAAGTATTTGATATGCTGAGTAGACTCTAGATCGTGGCAGTTTTTGTGATGTGCCCCCTGTGAAACGCCTTTGTTGTACATTTGCTTCAAAGGCGGTATGTATAACATAAGCTGTGGGGTGTGGCCCTCTGATGGCATGTGGCCGCGGTGGTTGGATGAGGTGACGTCCCAGGTTGAGGATTTCATTTCTTATAAGGTGTTCGATCTATGCCCTTGCAGCCCTGCAACTCTCCAACGTATGTTCCATAGTGCGGTGTTACATGCATCCCTCCCGTGGATGGGAATAATTGTGTGGTTCATCTTGGGAGTGAGGGGAAATCAAACCTGCTCTAGCACAATAATGGAACAGTGAATAGGTCATCCCCTGAGGGAATGAATACCGCGCATAGTAAGGAAAAGGGAAAGGATTCCTTGGCCTGTCTCTTCTGGGTTGTAGGTTAGGGATCATTGTAGAGTTTGCATCAGACACCTCTTGCTTTTCATTATCCCTATTTGGTGGTGCTCCCCATGATCCCCACAAATCAGACTGATTCACCGTGTCTTCTGGAGTTTGCGTATATGACCCGCTGCTCGAGAAGTTCATTGACTCGTTATCGTCATCAGGGTATAACCCCTCTGTTATTTCACCGATCATTAGTGGCGTCATGTTGACTATAGTGAGCCTCAAATCCTGCTCCAAGCGGGCACACCTCTGGCGGAATCTTTCCAAGATAGCTGTGGTTCTAGCAGCCATGCTATAAATTTCAGGATGTCTATGGTTATGTAGCACATGTTGACGGTGCGGAGCTTGCACTCGTCTGTTGGTAGAAAGTGGGCGCCTGCGATGTATCACATTCACCGTAAAGTTTAGTGTCTGCTTTGGCCTTACATGGGATTGAGGTGGGTGTACTACGTGCTTTCCCATGTCAATGGTTCCATCTCGGATAAGGGTTTCTGCCAGATCCTTGAACAAATAGCAGTCTTCGAGGGGGTGTCCTAACATTCTGTGGTACGGGCAAAAGTTGGGCTCATCAGCCTTGTTAACATCCCCGGGCCGCTTTGGCTGTGGCAGGCTGATAAGACTTTCTTTAAGGCATATATCGAACAATCTTCTAGTGTACTCCCGTCGAAAGGAATATGGTTTTTTCAACCATTCAGCTAGCGTGATGGTAGGACTGGGTTGGTTGACATTTCTTGGCACCGAAGTCGCCGCTTGTGCCTCCTTCTTATCCCTATTATTACCACCCTTGGTCGTGACAAAATCCACAGTGTATACATCTTTGGTTGCAGGTTGCTTGTCTTTGGACACCCTCTATTTTGTTGCCATCACTGACGGGTTATCAGCATAAAATAGTTCTAACTCTGCAACAATCCTATTCAACTCATCGAAGGTGCGAATGTTGGCTATCAACAATTTCTCCAACATTTCGGGCCACAATCCTCTTTTACACAAGCCTATCGCTTCTTCATTTGCAAGTGGGCTAGAGCACTTCATACAGAGGTTTCTGCATCTCTTGATGTATTCTATGGCCGACTCATCCCTGCGTTGACATAGAGATGTCAACTCAACCAGTGTAAAGGGTCTCTCTGTCAACCTGAACCGTTCGATGAATTTCTGCTGCAAATCTTCCCATCCTAACACTGAACTTGGCTTCAACTTGGAGTACCACTCAAAAGCTGACCCAGTCAAAGTGGTGGCAAAGTACCTAAGGAGGTATGATTCTTCTAGTGCTAGCTTACCCATGTGCGTGACTTACAAAGCCAAGTGCTCTTTTGGGGATCCACGCCCATCAAATCTTGGACATTTGGGGATTTTGGTAACCTCAGCAGGTAATTTCTTGAATTGGTGGTGGACGGGGTAAGGAACTCGGTATAGATCCACCGTTGCGAGTCCATCATCATATTCAGCCAATTTTGCCTCTATCAAGCGCTCAATCATAACTTTCTGAGAAACTGTGGCATAGTCTTGTGGCAACTGGTAGGTTGGTAAGGTGACATGTATCTCATCTTCAGGTGGCCCCGCTTGCACTGGTCGTTGAACATAAGGTTGGTGAACGGCCATCCGTGGAGGTGTGGCAGGTAGTTGCTCTTCCTGGACCATCGGTGATTCTTCAGGAGCTCCCACTACTCTAGAGTTTTGTACCAGCTGAGACTATAGGAACCCAAGGTTGCTGAGAAGCATCTTCAACTGTTAATTCTCCTCCATAACTCGGCCAAGTCAAGGTTCTGTGGTACTGCTTCCTGTTCGTTGTGGTGCGCTTCTTCTTCTTTTGATCTATCTTGTTGCGGAGGGTCAACTGCCGATGGCTGTCACAGAGGGTTACCTGCCAAGGCTTGGATAGCAGATTGGCTTCGGGTATTGGCACCAGCACGAGCTGCATTTCATAGAGCATCAACATCACCTTCTTGCCTGCTAGTGCTCGAGGTGACCAAACATGTAAAAGTGTGCATTTTGCTTCCTGCCCCCGGTGTCACTTGTCTTTTTGAAGCATTACGGACGGGTTTGAGGTGAGTGAAGATCGACTCGATCCTCGGAAAGAATTGCGGACCGATAGGCCCATCATCGTAATAATGGGATACATACTGGTGCCGATATGGAGGTGCAAGTTGAACTATGGGTCGAGGTGGAGTGACTCTTGGTTGTGTGGAATTGCTAAGGGCTTCTGCCCATGGATTGCAGAATCGGTCGATCCGGATCGGGATCGACCGATTCTTGGATCGGATCGGTACCTACCGATCCGATTCCAGTCGGAATTAGCGATCCAGCCGGGAGTCCCGGCCGGAATCGGTCGGATCGGTCGATCCAGGACCGATCCACCCGGATCGATCCCAAAATCGGTCGATCCGGACCGATTCGCCGGAAAACCGGAAGACCCGGAATCGAACCGATTTCGGGATCGATCCGGACCTGTTTTAAGGCCCGATCACCCCCTATTTGGGGTCGATCCGGACCGATTCTCCCCCCAGCGCCCTCCTTCGCTTCCTCTCCTTCCCCCAAGCCTCCTCGAGATCTAGGAGCTTACCTTGCCGGCGATCCAGCCGTTGGAGGGCCGATCCAGCCTTCCCAACCGGCCGATCCACCCTACACAAGGTTTGTAAGGGGGGGGGGGCTTCGATCCCCTCTTCCCCCCCCCCAGGCCTTGGCAGGCTGCAGGTTTGGGATCCCCCATTGGGGGATTATTTCACCTCCAATGGGGGTGGAATTGCACCCCCGAAGGGGTGCTAGTCACCCCTTCGGGGGTGTTGAACAACACCCCCGAAGGGGTGACTGTTTTGACAGCGCCCCCCTAGGTGGGGGGGGCTGGTATGAAATCCCTCCCCCCCCAATGGGGTTGGAATTGCACCCCCGAAGGGGTGCTAATCACCCCTTCGGGGGTGTTGAACAGTCACCCCTTCGGGGGTGACTGTTTTGACAATGCCCCCCCTAGGTGCGGGGGGGGCTGGTATGAAATCCCCCTATTGGGGGAGATTATTTCACCCCCCCAATGGGAGTGGAATTGCACCCCCGAAGGGGTGCTAATCACCCCTTCGGGGGTGTTGAACAGTCACCCCCGGAGGGGTGACTGTTTTGACAGTCCCCCCCCCTAGGTGGGGGGGAGGGGCTGGTATGAAATCCCCCCAATGGGGGTGGATTTAATTGGCCTAATATTTTGTATGGTTTTATGTGTTGTAGATAAGATGTCGGACGAGGAGCATGGCACCGGTCCCACGGAATTTTGTGACATTGGATGACAACATGGTCATCTCCTTGATTCAGAGAAGAAGAGAGTTAGATGCAAGTGGTGCCAAAAAGATATGAATGGAGGTGTGTATCGGCTCAAGCAACATATAGCCGGGACGGGTGGCAATGTAAAGAAGTGTGATAAAGTACCGGCTGAGCTGAGGGAGGAGATGAGGGGTTATTTAACTGGAAGGGCATCACAGAGGGAGGTGAGAATTAGTCAGAGATAAGAGCTATATGACGAGTTGCTAGGTCGGAGAGACGCCGATCTTATGGCCGGAAAGAGCAAGAAAGGGAAAGGGTCAGCACATGAAAGGGTCCAAGTTGATTCTTCATCTTCATCAGATGAGGAAGAGGCTCAGGTTAGGAGAGCCGTACATGAGAGTAGGGCTCAGGCCCGTGAGGATGAGGAACGAAGGCGAGGAGCAGGAGGTTCGGCTGACAGACGATCTGATGTGGGGGTGGGCACACGCCCTGTTCGAGAGCCTGAAATCCGGAGGACACATTCTGTTCGACCGATGCCGACGGGAGACACTGGCATGTATAGGGAGAGTGGCAGAGGTCAGAGGGGTATAAAACAAGCATTTAAAGGGGTGAAGGCATCGACTGGGGCAAAGAAAAGCCCTAAAGCATATGGTCAAGTTCTTTCTACGTACGCAGTAAAGATTTGTTGAAGTTGTGGTTAGCATTTGCTTGTTGATATGAATTTCTTGTTAGGTTAGTTATTATTAACAACCCTCTCTTCTCCCTTATCTTTTTTCTGATTTTGTAGGTGTCCCGGCACATGCAGCCACGAGTCCATATTTCCAGACTATGGTTGATGCGATTAGTGAGGCTGGGCCGGGGTTGAAAGCCTCCACATCAAAGTATATATATGAAATAGGCTTGGATGAGGAGGTCGATGAGTTGACCTCATGGATAGATGGATTCAAAACCATCTGGAAGGAGAGGGGGTGCACTGTAATGTGTGATGGGTGGACTGGAATCACAAGGAGGTCACTTATAAACTTCCTTGTGTATTGTTCTGAGGGTACTGTATTTCTGAAGTCGGTTGATGCATCAGGTCAGGTGAAAAATGCATATTACCTATTTGGCTTGATGAACACTGTGGTGGATGAGATAGGAGAGGCCAACATTGTGCAGTTTGTCGCGTACAATGAGGCCTCATATAAGGCCGGGGAAAGAAGCTCGTGGAGGCTCGACCTCACTTGTTTTGGGTGCCCCGCGCGGCACATTCTATTGACACGATGTTAGAAGATATTGGTAGGGATCTTAATGTCGTATCCTTGGTCAACCAAGGACAACCGATCACCTCGTTTATCTATGGCCATCCACGACTTTTACATATCACGAGGCGACACCGATGGTCATGATTTGATCGTACCGGGTCCCACAAGATTTGCCACCCATTTTATTGCATTAGAGAGCCTATACAGTACGGGGCTAGTTTAAAAAGGTTCATCCTCTCCATCGCTTATCGGGAGTACATGGATACATACAGGAGCTCCTTGGATCAGTATGAGATATTGCTAAAGATGGAGCAGGTGATAGAAGATAACAGGTGGTGGGAGAAGGTGCAGTACTACTTGTCTGTCATAGAGCCTTTGGTGCAGGTACTTAGGTTGGTGGATTCAAATGACAAAAATCAGATGGGGTACATGTATGATACTATGGATAAAGCTAAGTTGAAAATTAAAGAGAAGCATCCCAAGTGGTTACAAAAGTGGTGGAAGGTGATTGACAACAGATGGGACAAAACCCTACACCACGACATTTATGCTGCAGGTATACTTTACTAGTGTAATATAATTGTATTACAAGTTATATTTTGTGTATTACCCCCACTGTCTTTATACTAATGGAGTATTAATGTCGTTATAGGGTACTTCTTGAACCCAAGGATACAGTATGGTAGCCAAGTATGTAATGATGGTGAAGTATTATCGGGCACACTATCTGTAATTAAACAACTATGTAAGACCCAAGAAGACAGAACGTGCTCTAAGGTTGAAGTAAGTAATACGTTTCATATCAATTAAACTTATAACTTTATCTCAAGAAAAGAAGATAACTGATTTATTTTGGGTTTTCAGATGACTTCATACAAGCACAAGATTGGGGTGTACGGGGATCTAGATTTGCAGTACTCACATGATAGGGTCCCCCCTAGTAATATGCTTACCCGAATTAATGACTCTTTGGTTACTTGATTTTTTTACATAACGTTACTGATGCTTGTAATTGTCTTCTTTACAATTACAGCTGAGTGGTGGATTATGGTGACAAACAGGACTGGATGGAATCCACTCGCATCCGTTGCAATTCGGGTGCTAAGTCAGAGCACATCGTCATCCCAGTGCGAGAGAAACTGGAGCACCGTCAACCTTATTCACACGAAGAGGAGAAATATGTTGAAGACAGAAAGATTGGAGAAGCTTGTCTACTGCCATTACAATGTGAGGCTGAGGATCAAGAATATCAAAGATAGGCAGAAGACATCGGAGCAGAGATTTGCACAGTTTGTAGGTGGATTGTACCAAGAAAGAGCACAGGCCCAAGCTACTCAGGGCTTGTCCCAGGCGGATGTGGACTTGGAATATCTATTCCAAGAAGAACATCCACTTGCAGCATGGGTGGAAGACAAGGATGCTGAGGGAGAGCCAGAGTTCGACCCGAACGACAGATCATGGGCCGAAAGAGAGCTTGACAACGTCGTTGGTGAGGATGAAGACATGCAGGAAGCTGAAGAAAGTCAAGTTCCGTGCACAGCTCCACTTCCTGATCCACCCCGGACTACAGCTTCTCCAGAGAGACATCCAGCTCCCCCCGACCGCTACAGCTCCAGCTCGGATTCCAGTTGCGGGTCCATCTACCACCACCACCACCACCAAGAAGAATGGTGGATTATTTAGGGCTTTAAAGAAAGTATGCTTACCTTCACAGCAAAGTAGTCAAGGAGATCCTACATTGAAGAGGAAGAAGATAAGTATCAAACGACGACATCATCTCCTTGACACCGAGACCACTCAGCCACCTTCATCAGATAAGGATGAAGAAGAATTTGTCCCACCCACACAACAACAACGTACAGGGGGTGGAGGTGGAGGTGGGGGTGGCGGCAGCATAGGTGGAGGCGGTGCCTCAGCCTCGGAGTGCGGTGAGGGTGGCTCTACTAGTAGTGCGCGCATGAGTGGAGCAGTCCGGATGATTTGAGTGATAAAAGACACTCGTGTTCGAGTGGCGAGGGCGGCGGACGGCCGGACGGGGATGAATGTTTTTGACGAGTTTGCATCTTCCTATCCAGAGCCTGCCTCAGACAGTGAGCCTGGCTATCCACTATCTTTTCTAGCTCCACCTCCGACTGATCAGGGAGTTTATGAGTTTACCGACATGGCCCAATCCTTATTTTCTTATGGATACGGGCCAATTATGACTGACCCTAATCAATGGAGATTTCAAAAAAATCAGAATGACCAGGACAGAGATCTAGATCCATCCTACTCCGGACATTACCATAGTTGGTGGTGATGGCATATGTATAATGTATTTGTTTGTTTATTTCACGCAATGTAATATGAGTGGTAAGAAGAATATGTGTTGTACTATTGTGTGATTGGATATGATTGTTTGTTTGATAAAAATATGTATCTTATTTGATGTATGATGTGTTCTATTGTGTGATTGGATATGATATGTGTTCTATATGATTGATTGTTAATTTGTTATATGAATGAGTGTTCCCTATATTTTTTTTTCACATTTTTTCTGAGTCCTATGTATTTTTATTGTTTTTTTGGCGATTTTTCCAGATTTTTTCATAGAGCAAAAAAAAAATTTTTGATCCAGACCGATTCTGGATCGGTCTGGCTCCAAGAGAATCGGCCTGGATCGGACCGATTCGATCCGATCCGGATCGGATCGGACCCCACCAATCCAGGATCCGATCCCGATCCCGCGATCCTTGCTTCTGCCTCTAGTTAAGATTTTAGGTTGGAAATCTTTGCCTTAGACACCCAAATTTGCTTCTTCTGGGGAGAGGAATGCTTCCTCTGCCCCTTGTTGACGATCCCTATATTTATCCGAACTGGGGCGACATGGGAGTCTATCCCTAGTCAAATGAACAGTTTCTTGAAACTGGCCAGCAAACCGACTGGGAGTAGATGTACACTGAGTTGCGGATTGATTCCGAACCTGAGCATAGTCGGAGGATGCTCCTCCTGGATGGAACTTAACTTGGGCATTGGATTTATTCCTTGCCTGAAGAATTTCTTGGAACCATGTTGGCTGTTGAACGATATCGGCTGAACGACGAACATAGGATTGATTCCCAGCTCGCCGAACAATTTTTGGGGCCATTGATCAGCCATTATGGCTGAAATAGTGGGCTGAGGGTTGATCCCTCTCCGCAATGGAAGATTGGACCGCTAGTCGGCCCGAGATACTTTGACTGGCAGATGATCTCTTCCTCCCCCCAGATGTTATAGGAACCAAGGGTTGATAAATGATTTTGTTCATCTCATCCAACCAAGCCAAGATGGTGAATCGATTGGTGAGTTGGGGAGCAGTGAACTTCAACTTCTGTTGTGCTATCTCGGCTTCAGTGTAGATGGGAACAACATGACGACCTTTCCAATAGACTCTCATAGAATCTATTGCCAATGATCGGCGTGACCCGACCCGTGGGCTGACTTTGCCCGGCTTGAATTTTCGTAATTTCGGCTCAGCCATGGAAACCGAAATCTGATTTGAGGAACATGTCATCAATGGTATAGCTGGTTTTTCTTCCTTATCAAGGACAGGTTCCATTGCCATGGTGACTAGTATCAGTTGCTCGATCGGATGAATATCTTCATCATCTGCGAGGGGGTTCAACAGCTTGACGCCCAAGTGGTGTACTGGCTGGATCACTTCTGGGAAAGCTCTGAATGCTACTAGATATGGTAGTGCGCCGACTGCCTGGTACAACACAAATCTTTCAGAGTAGAAAATCTTTTCCTCGTACGTCATCCTGTGGATGACAAGATTAGCTTATTAGATGCAAATAATTGACAATTTGTTTGAGAGTACATGTCTTCTTAAATTGCTATGATGGGAAGATGAAGGGAAGGAGAGGTTCCACCGGGCGTGCCGATTGATGTAACCTCAAAAATCTCTCTTAAGATTTTTTTTTTTGGGGAATTCATTTTCCATTTGAATTTGAATTAGACTTTAGCATTGACTTCTTAGGAAAATAAGTGATATTCTATAAAAGTACTAACTATGATCCATGATATATATAAAATTATGATTTGAGGTTGTTAGGTTTTTTGAAAATTGATTTTTGACCTCTCTCCGTCGGATGGTGCAAAGATTCGACGTTAATTACATTGAGAATGTCCGAATACCCTTGATTATCCGCCATAGCAATTCATGAAAATAGACATTCACATACACATGGGAGAAAACAACCCCGTGAACGTAATGGAATGTAAGCACTTAATTTGTTTCAGAGTTTAGTTTGGTTTTGATTGAGTTTGAGTTGATCTTAAATTTGTTGGTTTTGGTTTTGAGTTCATTTGAATTGTTTGAAATAAGATGGTTCAAATGGCAGGGATTGTGGAATACTTAAATTCAATTTTATTTGAATGGAATTTGTTTAATTGGGATGAGTTGTTTGATCAATTTTTTTTTTTGAAGTTGGATTGACTTGGATTTTTTTTCGACTGGCCTGGTTCGTGTCTTATTTGGATTCTGTGCAAGCCGCAGATTCTGAAAGACATAAGCTGATTGTCCACCCAAAAAAAAAAATTTATGAACCGCAAGTTGTGAATTTGAATCGATTAACTCGAACCTGTTTCAAAATTCAAAGGTGCCCCTAGACTCAGCATGATTGAACTTTCTTCTTCAATTTTTTTTTTATACAGGATCAAGTTGGGTTGGTGAACCTGATTTTGAATTTTTGAAATCCTTATAGGAATGCTGGGGGTTACAGATTTTTGATTTATTTGAGAAGCGTTGATTTTTATCAGCTTATTCCATGAATCAAGTTTATTGGGAGATTGTATTTGATCTATTTGTTCAGATTTGATATAAGTGTTGCTTGCAAGGATTAAAACTGACCGGGGCCTGCCCACCCTAAGCACCTTACGGAATAAAACTCAATTCAATCGGAGATGGTTAAGATCCCATGCGTTAACAATTTTAACATGGCACCGCATGGGTTCTATGACTTGGTGAGAATTACTGTCATTCTGCAGGTCATGTTGACTCCATTCTGACTATGATTTGGTATTTTAAATGCCCGGCTTACTATAACCGTTGGAAGTCCCTCTGTCAACTTGGAATTGGGTGGCTTCTGCATCACGATGGACACTCCTTTTGAGACTGCTTGGTTTATGAGAAACCTTTATACTTCACTCTCCTTTTTTTTACATATTTTCCTAGGATTAACAAGTCATTACACCGCTGTGGCCCAGATGTGCTGAGAACCGATGGCTCCGAGCAGAACTAGACCTTGGTCTCCTTTGCAGATGGTGCTGCTTCAGTAAGATCCTTAGCATGAAGCCAGGTCCGAACACCTACAGCAATGGGGACCAAGAAGAGGAGAGGTTTCTGCCTAGTTAGAATCATTAGGCAGAACAACTTTGTCACCCGCCTCAATTTTTATTACAACCTGCAGATGTATTATTTGGATATAGTACACAATCATTGTTCTTGATTCTCTCTCTTTCTCCTCTATAGTTGAAAAAGTGAAGCTGGATTAAGGGACGTGCGAATGGAATTATGCAATTGATTATCATCATTTTTATATATATCCAGCTGATGGACCCAAGATGAAATTCTCATTAACAGCAGCATATGAATATATCGTCTGTATGGGGATATTCCACCATATCAAGATAAGCATCGGAAAAAAAAAAGAACTGAACTTATGGGGTGTTTGGTTGCGTGATAATGATCCTTTTTTTTTTAATTTTTGAAAGTTGTAATGAAAATGGTCTTCAAATAATATTTGGCTCGCTCTGTCATTTTTTATCTTGAAAATGTTTTTCACCGAAGGGGCATCGTAAAAAAAAAAGTGGTTGAGACCATTTTTTTTTTTGAAAGTGAAACTGTCTCGCGGAACCCTCGCGAAGCCCTCCCCTCCCGGCGCTTCCCAGCGGCGGCCTCAGCTCCTCGCGAAGCCTCTCCTCCCGGCGCTTCCTAGCGGCGGCCTCAGCACCTCCCAGTGGCGGCCTCAGCGCCTTGCGAAGCCTCTCCTCCCGGCGCTCGTGAAGCCTCTCCTCCCGGCGCTTCCCAGCGGCGGCCTCAACGCCTCCCACCGGCGGCATCAGCCCTTCACCGCGCAACTCCATCGATCAGCCACCGGAAGGTAACCCTCGAAGCAGCAGTGACAGCGTCTGTCCTTATCCCTACCCATAACCAGGAAATATCTGCGTTATTACAGTAATATGTAAATCCCAAGCCGAGGAACGGGGAAACGAAGGAGTAGGGAGTTTCTTTGTGTTACATACCCCCTTGCCGAATCCGAAAATCCCATGAACAAGCACGATGGGAGGCCCCCAAGCTCACATCCTGGTCGTCGTCATGACCACCGTAGTCCCCGCGCTCCTCCCCTGGCGCGGCAATGGCTGCGGCCAAGGCGTCGGTGGCGGGCCTGCCCAGGAGAGCCTGTGATAGGTCCGACGGCACGCCTTGCTGAATATGTAGAATCCGTATACCATGTGCACGACCGCGCTCAGCAACAGCTCCGTGAAGCCTAGAATCCCAATCCACAGCCTGCCCATCCCGCTGGGCCGAGACTACGGCGAGAACGCCTATCTGGATTTACTTCGATGTAAATTCCAAGCCACTTGCATATGCACTTCCATATTGGCATACATTCGACTATCTGGATACATTCTACTCACAAGCCCATGAGAACCAGGCCCCATTCCAGGAGCCATGAAGAGGTAATGTCTTCATACTCTTAAACATGTGTCTAAGTAGACAAATAGAAATTTAGAAATAGGAATAGATAGCAAGAGATATATACCAAAATGTGAGGGAGAGAATGTGGGTTTTGATTTGTTGCCGACATATTGCTGCCAACATGTGACACTGTTGATGAGACAGTGCTTGATTCATGGTCTTCTTTGCTCCATTTGCTGAAACGGTGGACTCATCACGGGCAACAGATGTTGTCACCTCAGCAAGAGAGGTGGTTGGTTGGTTGGTAGGTGTGAATGCTGAACTGCTTGGTGTTGGAGGTGGATAGTAAGGACCATGATATTGATAATGTTGAGGACCATATAATTGACCATCATGCCCTGTAGTTGGGCTTCCTGTGAATGGACTGAACCTCCATCTGGTCCTGATCCTTTTCGAGAATAGGAGTTTAGTTCGATTTAATAAAACAACAAAAACGAAGAGATCAATTATTTTCTCTCTTCATGCTTATTTTATATCAGAAACATTTTAGCTTATTATTTTTAAAGACGACCACAAAAGGTGGTGTAAGATATGAGAAAATCTGGTACTGGGATATCTTGATTTGGGCAATAATTCACAGATACAAAAAAATTATTTAGCAAGTTGGTTCTAGAATTTGCTGATTTTTTTAATAAATCAAACATGGTGACAAGTGACAATGCTGACTGCATTTCAGTAGCAAGCTAAACAATCCAGGGAGCATTTTTTGTGTTAAGGTATATGAAATGTAGCTTTTGAAGTCTTTCATCCAACTAGGTGGCAGAAGGTGGTTCAGTTTAATGTGTCATCTCAATTTTGTGCATTGGATAGCAGGATTTATGGTGTATTTCTAGTGGCTAGCATATGAAGTTTTGCATTCACCATAGATAATAGGGTCTTTGATGACTACACCCATGGCGGCATTGAGACCTGCAGATGCATATCTGGTACGAGGACATCAAGTCTAGCTTAATCGGTGATGCCGATTGATCAACCAGGGGATTGCTGGACTGGATCAGATCATTATTGATGTGAGGTCCGGCTGCTGAGAGAACCTCAAAGTTCACTGGGATGTCCAGCAGTACTCAAAATGCCGAAGACAAAGCAGCATCCGGTGCAACCGGGAAGGGGGAATGGGAAGGGGAGTGCACGAGGCGGATAGGGGAAAAGAAGATGGAGCTGGCCTCCGCCGGGGGTGATTGAACGTGTGGTGCCGAGAGGTGAGGAAGGGGACCGGCATCCCGCCCGGGAGAAGAAGAAAACCTCCCCGGCGAGAGGGGGATGGATAGCAAGCCGGTCTCTACCGAGAGGTGGAGGGAAAGCTGCGAAGGAGACTCGATCATTGGAGTCCAAGGATGCCACCGGGATGCCATTGACGCCACTGGGTCTTGGGTAATGCTGCCTTCGACGGTTCTTCCAGTCCACATAGCACCTATTCTGTCTTCAATGGCACCAACAACCGCATCTGGCGACCCCTGGAGAATCTCCCACAACCCCTTCCTCCTCCTGACCCACCTCTCAACTGTTCTGGTACTACATCTGAGATCCTAAAAAATATCTTCTTCTGCTTCATGGCTGGCAGTTTGAAAAATGTGTGAACTATTCTTTCTTTCTTTCCTTCAGTTATTATATGCTGCATGATCTATGCAGGGTGATTGGTTTCTCAATTTTCACTTCTTTTGTAGTGTTTATTTGCCTGGAATGTACGATATAGATGTATAGTTTGAATATGCATGCAAAACTTCATTAACTTTGTTTTTTTATTATAATTTTTATATTTTATTTTTTAATACATAGAATTGTATATAGATGTCTCAGATTGAGTCATTTTCTGCGGGTCGTCTGCAATGGGATAAATCACGTCAAGAATATTTTACCGAGTTATTACTTGAGCAACAACATGCTGGCAAAAAGGCAGATAATGGATGGAAACCAGAAGCATGGTCATCTATGCTTAATGCATTTCAAATAAAATTTAAGTTAACTACTTCTATCGATCAACTTAAAGCACGAGTTCAAGTTATCATCTTAAAGAATTTGGGCCAAACCATATTGCTCCACAAGATTATAAAGAATTATTCAATTTACGTCATTCATCACTTAGAAATGTTATTGAGCGAATGTTTGGTGTTCTAAAAGAGCGCTTCAGAATTTTTCAAAGTCCCTTGCAATATCCATTAGATGTACAACCAAAATTAGTTGTTGTTGCTTGCATGCTACATAATTTTATCAGAGATTTTACAGGTGGAAAAGACACATTGTGGATTGATATTGAGAACGAGCAAGGGATTGCAATTGATGGAGATATAGAACAAAGAAGACAAGAAAGAATCAGGAATGAAGATAATGTTAGAAGCACTTCAAGCACAAATGAGCAAAGGCGTATTGGAAAGCTTCTTCGAGATAATATAGCAAAAGAAATATGGGAAGATTATGTTAGACGTCGTAGATTGTAATTATATATTTTTAGTTGATTGAATTCTTGTATGACATGAAATACTTGTTTTTTGATGTTTATGAAGTTGATGAAAATTGAATTTAAAATGCTACCAAACACCTCATTATCATTTTTAAAAATTAAAAAGTTTTTGCCAAACACATTCATTGTCACGTTTTCACTTTTAAAAATTATCTTGTTTGGCATTATATTTTAATTTTTTATCATGAAACCTTTTTAAAAATTAAAATGCAACCAAACACCCCATTAGGGATTAGTCCCTACGCTCTGAGATTATGTTCCTCATAGCCTTACATAGGCATTGAAAGATTCAATAAACTTTGGGGTTCAGGTGTTAACCTGCATAATTTTCAAGATTAAATTTCTTATAGTCTATTGTGAGCATTGAGAAATTTATCTTTAATGAATTTTGGGCATCGGAGATCGACCCCACAAAAGAAATCAAATCTCACATGGCCTCATTATAGGCATTAAGAAATTTAATATTGAATAGACTTTGGGGAATTAGAAGTTAGCGCCACAATTATTAAAAGTTTAATGGAAAGTAGCATCGGCCCATAGAGACTTGTGGGGGACCTTTCTAAGGACATCATCTCATCAACCTATGATTTAGCACGGTTCAAGGGTGAATATCCTTTTAATTCAAAAGAAAATTTATTCAAATTTAACATTTCTTAACGTTTGTTGGATCTCAATGAGTAAATGCTAGACCCTTGCCTGCGGCGGGTCTCTCGATTGCGTCAGGGTGAGTTTGGGCCCGACGGAAAGAGGGACTGGCCTGTGAACCCGGCCGCGCGCTGCCGAAAGGTTCGGACTTCGGACTAGTCTCATGCTACCGCGAGCTCGCGAATAAGCAAGACGCTACTGCTTCCGACGGCCTTAGGGCACTGAGGGTGTTTCCGGCGGTGTGCAGACGGCTTCCAGACTCCCGGCAGGCAGGACCGGCAATGCCTCCGATCTCCTTGGCGACGGGCAACCGATTCAGGGGCTTTAAAGGGCAGGGGTGGCTAAGCCTCCGACCTCCTCGAGGACGCTGGCTCCTCTCCTACCGAAAGGGGAAGGCTCTTGTGATGATGGCGAAGGGCCGTCCAACCGTGGGGACTGGAAGCGATTGGGAAGGAAGGTAACGACGACGGGGGTAAGCGGTCCCTACCTCCCATGTCTTCCTTCTGCGGCGCAAGCTATCTCCTTCCTCCTCTCCCTCCTTCTTCGTGATCCCCCTCTCTTTTGAGCCTTTCTGCCCCTTTTATCGTCCGAGCTCCTCCGCTAAGAAATAGAATGTCACACAGCCACCATCTCGCCCGCGCTGATTGCGGGTTGGAGGATTCTCCGGTATCGCAGCTTGCCCCCGTAGGGCCTTGTGGTAATGGGAGGAAAGCCCTGCCGACGTCTCAGTCGCTGGCTTTCCCTGAGGGGCGTCAGCGGGATCCCCTTTCCCCTCGAAGGATTCCTTGCTACTAAGAAGAGCTCGACGGGGCGCCCATATATGCTGACATGGACCAAAGTGCGAAACAAAATAATCGCTCCCCTCTTCCGCGCGTTCGACTGGCTGCGCGTGGCTACCCGTACGGGATCGAGGGCGCGCGCTGCTGTCCTGCTTCCGACGGGAACTGCGCGGTGGCGTGAAACTTCCAGCGACGATTCCAAGAGAGAGGAGACTTCGGCGGCGCTACTGGAGGAAGAAATCGAGGACGCCAGGTTGCTCGAGGGAGGGTCCAGAACCTGCTGCGCCTGTTGAAGGGAGGGACCCGGCTTCGACATGGAGGGGGGACTGCTCGCCAACATTGCTCACGAGAGGGAACCAGGTCTTGCAGTACAATTGGAAGTGTCGCGGGAAGGAGACGGAAGAGGGCTTGGTGCGGTAGTAGTCTCCTGTCAGATTGGTAACAAGAGGTACGTCATTTATGTGTCGATTCTACCCCCATCCAGTTGTTGCAATGTTCTGTCCTATTTGGGAACCGAAGTTTATCTCTCCCCCTTTTTTTATTGAATTCTGACCTCAGTTTAGTCATGTATAGCAATTTTCTGGGTGTTAACAGCAAGGTTTGGTGCCCTTTTTAATGGATTTTTAGATTGCTAAAACCAGATTTTTTGGATGTGTTTTTATGTTGGTTATAATATGTTTTTTTGGCAGATTGCTTAAACCTGATTTTTGGTGTTGACAGATTTGACTGAAAATCTGAAATTTCTGAGTTTTGGGTTAATCAAAATCTGATTTTTTGTTTGATTTCAAAATCGGTTCCTTCTTATTAAAGATCGGTTGTTTGTTGAAATCGGGATGATTTTTAAGTTCAACTTTCAGATTTGTTTTAATTTTATTTTTTATTGAACTTGCAGATTTTTGTTACGTTGTTTTGTTTTTATGTTATGTTTTGGCGGTTTGCATTTCATCCGGCCCATCAGGCCACCATTCGGTGCCCGGAATCAAGCATCACAAGTTGACATCGGAGTTATTTCATTTCATTGGAGATGGAGTACATCGGTGTACATGGTAGATGATCCTTCTCCCAAGTTAGGTTCTTCACCGGTTTATAAAATTTTGGCATTACAACGACATGCCGGTTAGCTTCTAACTCGGTGAAGTTTACCCATCCAATATGGCTAGTCAATGACTTAGCCAAATTGGGGGAAGGATCATCGGCATGCGGGAGCGTGCCCATGCCGACGTCCGGATCGACATCCCAGGGCGTACCTGGAGGAGCCGTCCAAAAGATGGAGTTTTTACTCCTTAGTTTATTTTTTGCATTTTTGCATTTTTGTTTTTTGTTATTTGCATTTTTTTGACAAGGCCACTTGGGCCGGTTTTGAGTTCTATCAACGTTCAAAGCCGGGTTTCAATCTTCTTGGGTTGGAAGGGCCTGTCTTGAACTGTTTTGGGCCAGAAGGGCCTGCTGGACTTGTGCACCTCCATCTGTCTTGATGGTAGGGTAAGGATCTGCCCAGACAAAACAATCGGCCCGTCGTACGGATTCCGATAGGGTCCGGGACATCGCCCCTACCTAACATTGCTGAAAATGGCAGATTTCTGCACTTCTGTTGAGCTGCGAGTATGTTGCATCTTGAGCCACAAGGGGGCTGTTTTGTGCCTGTTTTGGGGTTGTCAGTTATGCCACAAAGGGGGCTGTTTGGGACCTGTTTTGGGGTCAGCTTTGATGTGCCACAAGGGGGCTGATCAGGTGGCCTTAATTTTAGGCCGAAAATAGGCCTGCACAAGGGGCATTTCTGGGCCTGATTTGGGACCGAGTTGGGGGTCTGACTATAGGTCTGATTTGGGTCTGAAATGGAGACCGGTTTGGACCTGCTAGGGGGAATCCGACTGGACCAAAAAGAGGGCCCGCCTTGGGCTGGAATGAGCTGGAGAGGAGCCTGATTTAAAGACCTGTTTGGGGGTCTGTTTGAGGGCAGATTTGGGGCCGGTTGAGGCCTGCACAAGGGGCATTTGACTGAACCGGAAGTGGACCTGCAGGGGGTCTGTTTAAAGGGTCTTCAAGTGGACTGAACAAGGGCCGAACAGAGGGGTTTTGGGCCTGTTCAGTAAGGTGCACAAGGGACCAAAACAGAGACTGTTTAGGGGGTGTTTTGGCTGGCAAAGGGTTGGCCAAGAGGGCTATTCAGGGATAGCCTTGGGTCGGTCGGTCCATTGGAGGGGGATTAAGAAGAGAAAGAAAATGAGGGGGGCTACATATTTACATAATATTCACCCACCTGTTCTTCTTCTTCTCCTTCTCTTCTTCTCCTTCCCTCCTGCAGCAGGCGCATAGCAGAGGGCAGCAGCGGAGGGACAGCAGCAGCAGGTGCACAAGGGGCAGCAGAGGGGGCAGCAGAGGTGCAAGGGGCAGTAGAGACTCCAGCTGCCTGTCGGCATCCTCCTCCTCCCTCCTTCAAGCTGGCACGCCCCCCTCCTCTTATAGAGAATGGAGGGGAGATGAAAAGCCATACCGGTTGGCAATTTCATGCCTTTTGGCCTTCCCCCGTGGAAGTTATTCCATTTAATCTCATTAAGGCTGCTTAATTGGCTGGCTAACCCTTCATCTTCCCCCTCCTTCAACTGCCCAATGGGCTGAGGTGGCAGGTGGTGCGCAGGATGAGGTGAGCTGGCAGGGGGGCTGAGGTGGCAGGTGGTGTGGCTGGGCTGTCCTCACCTGGCCGCAGGTGGGCCTGGTCCAGTTTGGGTCTGCAAATGGCCTCGGGTGGGCCTGTTTTCTGGGCCAGCAGGAGGCTGCTGTAGGCTGGTGTGCAAGGCTTTTTCATGGGCCCAATTACTTGGTTATGGGCCGGAGTGCCGGGGCTGGAGATGGGCTGCCTATTGGGCCCAAAAATTGGCTGAATTGTGGGCCTTCCGGCCTGCTCGTACTGGCCCATTCATTCCTCCTTTTTTTTTAAAAAAAAATGTACGCCAACAACGAGGTATCTAAATGGTCGTTGTGGGTTCCCAAACTGATGTTGATAATTGTTAGGTGAGTTCCTTACAATATTGAAATTTTCGTTGGTCGCTATGCCTTTTGTCACTGGGTTGGTTATGGTAAAGGTTATTTTATTAACAACTCGGGGTTTGAGATCTAATAAGTTCATGATGGGTGAGGCCCAAAGTTACATATGAATGCACCATGCCCCTTCTTAAAGTTCACTCTTGGTGGTTGAGTGATGTAAAGCTAACATATTTTTTAAAGTCGGAGTGGCGTTAATAATGATCACCTTTACTTGTTCCGGTTCCAAAATAGAATTGGTAAGCCTCTCTGCCATTGACCTCCATCAGTTAGCATATCTTATAAAATTTTCATCATTTCTCATCTTTTTGGCCATAAGGTCTGTAATGGAATAGGTTGGTCCGACCCTATCTTGGTATCCCTACAACAATTTAGCTTTAACAACATCGAAGTTACTTGCCTCCGAAGAGTCAAGCAAGTAGAACTTTTCCAAAGTTGAACCATCTTATGATCCTTCTAAATAGAAAGGCCAGGGCCCTCGGGCAAGGATTCCGGAATTGGAATCGGAATCGGAATCGGTTCCGATTCCCAGAATCGGCCGGAATCGGCCGATTCCTGGGAAGGGAATCGATTCCGGATCGGTCTGGAATCGGTTTTTTTTTTGATTTTTTTTTTCGTCAAAAAAATTCAAAAAATTCAGAAAAAAATCTAAAAAAATAGGAAATGAGTTAGAAACATTTTAAAAAATAACCAATGCATGATATCCACAAGAACACATCATACAAATACTAATGAACACCAATTGAAGACTTGAAGACTTGAAGTTAAGTACATATTCCAATTCCATTTATTCAAATATCAAAGAGTTGATACATCATCAAAAAAAATTACATCATATCAATCTACTTCTACTACCAATATCTAGGATAAAGATATGGGTTTTCCTCCTCTCCCTGCTGTGCTTCATGCTCCTCCCTCGTGCTCAATCTTGTATACTGTCCGGGACCCACTCCATATGAAAATAATGCCGATGCCATGCCATCAAGGTCAAATGGATCGGACTGCGGGACGACCGGGACGTAAGTAGAGGATGGTGGAGCTGGTGGTGTAATCCACTGCTGGTCAACCTGGCCAAATACTGGATACTGTGGTATCTGTATATAAGAATCATGTGTATCCAAATCCGGCGTGTAATACGGCTTTGGAAGCCGTGAATCAGGAGACTCAGCTGCTGCTGATGGCTGCGTCGCTGGTATGCACTCCTCGTCATCATCACCTGAGGAGTGAGAAGGAGTCTGCGTGCTGTCATCTGGGTTGACAGGACGCCTGACCTCTAACTTCCTTCTCTTTACCTCTTCAGCCATCTCTGAACTACCAGAAGGTCCGGAACCCAAAGTTTTTTTCAACTTTGTAAATCCTCCCATTTTACGTGCAGTCACCTTTGTTTTCGTTCTCCCCGACCGCGAATGGGCCGGGTAGCGGCCGCCGGGACCTGAGCGAGAGCCGAGTCGGGGCTAAAGCTGCAGTGGGTCGCTCCATAGCCGCCGGGGCGAGAAGAAGGCCTGCTCGAGCACGAGAAGTAGATGGAGGTGGAGGCGGAGCATTCTTCTCGGCTTCAACACCATCCAACTCTCCTTCGCCCGTACGCGGTCATCGGGATCAAACTCGGTGCATGATCCCTGGCTTCCCTCTCCTCTATCCAGGAGGCAAGTGCATGCTCCTCCTGAAAAATCTGATCCATGTCCACCTCCTCGGGTGGTGGTGTGGCGGAGGAATGCCTCTGCTCGTACGGGCCACCTGCGAACCGTGCAAATCGCTCCTCGCTGATCTTCTGCCGATCCTTGATGTTCTTTATGCGCAACCTCATGTTATAATGACAGAAGACCGGCTTCTCCCGGCCCGGTGCGAGGTCAACTTTGTTCCTCCTTTTGGTATGTATCAGGTTGAATGTACTCTAGTTCGTCTCACAGTGGGAGGAAGTGGTGCTCTGGCTCAGAATCCTGATACCGATGGCCGCAAGTGGATTCCATTGACTCCTGGTGTTCACCTGAACCCACCACTCAGCTACAAGAAAAACACAAAACGAGGAAAGGAAAACAATTAGCCCATCATCACCATAACTTATATGAAAAGAAAAGAAATTCCTCATCAAACTATTACTATACCAGGTGACACTTTGTCAACTGAATATTTCAGGTCAGCATCTGAGTATACGCCGACCCTCAACTTGTACTTCGCATCCGAAAAATTAAAAAAAAAAAAATTAGTTGCACAGTAATGCTAGTCCAAGGTATTTAATGAACTACAACTTCTATCTCGGCCTACATCTGTCCTGCGAGATCGGCACGGCCCGCCGGATAACTATGAGTGTACCCCGCATCACCTCGTTGTCGTTCACCACCTGGCCTGCATATTGGATGCGGGGGCTCAAATAATATCCTGCAAGATTTTATTGGTTAACATTGTGCCCTTTAAGACAATTATACAAAGAAAATAATTTTTTAACCAAGTTACTGCAACGTGGACATCGTGGTGCAAGGTCTTGTCCCATCGGTCATCAATGATCTTCCACCACTTTTTGTAACCTCTGGGATTTTTTTCTTTAATTTTCAACTTTGCCCGGTCCATAGCATCATACAACGTGCCCATCTGGTCCCTGTCATCTGAGTCTACCAACCTCAAGACAACTACCAGTGGCTCAATGATTGCCAAGTAGTAGGCAATCCTCTCCCAAAACCTCTTGTCGGTGATCGCTTCTCGGACACGACAAGAATCTCCAATTGCTCTTTCTTGTCGTACGAGTTGTCCACCGTATAGTTGTAATACTCCTCGGACCGCGCGAACCTAACCAATGCGTACTGTGCCGGTGTAAACTCTCCGGAGCAATGAAGTTCGTAGCAAATCGTGTCGGACCGGGCCTAACAAGATCGTGCCCTCTGTGTGTGATCTCGTAATATGTAGCGAGGCGGGGATGCGAATAAATAAAAGATGTGATCGTCTGCGCCTGCCTGACAAGTGTGGATACACCCTCCTCCTTGCCTATATCCTCTAATATGAGATCTATGGAATGTCTTTGCACGGGGCACCCGAGAAGATGTGCTTATCTTCTCCATCAACTTCCTCCCGGCCGCCTTATATGATGGTTCGTTGTCGGTGACAACTCGAACCACATTCTCCTCCCCCATCTCCTCCACCACTCCATCCATCGGAGAAAAAATGAAGTCGGCATTTTTTATCTTCCCGAAAGCATCTACCAACTTCAAGAATGTAGTCCCCTCGAACGGTACACCAAGAAGTTTATCATACTCCTCTTGGTGATACTGTCCACCCATCGCACGTGATTGTGCAACCCCTCTCCTTCCACACCAACTTGAACCCATCCATCCACTCCCTCGACTCCTGGACCTCCTCATCCGTGCCGGCGCCGTATATGTGTCTGCCCGGGGGCTTGCGAGCCGGTCCCGGCCTCACCCACGGCATCCACCATCGTCGGAAGTAGGGGTGGTGGTGCGTGTCTTGGGATGCCTACGTCGAGTTAAAAAAAATTGGGATCGGGCTAAAATTAAGTTTAAGTAAATAAAACATACATAATGTCGGTTTTAATTTAAAAAGTGATACTGCGTACGTAAAAACCACTTCACAATGTGGCGAACGGCTCTCTTTGCGGCCGTTTACGTTGCCTTCACCCCTTTCATTGCACTCGCTAATCCCCATCTGACCAGCACTCTGTTTCCTAAATAAATACTCGTCACTCGGTGTAAATCGAGTCTTGGTAGAAATAGAACGGCGGTATGGCTCCCTGTCTCCTGGGGTCGGGCTCTCGGTCCGGGTAGGACGAGCCGATGCCGATCGGCCCAAAGGCGGGTCAACTACGGACCCGGACCCTCTTGCTCCCCTCCTCCTCGCCCTCCTCCTCGGCCCAATGCGCGCTTGCTAGCGTGCCCAGCACGTCTTGGCTCGGAGTCCGTGGACTCGTCCTCGCTCTCTCGGCTCCGGCTCACCGCCGCCTTCCCCTTGCCTTTCCCTTTCGAGGTAGGCGAATCGCGGTCCCTCCTCCTCTCGAGTAGCTCGTCGCGCAACTCCTCCCTCTCGCTCGATTCTAACGGCCGTTGAGAGGCTCTACCTGTCGTGTATCCTCTCGTCTCCTCACTCTTCTCCCCAGGCACTTTGTCACATTTTTTTACATTCCCACCTGTTCCGGCAATATGTTGTTTCAGCCGGAACACCCCCCCGTTCATCTCCTTCCCACACCACTTGCACTGTACCCTCTTCCTGACTAGGTCTACCATATGTCCGTGCTCCTAACCCACGTCGGAAGCACGTGCTAGTGCTGCATCACCTTGATCGGCCATTGCTTAAATCTGCAAAAATTGTAAACAATGCACTAAAAATGATTAGATAACATAAAAATTGTTTTAGACGCTGTTCGGGAAACATGTAAAAATAGGCGTACGGGATATCCGGAATTTTGCCCGTGCAAAATGGACATATCCGGATAATTCAAAACTTAAACGGACTTGTTCGGACAGAAATCGTAAAGTTTAACGACACTCAAACTCGTCGGAAACGCGTAAGAATGGACGTACGAAGTTTTTGGCGAAGAAATCTTACCAAAAACCTTACAAAGATCGAAGAAGAGGTTGATTCGATGCCGATCCGAGCTTGAATCGGCGGAATCCTTTGAAGAACGAGGCTTGGAATCGCCGAATCGCCCGAATCGCCCCCAATCGCCGGAATCGGTGGAATCGGGCCGGAATCGACCCTGGATCGACGGAATCGGCCGGAATCAACGGTGGATCGACGGAATCGAGGCCGGAATCGACGGAATCGCGCCGGAATCGCGTCGGAATCGCCTGCGCCCTCTCCTTCCGCCGCGGGATCGACCGAGGGCAGGTCTGGGGGTGGATTCCGGCCCTAAAAGGGCCGGAATCGGTTCGATTCCCGGTCCAGAGTCGAACCGGGAATCGAACCGGGCCGGGTTAACCCGGCCTTCCAAAGAATCGGTCGGATCAACCGATTCCAGGCGATTCAGACCGATTCCGCGGAATTCTTCCCGGAATCGGTGCTTCCGCCGGGAATCCACCGATCTGATTCCGGAATCGGTCGGAATCGGTCCGATTCCACCGATTCCGTAATCAATGCCCTCGGGTCATTTTGCCACAACTGATTTGTAGAAAAAGTCCTTGATGTGAATAAGGGATTATTGGTCCCATTGTAACGACGGTATACTAGCATCTCAGACAAGGATTCCGGAATTGGAATCGGAATCGGCCGATTCCTGAGAAGGGAATCGATTCCGGAATCGTTTTTTTTTTGAACTTTTTTTTCGTCAAAAAAATTCAAAAAATTCAGAAAAAATTCTAAAAAAATAGGAAATATGTTAGAATTTTTTTTTAAAAATAACCAATGCATTCATCCACAGGACCACATCGAATAAATACTAATGAACTCCGATTGAAGACTTGAAGTTAAATACATATTCCAATTCCATTGATTCAAAAATCAAAGAGTTGATACATCATAAAAAAAAAATTACA
The DNA here is from genome assembly GCA_036172225.1 of Cryptocoryne crispatula var. balansae. Lineage (NCBI taxonomy): Eukaryota > Viridiplantae > Streptophyta > Magnoliopsida > Alismatales > Araceae > Cryptocoryne > Cryptocoryne crispatula. Next base: position 32,587,804 of record CM069926.1, on the reverse strand, counting down.
TCATATCAATCTACTACCAATATCCAGGATATAGATATGGGTCTTCCTCCTCTCCCTGCTGCTCGTGATGCTCCTCCTCGTGCTCAGTCTTGTATCTTGTCCGGGACCATATCCGTATGAAAATAATGCCGATGCCATGCCATCGAGGTCGTATGGATCGGACCGCGGGACGACCGGGACGTAAGCGAGAGGATGGTGGAGCTAGTGGTGTAATCCACCGCCGGTCAACCGGCCAAATCTTTGAATCTTGTGGCTCCGTAATATAAGAATGCGGTGTACGCTCATCCGGCGTATAATACGGCTTTGGAAGCCGCGTGAATCGAGAGACTCGGTTCTGGCGATGGCTGCGTCGGCGGTATGCACTCCTCGTCATCATTACCTGAGGAGTGAGAAGGAGCATGCATGCTGTCATCTGGGCTGACAGGACGCCTGACCTCTAGCTTCCTTCTCCTCACCTCTTCAGCCATCTCTGAAGTACCAGAAGGACCGGAACCCAAAGTTTTTTTCAACTTTGCAAATCCTCCCATTTTCCGTGCAGTCACCTTTGTTTTCGTTTTCCCGGACGAATGGGCCGGGTAGCGAGCCGCCGGGGACCGAGGCTGAGTAGGGCTAAAGCTGCAGTGGTCGCTCCATGTTCAGGGCGAAGAAGGCCTACTAAGCCTCGAGAAGTAGATGGAGGTGGAGCCGAGCATCCTCCTCGGCTTCAACACCATCCAACTCTCCTTCACCCCGTACGCACGGTCATCGGGATCAAACTCAACCGTACGATCCCCGGCTTCCCTCTCCTCTATCCAGAGGCAAGTGCATGCTCCTGGCCGGAATATCTCGGTCCACGTCCACCTCCTCGGTGGTGGTGTGGCGGAGGAATGCCTCTGCTCGTACGGGCCACCTACGAATCGTGCAAATCGTGCCTCGCCGATCTTCTCGTCGATCCTTGATGTTCTTTATGGGCGGCCTCGTATTTGTAATGACAGAAGACCAGCTTCTCCAGCCGGTCTGAGGTCAACCTGTTCCTCCTTTTCGTATGTATCAGGTTGAATGTACTCCAGTTCCTCTCACAATGGGAGGAACTGGTGCTCTGGCTGAGTATCCTGATACCGATGGCAGCAAGTGGATTCCATCCACTCCTGGTGTTCACCTGAACCCACCACTCAGCTGCAAGAAAAAAACAAGAAGAGAAAAGGTAAACAATTAGCCCATCATCTACCATAACTTATATGTAAAGAAAATAAAATCTTCATCAAGCTATTACTATACCAGGTGACACTTTGTCAACTGAATATTTAAGGTCATCATCTAAGTATACGCCGACCCTCATCTTATACTTCTACATCTGAAAAATTTATAAAAAAAAATATTAGTTGCCTGGTAAGGCTACTCCAAGGTATTTAATGAACTCTAACTTACTTCTATCTCAGCCTTTATCCTGTCCTGCTGAGATCGGCGCGTACGCCGAATAACCGCAAGTGTACCCCGCATCACCTCGTTGTCGTTCACCACCTGTCCTCCATATTGGATGCAGGGGTTCAAAAAATATCCTGCAAGATTTTATTAGTTAACACTGTGCATATAAGACAATTATACAGCAAAAATAATTTTTTAACTAAGTTACCTGCAGCATGGACATCGTGGTGCAAGGTCTTGTCCCATCGGTCATCTATGATCTTCCACCACTTCTTATAACCTCTCGGATTTTTTTCTTTGCTTTACAGCTTTGCCCGGCCCATGGCGTCATACAACCTGCTCATCTGGTCCCTCTCATCCGAGTCTACCAACCTCGAGACAACTACCAGTGCCTCAATGATTGCCAAGCAGTAGCCAATCCTCTCCCACCACCTCTTGTCAGTGATCTGCTTCTCAGACCTGACAAGAATCTCCAACTGCTCTTTTTTGTCATGCAGGTTGGCCACCATATAGTTGTAATACTCCTCAGACTGGGTGAACCTAACCAATGCATGCAGTCGGTGTAAACTCTCCAATGATGAAGTTTGTGGCAAATCGTGTCGGACCGGGCCTAACAAGATTGTGCCCTCTGTGTGAGATTTCATGATATGTAGGAGGCGGGGATTCGAATAAATAAAGGAACTGTTGGTCTGCGCCTGCCTGCCGAGTGTAGATACACCCTCCTTCTTGCCTATATCCTCTAATATGAGAACTATGGAATGTCTTTGCACGGGGCACCCGTAAGATGTGCTTATCTTCTCCATCAACTTCCTCCCAGCCGCCTTATATGATGGTTCGTTGTCAGTGACAACCTGAATCACATTTTCCTTCCCGATCTTCTCCACCACCCCATCCATCAGAGAAAAGATGAAGTCGGTATTTTTAATCTTCCCAGAAGCATCTACCGACTTCAAGAATGTAGTCCCCTCAGAACAGTACACCAAGAAGTTTATCATACTCCTCTTGGTGATACCTGTCCACCCATCGCACATAATTGTGCAACCCCTCTCCTTCCACACCAACTTAAACCCATCCATCCACTCCCTCAACTCCTGGACCTCCTCATCCAGGCTAGCGCCGTATATGTGTCTGCTTCCCGGGGCTTGCAAACCCGGTCCAGCCTCACCCACTGCATCCACCATCGTCCGCAAGTAGGGGCTGGTGGCTGCATGTGCTGCGATGCCTACATCAAGTTAAAAAAATTGGGATTAGGCTAAAATTAAGTTTAAGTAAATAAAACATACATAATGTCAATTTTAATTTAAAAAGTGATACCTGCATGTAAAAACAATTTCACAATGTGGCGAACGGCTCTCTTTGCAGCCGTTCCTGTTGCCTTCACCCCTTTCATTGCCTGTTTTATCCCCATCTGTCCAGCACTCTGTTTCCTAAATAAATACTCGTCACTCGGTGTAAATCGAGTGCTGGTAGAAGTGGAACGGCGGTACGGCTCCTGTCTCCTGGGGTCAGTCTCTCGGTCCCGGTCCGGGTGAGCCGATGCTGCTCGGCCCAAAGCTGGGTCAACTCTGGACCCAGACCCTCGTGCTCCCCTCCTCCCCTCCTCCTCCTCAGCAAATGCACGCTTGCTAACGTGCCTAGCACGTCTAAGCTCGGAGTCTGTGGACTCGTCCTCGCTCTCTGGCTCCGGCTCAGCTGGTGCCTTCCCCTTGCCTTTCCCTTTGGAGGTAGGCAAATCGCGGTCCCTCCTCCTCTGGAGTAGCTCGTCGTGCAACTCCTCCCTCTGCTCGATCCTAACAGCCGCTAAGAGGCTCTACCTGTCATGTAGCCTCTCATCTCCTCACTCTTCTCCCTGGGCACCTTGTCACATTTCTTGACCTTCCCACCTGTTCCGACAATATGTTGTTTCAGCCGGCACACCCCCCCTCGTTCATCTCCTTCCCACACCATTTGCACTGTACCCTCTTCCTGACTGGGTCTACCATCTGCCCGTGTTCCCAACCCACGTCGGAAGCACGTGCTGCTGCTGCATCACCTTGATCGGCCATCGCTTATATCTGCAAAAATTGTAAACAATGCACTAAAAATGATTAGATAACATAAAAATTGATTTAGACGCTGTTCGGGAAACAGACAACCCAAGTAACACACCATTCGGTATGTTTAAAGGGTTACGTATTTGCCGGAAACGGTCGTAAATTAACGTATGGGATATCCGGAATTTTTCCTGTGCAAAATGGACTTAAACGGATTGTTCAAAACTTGGACGGACTTGTTCGGTCGGAAATCACAACGTTGAACGACGCTCGGACTCGTCGTAAACGCGTAAGAATGGATGTACAAAGCTTTCGGCGAAAAAATCTTACCAAAAACCGGTCAAAGATCGAAGAAGAGGTTGATTCGATGCCGGTCCGAGCTTGAATCGGCGGAATCCCTTGAAGACCTAGCTTGGAATCGCCGGAATCGCCGCCGGAATCGGTGGAATCGGGCAGGAATCGACGGAATCGGCCGGAATCGACGCTGGATCGACGCTGAATCGCCGGAATCGCGCCGGAATCGCCTGCGCCTGCTTCTGCCGCCGCGGTATCGAGAGAATCGACCCCCGCGGGTCGATTCCGGCCCTAAAAGGGCCGGAATCGGTTCGATTCCCGGTTCGATTCCGATTTCCGGTCCAGAATCGAACCGGGAATCGAACCGGGCCGGTTGACCCGGTCTTCCGAAGGAATCGGTCGGATCGACCGATTCCACATGGAATCGCCTGGAATCGGTCGATTCATACCGATTCCGCGGAATTCTTCCCGGAATCGGTCCTTCCGCCAGGAATCGGATCGGAATCCACCGATCTGATTCCAGGATCGGTCGAATCGGACCGATTCCGCCGATTCTGCAATCTATGATCTCGGAAGGTGGTAAATGAAAAGTAAGGAGAGAAAGAAAAGATATTTCAGGGATAGCCCTCGTATCAATCAAATGCTTAAACTCTTTATACTACTCATCTATATAGTTGATCTCGTTAATCATAGCCTAATCAACGGAGGGTTTTCAGACAAGAGGAGGAGGAGGAGGAGTGGGTGCTTGGTGCATTGAAATTAGAATCGGGTAGGCCAAGGCACCTGGATAAGAAAGATATGTTAGGGATGCATCAACGGGTGAATGGGGTTGAGATGATTAGAGGAATAAACCGGTGGCCTAGAAGGAAAAAACAACATTTGGATCCAGATGATTTAGATTGGCCACCAGATGAGGATAGTTCAGGGCTACAAGCCTAATTTAAGAATGGCGATGTATGGGCACATCAGGTTGGCGGGCCACTAATTGGGGGTAGAGATATGAAGACCACATTAAGGAGGAATGTGGTCGGTAGATGACTTGCACTTGAGAATGGCTTCGATAGTTTGAAGTTGGGTGGGGTTGGCATGAGAGAATACCTCCCATAGTGAATTCGGATTGAGTGGAGGGGAAATTTGACTAGGTTTAGGGGGGAATTTCGGGTTCATTGACGGCATATATTGTATTCGGGTAGAAATAGGATTGTTCATACTCTAACCACTCATATCGTTGGTTTGTCATTCCGATAACATGTCCCGACTTTAAATTCATAAACACAAAGAAAAGAGAATGAGACAAGTAAAAGAACACACATTTCCTTTTTTTGTTTTAATTTTTGACCCTTTTTTTTGGTTTTGAATTTTTTTTGTTTGACAAAGAAATTATCAAGCAAACAAACCTCAAGCAAAGTTTTGATTTGGTTTTTTAAGTGATTTTGAGACTTTTTAGTTTTTAGTTTTTTTTTCAAACAAGTAGTAACAAAGACTTGAAATGATTGACGCAATTTTTTTTGTTTCAACATTAGGTTAATTGCTCTTTAAGAGAAATATTGTCCACTCAATAAATGGATAGGACCCTATGCTTTCACAATGTCAAGCAATCAATGGTTGTTACTCTTTTCACAATGATAGGTAATAGGTACGCCAGGTTTTGGGATAAAAGGTACAACTAACCCGATCATTGAAGAGAGAATCATTCACGTCTGGGAATTTACGGAGACCTTGGTGGAAACTACTCAGTCATTCTAAAAGGGAATCCTCGAATAGATGTGTTTGGATGTGTAGGGCCTTGGGAGGAGAGTGAGCCCCCCTTCTCGGATGACGTAAGGAACCAGGCGAACCCGAAACTCTAATGCAAACTAATGCAAAAGAAATATCGAAGGAATGAGGAGCAAGCAATAAGAAAGTAAAAACATACAATGATCAACAAGATAATATAGATATCAAGCAAGTTAACTTAACAAAGCATAAGATGAGAGGATGTCAAAGTATTGCAAGCAAGTGAACAAGACAATGAGATGAGATGATATCATGTATATGAAATCAAACTAAGATGAAAGAAAGCACTACCCTTAACTAAGCATGCTTTGAAAGTTTGCTAAAAGAAAGCTAAACTTGAGAGCAAGTAACTTAAAGACAAGCTTAACAAGGTATGAAATAAGATGATATCAAAGATGCTAAGGTAAAATAAGATGATAAGCAAAGTTAAAATCATATTGTCATGCTTTTAAAAGATCAACATGAAGTAAATAAACTTGATGGAGTGTAGATGATATTTCAAGGAAACAAACAAACATGTAAGTAAACAAATGACAATGCAAGGAAATGAAAATAGCTTATGTGGAAATCGAGATGAAAATAAATATGTTTTCAAGCGAACATTCTTAGGAAAGGTAAGAGGAACTCACTCAAGAAAAAGTCGGTCTCACTGTCATCGTCAAAATATGTGGACATGAGAATGAGTCCAGCACCAAGCAGTGATCTCTTGTTTCTTCATTGAGACCTGTAAGTGGTTTGTAGTGGTCGTCAGGAGTCGTAGGCTTCAAAGTAGAAGTAAAAGAAGGAAATGCCAATAGGGATGACCAATGTACCTTTGAATTAGGGAGATTGTGAAGGTTCGACTTCTCCTTTCTCAGCGGGCTGAAGGAAAAGAGCTTAGTAAATTCTTTTGCTTTAATCCGGTTGGTGATGTAGGGAGCTTCATCTCTGTCGGATCAACCTAAAAATATCCATAAGAAAATATAGAAACAAGTGAAAGTAATATTAGTTCTAGAGAAAGTATAGTATCATGCTCAAAATCTAGCATAAACATACAAACACTGAGAAACTAACCAGATTGAGACTATATCCCACCTATTTTTATAGGTTTAAAAATACATGATAATGTAAATACATGCTTTAATTATGTAAAACATGATGTAGATGCAAGCTGAAATTAAAGAGGATGGCAAGAAATCAGAAAGGGGGTGCAAATCCCTTAAAAACCCTTCTAGTCCTGCAGACGCCCCCTTGATGGGGGCACTAAGGTCTTCTGTGGCAGATTTTCGGCTCTTCTTTCTTGTTTCATCTCGGATTGTTGGTTGATCTCCAAACTATTGACACGGTTTCTTAAGGTAGTCATATTCTAGGGAAGGAGGGAGATTTGACCTTAGAAGTAAGGGGATTGATTATGGGGTTTCCTGAAGTTGGAGAAAAATCTGTTTTTGAAGAGGAAATATGTGGGGTTTTGAATTTTTGGAGGATGATTTCTAGATGGTTTGAAAGTTTGGGGAGGGCTTGGGGGGTTTTGAACATGCTTTGGTGACTAAGAGAGAGTGGGATGAGAGCTTGGAACCTCTAAAATATTGAAGATTAAGGTCTTTTAATAACCACAAAGGGGGCATTTCAGGAAATGAGAAAAGGTTCCGGATGTGGCAAAGCGCCCTCTTAATAGGGCACTTGCATCATGAGGTGCATTTAATGCACCATCATCACCTAAAACCATGTCAAATTTGGTGCCAAATCAATGTCAACTAAAAAGTAAGGTGCCCCACCAATTAGGTGCTTAGTGCCCTATTAGTGGGGTGCTTGGTGCCCTGTCTAAAAGGGCACTAAGCTTTAGTTGGCTGAAAACTTGTAGGATGTCCAGTTTATTTGGAAAACTTGGTTCCCTCGATAAGTACTCAAATGTACTTTATAAAAACAAGAATTATGAGCTCTCCAACTAAGATGAAATTTCGTGTCTATAGGTAAGTCTTACAGTAGATAATTTTTTTCGCAATATTTACATCAAAATTTTCTCTCTACCATAAATAACAAGCTGCAATGATGTCAAACTCAATTATTCCAGGTCAAACTGGTTGTTTGAGTGTCATAGATTGGAGAAGACATGTTGAAGAAGAAAACTTAAAAAATAAAAATAGCACCTATAAAAAAGAGTTAAAAACACGACTAAAAAAGACAAAACACTTAAGCACTAATCAGATACTTAAAAGAAAAAATTAGCACTGATTAAACATCTGAGAAAAAGACTTTTAGAATGAGAGAAAACTTAATAGAGAGTGAGGGAGCTATGATGGGAAGGAGAGGCCTCTTGGGGACCTTACGTAGGCCTCTAAGAGGCCTTGAGGGACTTAGAAAGCCCCCCCCCTCCCCCAATGACTAGGAGTAGCCGTTGGCGACCCGATTAGTCAGGTCGTAGATCAGGTCATTGGGTCGTGCAACCTGATTAGTCAAGCTAATAGGATTGTTGGCCTGAGGTCATGATCAGGCTGGTCGTGATCAAAATCGACCGAGTCAAGTGTCTTGGTCCCACCCGGTCGAGACCTTGCTTCCATTGTTGTAATAATATTTTATTATCTAAGTTTCAACACATATGGAGAACATAATGATCCATCCAATGTCTTTGTAAAAATTATTGTAACAACTTCATATTGAAAAGAGATATTATGAAAGAATACTTAATATATTACGATATATGATTGAATTATTGAACTTGTTCATATTATTAGTGAAATAGAACTTTATTTTATTACCGAGGATGATGCCTAGTTAAATGAACTATATATCAAATTGTACAAGATGAATTGATGGAAATGCTCCAAGATATTCAAAATAATCATTCTTTCGTTAGATATAATGAAGTTGAATCTTCTACCCGATATAGTGAGGAAGAATCAAATAAAAAATCCCTAAAATATTTTAAGTTACTAAAAGATGTAAAACCATCTTCATATGAAGGTTCTAAAGATGTATCAAAATTAAAATTTATTTTAAAGTTGATTCAACTAAAGTCGATAGATAGTTTCATAGGAAAATATATGGATATGATATTATTTTTATTTAAAGTAGTCTTACCTAGTAATATAAATATTCATGAACTTCAAAATATTATCAAATATTTAGGATTTAGTTATGAGGCAATTAATGCATATAATAAGGATTGTATTATTTTTTTGAATGATAGTAAAGATAAAACTGTTCATTTATAATGTAACACTCATAGATATAAAGATGATCAAAAAATAATAGTAAAAATAGCAAAAAAAAGTTTTATATTATTTTTCGTTAAAAGATAGGTTGCATCACTCATTTATATTAAAATATATAACTAAGTGGATGACATGACATAGTTAGTCATGATCTTATGCTAGTGAAATGTGTTATCATGTTAATTCTCCCACTCGAAAAAGAGTAAATGAAATATATCTAGATTTTGTGTCAGAGAAATGCAACATTCAGCTTGGGTTGGCTTTATATATCTTTTACCCTTTTGGTAACATATCTTCACGGTATAGTGTGTGGATTGTTATTACAATGCATATAATTTATCACCATGGATGTGTATGAATGTTACATTTACAATGATATCTTTTTTTTTTGAAATAACATTTACAATGATATCATTGTTAATACTTGGTCTAAAAACTCTAAAAAATAATATTGATATATTATTATAGCAGTTGGTGGAAGAGTTAAAAGACATATAAGAGATTCGATTAGAGACATGACGTTTTAAACAAAAAGAATTTTATGATGAGAGACATACTCCTATGTATGATAAATGATTTTCTAGAATATGAAAAGTTATCTAGATAGAAAATTAATAAGAAATTAACATGTCCAATTTATAATGAGGAAACAAATTATATTCAACTTGCTTAGTCGAAAACAATGCTATGTAAGACATCTTCGGTTCCAACCAATAACACATTGCTGAAAAAAGAACCAATACAAATATCTATTTGATGGTCAATAGTGTGACAAGGGAACACCAAAAATATTTTGGGAGAAAACAAAAAAATGGATATTATTAGATTTGGAAAATCATTTAAGAAATATCTTAAGAATTTAAGAAAGGATTTACCAAAGAACAAAAGTTGAAAGAAAAGAAGTATACTTTTTGAATAACTATCTTATTAGATATCTTTAATTATTCGTCATTATTTGAATGTCATGTAGAAAAATATGTGTAATAATATAATAGATATGCTTAACATATAAGAAAACTCTCAAATACTTGATTTTATTAAGAATATTTTAGTGTCAAATAATTATTGTGAGCATGGATTTTGGTAGACATGGCTATTTGTTCGGTGCTTGAATAGAAGTTACTCTTTCTTTCTCATTCCTTTTTATTCCACACACATTTTGATCTCCTAACTTTAGACTCTCGACATTACTTGGGCATCAAAGGAGTGGTTTGGGTGTGAAAGAGGGGGAGAAAAGAAGAGGAAAAGAAGAATAAAAATAAAAAATGGTGTAGAAATTGTGAAGTGTGGTGTTTGCGATCGCCAGGTGCTGTGAGCTCCTAATGAGAAGAAGGAATGAAAACATTCAAAAGTTTCACCATGTATACCTTAACAGGGAGATGTACTTGATGTCGTGGGTTCCAACTTCCTATTCTTTGGCCGACTGAAAAGAAGAAGGTTGAGAGATTCCTTAGGTTATCACAAACTCATCACATATAGGGTTACTTCGGTACTTTAGATTTTTGGAATAAAGGTACAACCTACCCAATTCATAGAGAGGAATCTCCCATGTCTGGGGACTTACGGAGGCTTTGGTGGAAACAAACCTGATCGACCGAAGAGTGATGGGGACATATTTTGGTAATTTTAGAGTTTTCTTTTATTTGTGTCCCTGCGAGGACAAGTCTGTAAATATTAAGTCTTAGAGGGTTTTTTTTAATTAGTCATCTCCTCCCTCTTTAAAAGAGGACCTGATGTACATGGAAACCAAGTGGAATACATTGAATTTTTGGAGCCTGGGCGTTCTCCCGTGCGCAGGGGCGCTGCCCCGTCCATCCTCTTCCACCCCGGCCAGTGAGGGCCGCCTTCTTCTTCACCTCCGGGAAGATATCCCGGCTTATCACTTCCACCCTCCGGACCTAGCAGGTGGCCAGTCTACCTCTCTTCCCCACCCTCTGGCCTCCGTGCCATTCTTCCTCCCTTCCTCTTCTCGGTTCATCATCGTCGTCATCACGACGGGTTACTATTCAGAGCTGATCGACGGCCACGACAGGCCGGATCCAACTCCCCCGGCTTCGTACGTGTGAAGACGGCAAAGGAAGAAGAAGAAGACGGTGAAGAAGCGTGCGGGAGAGGTAGATCTGGCTATCCCCGGATCTGCCTTATTCCCGTGCGACGTCATCCTCCGGCAATCGGCAGCAGCGGCACCCCCATGGAAGGCGGCATCTGCCCCTGCTCCGCCTCCGTCTGCCTGCGTGAGGTTGATGGCTGGACAGCGCCGTGGACGGCCGAAGATGGGCGCACGAGATCGCCGGCGCCTGCTCCCCACTCCGCCGTCTGCGCGCGGCATCGGCCGGACGGACGAGCGACGCGGGCGGGCGAGGCCGACGCGCTCGCCTCTTTTGTCGCGGTCCGCAACCTCGCGGAACCGCCGCGATGCCGCCACGTCGACGGGCGGTCGACGGCGCGGGATCAGCCACGCGACCACCGGCCAGCTCCCCCCCTCCGCGCGCCACGATTCCCCGCCCGGTGCACACGCGCGCGGACACAATCCCACGAGCGAACGCGCTCGGCTCGCGGCCAGACCGGTTCGCGGTCCAGACCGGCCAACCGGCCGGTTCTGCCGGCTCCAGACCCGGTTCACGCCGGTTCAGCGCCTGAACCGGCCGGTTCAGGGCATTTTGAGCCGGTTTGGACCGGTTCAGACTTGTTTCGACCGGTTCGAGGCCAGTTTGCCCTATTTTGAGTTTGTTTAGGTACTTTAGTGGCGATTAGCGCCGGTTCGTTTCGTTTTCGGTCTGTTTAGCCCGGTATAGCCGGTTTGTCCTGCATTAAAGAGGAATTTCAAAGAAGAGAGGTCGGTAATCACCAAGAGGTTGTGTTGGAAGGTGAAGGTATGTTGAGAGAGTGAGCCCTTACCTTGGATGCTCGTTGGACAAGTTAGGTACCCAATTCAATTCTAATACAAAAGGATGAAGAACAATCAATCTATCTAAGCATGAGATGGCATGAATATCATAATGGAATAAGCAATTCTAAAAATCAAATGCATGAACCAGATAAAAATAGAATGACAATGTAAGCAACTAGTAAAATAAGGATTGGTTCGCGTGGGAATTGGTTAATAAATGCAATAAATAAAGCGTGGTCCATGCGAGGACCAATCTAGGAATGAAAGGACAGCAAGGTTCACGTGGGAACCAATCTGAAAAGGTTTGGTATATGTGGGAACCGAGTTGGAAAAGACAAAAGGGTTCATGCGGATACCAGTTTAGAAGGGGAAAGGGATGGTTTGCATGGAGACCGGATGATAAATGCAAAATAGGACCAATCTAAAAGTGAAAAGATAGTAAGGTCCACATGGGGACTGATTTGAAAAAGTTTGGTTCACTAAAGAATCAAGTTGGAAAAGGAAAAAGGTTCACATGAGAATCGGTTTAGAAGGGGAAAAGGGGTGGTTCACATGGGAAGCAGATGATAAGTGCAAAAAGGAAGGTGGGGTCCACACAGGGACCTATCTAAAAGTGAAAAGATAGTAAGATCCACGTAGGGACCGATCTAAAAAATTTTGGTTCACACAAGAATTGAGTTGGAAAAGACAATAGGGTTCACACGAGAACCACTTTAGAAGGGGAAAAGGGGTGGTTTGCATGGGAAATAGATGATAAGTGTAAAAGAGGAAAGTTGGGACCACACGGGGACCAATCTGAAAGTGAAAAGACAGCAAGGTCCAAGCAGGTGTCAACTTTGAAAATGGGATCCAGGTTGGCACCTTAGAAAATTGAACGAGGGAGGAAATTCTCATATCAGCCCACACTCACATTGATCTCCAAACTTTCGGCCCTCAGCGTCACTCAAGCACCAAAGAGATGGTTCGGGTCGTGTGGGAGGAAAATGAGGAAAATAAAAACAAAAAGGGGTAAAAGGAAGAGTAGGGGATGGATGTAAAAGATGTGATCGCTAGGAGCCGTGGGCTCTGAAATGTAATTAAAAAAAGTGCGGAGTATGCAAGGGATGTGACCTTGTTTACCTTAGCATGGAGATGTGAATGTAGGTTTAACCTTCTTCTCCATTCGGCCAATAAAGAAGAGTCTTTAACCACCGCTTGCTTGATGTATCTGTGCAATTGGATCTTCTGGGAAAAGGTCGAAAATTGTCTAAGAACTCTGGGGACAGAAAGTGCAAATTTAAGGATTGCTTACGCGATGTCAATGCAAATAGTGCTACCAGCACCACGGAAGTTGGAATGTATTGATTCCTACTGGAAATGTCAGAATTGATAACTGTTTGTTGGAGATGAAAGATAACTTGAAAGGAACACTTCTTATGAAGGAGGTTTAGCGGGAATAATCCTATGGAAGTCTGTGGAAGCCAAATAATAGTGAACTTCAAGATGGAGCACCGATCAAAATTCTCTCTCTGTTTGGACCAACTTCTTGTACTAGGACGAGCGGAGGATGATTGGAGGAGTTTGGGATGAGTCTTGAGAAACTGGAGGATGAGGATTGTCACACTAGGTCGTTCAAATAAGCCTCCCTTTGTAGAGGATGTGAAACAAGTAAAAGAGTAGCAAGTTTTGATATCTATGGCCATAAGTTGGATTGTTGCCATTTGATGGTGCTATTTTTCACCATGAAGTTTCTAGACACTTACCGAAATGATCTAGAGACATAAAAAATCATAGATTACCTTCCCTATGTTTGAAATAGGTCTCCACTTAAAGAGGAAATACATCTAGTTTAAAAATAACAAGTTTTGATATACATGACCATAGCTTGAATTGCTGTCATTTGATGATGTTAATTTTCACCATGAAACTTCTAAACACCTACTCAAATGATATATAGGAGGAAGAAAGAAGGGGAGGTTGTGACTTGGGTCAAGGCTGTGCCCAATGGGCTAGGTATGCATGTCAATGGTCTAGATCGGGGGCATGTGCGGACAGAATGGCGCGATTGACTTCCAAAGGACACTGTGGACACACGGCAGATCAAAGTTCAATATCATTTGTTGCAAATAAAAGTTGATGAGTTGAGGAAGCACCTCCCCCAATCAAATCAGGTAGAAAGCTCTGTTTATTTTATGCATGGATGTTGAAAGATAGATGGTGGCAATCGAAAAGAACTGGTGGCAACTAGAAAGATGTGGCCTAACTTAGAATGCATTCAGTGTCTTAAAAACTTGATTATAACCTTCAATGATTGATCATCAAGCATTGGTCATTGAGCCAGTTACGGCCCTCACTCAGTAGATATGACTTTATTTGGAAATTTGTAACTCATTCTCAAATGACTCGACAACCTCCTAATTTGCCCCCGAAACCATCGGCTCATCTCCAAAAGGTGGTTTCAGTTTGATTTCTAATAGTCCAATAAGGGATATCACACATAGAATAAAAGTCTTTAACTTTGAATTAGGCTAATTTGGTGTGTCCATAGTAGGGACTGATCCAAAAATGTTTGGCTCATGCAGGAACCAAGTTGGAAAAGACAAAAGGGTTCACATGGGAACATGTTTAGAAGGGGAAAAGGGGTGGTTTGCACAGGACCAGATGATAAATACAAAAAGAAAAGTGGGGTCTATGCGAGGATCAATATGAAAGTGGAAAGATAGCAAAGTCAACGTGGGGACCAATTTGAAAGTGGTTGGTTTATATGGGAATTGAATTAAAAGAGAAGGTGGTTCATGTAAGAATCAATTTTAGAAAGAAAGGGGTGGTCCACGGAGAACTAGTTGGAGAATGACAAAAATAGAAAGAGGGGTCATGCAAGATTAATCTGATAGTATATAGGATAAGAGAGTGGTTCACATAAAAACTGAACTGAAAAGTGCAAGAGAAGGGATAATTCACGTAGGAACTGGAGTGAAAAGAAAAGTAGTTGTCTAGAAACATCAAGCAAACCTGGTTGAGAACATTAGTTGTCCTACCGTAGTCATCAAAAGTTATCGACACTAGGAATAGGTTGACACCTCAGATCTTAAAAGGACTTACCCCACCCACACTCACCTTGATCCTCGAACATTCGGCTCTCGGTGTCACTTGGCACAAGAGGGATGGTATAGGTCGTATGGGTGGTAAAAGAAAGGAAGAAAATAAAATAAAGAAGAAGAAAAGGAGGGGTAAGGATGTAAAAATAATGCTATATTTTTAGAGAAATCTTAGATCTAAGAGAAACCTTCCATACTCACCTTGATACCCGAACGTTCGGCCCTCGGCGTCACTCAGGCATTGGAGAGACAGTTTAGGTCATGTGAGAGGAGATTGAAAATAGAAAATAAAAGAGATAGACAAAGAATAGGGGAGGCGATGGTCGTGCGTACCTTGTTGCGGAGAGATGTGTATACAGGTTCAAACTTCTCCTTTTACAGCAGGCCGAGGAAGAAGAGTCCTTAATCTAGTTTGCTTATGTTTATGTGCAACTTAAAAAATGATAAAACATGTGAAAGACAAGATTAGAACTCGGTGAAGTGTATGATTTGTAGAAATAATAATATAATAATGGCAATTGGAAATGAACTTACCAATTTTGGGGCTAACCCTAACCTTTTCTTGAATTCTTATCAGATTAATATGACACAAATAGAATATAGAAATTGATGCAAACGTGATGAAGTATGGTAAGAGTATGAGTTTGGAAGAAAAGAAGTAAATCTAAGTTGATTTGGTGAAGAAACGATGAAGTTAGGTGTCGATGTAGATGCCTGGTCCAAAACTATAATTTGACAGTGCAACTTCGCTATGGTGCTTGCCATAGACACCACCGAAATTACAATCTACCTCTGTTTGTTGAAAACGAAAGGAGATAGGATATGGAAGAATTTTTCTTCGGATGGATCAACTGGCACATACTCTGATGCTTTTGTAAAAGTTGATGAAAAGTAGCAACACTGGTGGGTGCAAACCAATCTTTCTCTCTCTAAAAATTACTAGAGCTCAAGAAGTGGATGTGGCGATGTGTTGGTGATTCTTCTAGACATCTCTTTAACCTCCTAGACATCTGAAAGTCGTTCAAATTTATAGAGGAGTGAAAATACAACAAATGAGGAAAGTTAGTCCTATGTGCCCCCACCCTGAGGTGCATAGACCTTAGGCAAGATCTTCTCTGAGATAGGCCTAAGAGATCCGTCTTTTGATTAAGGCAATGAAGATGGTCCCATGTGCCCCCACCTAGGGCGTATGTACCTAGGGCAAGATTTGATATGATTCATCTTGATATCAAGATCCAACTGAAATAGGAGGGGTCCACGCACCCCTAGGCAAGGGCTCATGTGCCCTTGACCTAGGGCACATGAAAAATAGCAATAAAACATTCCATTTTTCATCTCCGGCAAAGATTGGATGAAGATTCAGATCGATTCGGGTTGAAAATCAGAAACGACAACTAGGGGTGAATGCACCCCCTAATGGGGTCACATGGCCATGCACCCTCAAAGGGGGGGCTCATGCGCCCCAGATGGTGGCTCGTGCCCACTCTAAGCAATTTGGTAAAAAATGTGTCTGAACTCTGAAGGCATTGGAAAAGACTTGGCATAGATTCTAAGTGATGAAAACTCAAATATTACTCATTGAGCAAAAGCTTTTAGCTCTAAACTAAGCCAACTTTGCATATCTGTAATTACCTTCCTCTCTTCTTTATTTTATCCTTCTTTTTTATTTCTTTTTTCTTTCTCCCACACAAACCGAACCGTCTCACTAGTGTCCTAGTGATGTCGAGGACCGAAAGTTTGAGGACCAACATAGTGTAGGAGGGTGAGTGGAGGTTGGCTTGGGGACCGAATCAATAGTGCCCATTTTGGTTGTTGTCATAGCATTTGACGATCTTTGATGACTTAGATTTAGATTTGTATCTGCCATTCTTTTCTTTTCCTCTCTTCTTAGTTCTTTTGCCATGAGGTTTCTACATATGCGTATTCAACTCTTTCAAGTTTAAAGATGACTTGACATTTACATGTATATCGAAGTGTCAATGAAACCTTCGTATGCATGTGTTAAAGAACCCAAAAGAATAATGGCCTAATTTTCATCCTCGATTTTAATATCAATATGTTTCATATCCATAACAATGATGTAAAATGTGAACAACCTCTACTTAAGATACAACCAATTGGTAAGAAATTTCATCATGTACTTTATTTCCAATTTGAGCCACAATTTCTTTTCGGAGTATCCTCGTCAGTGACCTCATGTAATATGTCATTTGACAGACTGAGACAAATTACTCTAAGACCCGCTCTAAATATTTTTCTTTGTTGGTATCCTTCTAATCTTCTGGTAAAGCATCTTTACCTTTTAACACCTTGCTTAGTCCCTATTGCACCAACATAGATTGCATCTTTAACTACCATTCGTTGAGGCCATTTGTCTTCCCATTAAACACCTAAACATCAAACTTCATCACCAATGCAGACTTGACAGCCATCACACAGATCAAACTAAACCGGGCTCTAACACTAGTTTGTTGTATTGAGTGGAATAAAACACTAACATTGACAAAAAGAGTTACATCTCAGATATTGACTTACAAATAGAGATAGAAGAAGTAACAAAACACACCACAAGAAGATAGGGATTTAACATGGTTTGGCAAGGCAATGCGCCTTCCTACATCTACGGGCAACGATGATCAAAAGCTTATCTAAATCCGAAGAAAATATATGGAGTAGCACTCTCTCTAAGAGTGACAAATACTCTTTCCAAGCTCTCAAATAAACAGGATTTCTCTCCACTCATAGCACCCACGTATAAACCCATGGTTATGCCTCCACATTCCTTGCATATCTTACATGAGGAAATGCTCTGTGTCACCACTTGAAGCATGTCTCTTCCACGCCATTCAATTGCATGCATATCTAGGAAAAGACATGGGTGTCAATGTCAAAGATCGGGCTAGCACCTCAGATATGAAAGAAACTACCCACACTCACTTTGATTCCCAAATATTTAGCCCTCGACGACACTTAAGGGCTGGAGAGATGATTCGGGTCATGTGAGAGGAGATAAAGAAAGAAATTAAAAATGAGATAGAAGATGATTAAAGGGGGGTGGAGATGAAGATAACGTGGTCGTTAGGAGCTGCGAGTGCCAAAATTAAATGAAATTAAGTGTAAAGTGCTTTAGGGATGGCCATGTGTACCTTAACGGGGGGAGATGTGTGTGAGTTCCAACTATTCCTTCTTTAACTAACCGAGGAAGAAGAGACCTTAACCAATTTAACTATGTTCATGTGCAACTAAAAGATAACAAATAAGTGAAGAGATTGATTAGAATTAAATGGTGCATAGTAAATTCAAACAAAATGACATAAAAATGACAATCGGGTTAGAATTGATCAGATTCAAGGTTAATTATAACCTATTTTTTGGTATTTTTGGAGTATGAGATGATGCAAAAGTAAGTAAAAATGATGTTAAATGAATTAAATATAAAATTGGAAGTGAAAGATATCAAATCTGGGCAAAATCAGGGAATAAATAGGGTTTTTGGCTCCACATACCCCCACTTGAGGGAGTGCTGAGCTACGAAAGATAGAAGGTCAGAATTTAAGTGCTGACCTGCGAGTGCCAAAATTAAATGAAATTAAGTGTAAAGTGCTTTAGGGATGGCCATGTATACTTTAACGTGTGGAGATGTGTGTAAGTTCCAACTTCTCCTTTTTTGACTAACCAAGGAAGAAGAGACCTTAACCAGTTTACTTATGTTCCCATGCAACTAAAAGATAACAAATAAGTAAAGAGATTGATTAGAACTAAATGGTGCATAGTAAATTCAAAGAAAATGACATAAAAATGACAATCGGGTTAGAATTGATCAGATTCAGGGTTAATTATAACCTATTTTTTGGTATTTTTGGAGTATGAGATGATGCAAAAGTAAGTAAAAATGATGTTAAATAAATTAAATATAAAATTGGAAGTGAAAGAAATCAAATTTAAGTAAAATAAGGGAATAAATAAGGTTTTTGGCTCCATGTACCCCCACTTGAGGGAGTGCTAAGATATGGAAGATAGAAGGTCAGAATTTAAGTGCTGACTTGCGAGTGCTAAAATTAAATGAAATTAAGTGTAAAGTGCTTTAAGGATGGCCATGTGTACCTTAACGTGGGGAGATATGTGTGAGTTCCAACTATTCCTTCTCAAACTAACCGAGGAAGAAGAGACCTTAACCAGTTTAACTGTGTTCATGTGCCACTAAAAGATAACAAATAAGTGAAGAGATTGATTAGAACTAAATGGTGCATAGTAAATTCAAACAAAATGACATAAAAATGACAATCGGGTTAGAATTGATCAAATTCAGGGTTAATTATAACCTATTTTTTGGTATTTTTAGAGTATGAGAGGATGCAAAAGTAAGTAAAAATGATGTTAAGTGAATTAAATATAAAATTGGAAGTGAAAGAAATCAAATTTAGGCAAAATCAGGGAATAAATAGGGTTTTTGGCTCCACGTACCCCCACTTGAGGGAGTGTTGAGCTACGGAAGATAGGAGGTCAGAATTTAAGTGCTGACCTGCGAGTGCCAAAATTAAATGAAATTAAGTGTAAAGTGCTTTAGGGATGGCCATGTATACTTTAACGTGAGGAGATATGTGTAAGTTCCAACTTTTCCTTCTTTGACTAATCGAGAAAGAAGAGACCTTAACCAGTTTACTTATGTTCCTATGCAACTAAAAGATAACAAATAAGTAAAGAGATTGATTAGAACTAAATGGTGCATAGTAAATTCAAAGAAAATGACATAAAAATGACAATCGAGTTAGAATTGATCGTATTCAGGGTTTAGTATAACCTATTTTTTGGTATTTTTGGAGTATGAGATGATGCAAAAGTAAGTAAAAATGATGTTAAATGAATTAAATATAAAATTGGAAGTGAAAGAAATCAAATCTGGGCAAAATCGTGGAATAAATAGGGTTTTTGGCTCCACGTACCCCAACTCGAGGGAGTCTTGAGCTACGGAAGATAGAAGGTCGAATTTAAGTGCTAACTTGCGAGTGCCAAAATTAAATGAAATTATGTGTACAGTGCTTTAGGGATGGCCGTGTGTACTTTAATGTGAGGAGATGTGAGTAAGTTCCAACTTCTCTTTAGTTGACTAACCAAGGAAGAAGAGACCTTAACCAGTTTACTTATGTTCCCGTACGCAACTAAAAGATAACAAATAAGTAAAGAGATTGATTAGAACTAAATGGTGCATAGTAAATTCAAAGAAAATGACATAAAAATGACAATCGGGTTAGAATTGATCAGATTCAGGGTTAATTATAACCTATTTTTTGGTATTTTTGGAGTATGAGATGATGCAAAAGTAAGTAAAAATGATGTTAAATAAATTAAATATAAAATTGGAAGTGAAAGAAATCAAATTTAAGTAAACTAAGGGAATAAATAAGGTTTTTGGCTCCATGTACCCCCAACGAGGGAGTGCTAAGCTATGGAAGATAGAAGGTCGAATTTAAGTGCCGACTTGCGAGTCTTAAAATTAAATGAAATTAAGTGTAAAGTGCTTTAAGGATGGCCATGTGTACCTTAACGTGGGGAGATATGTGTGAGATCCAACTATTCCTTCTCTAACTAACCGAGGAAGAAGAGACCTTAACCGGTTTAATCGTGTTCGTATGCCACTAAAAGACAACAAATAAGAGAAGAGATTGATTAGAACTAAATGGTGCATAGTAAATTCAAACAAAATGACATAAAAATGACAATCGAATTAGAATTGCTCAAATTCAGGGTTAATTATAACCTATTTTTTGGTATTTTTAGAGTATGAGAGGATGCAAAAGTAAGTAAAAATGATGTTAAGTGAATTAAATATAAAATTGGAAGTGAAAGAAATCAAATTTAGGCAAAATCAGGGAATAAATAGGGTTTTTGGCTCCACGTACCCCCACTTCGAGGGAGTCTTGAGCTACGGAAGATAGGAGGTCGAATTTAAGTGCTGACTGCGAGTGCCAAAATTAAATGAAATTAAGTGTAAAGTGCTTTAGAGATGGCCATGTATACTTTAACGTGAGGAGATATGTGTAAGTTCCAACTTTTCCTTCTTTGACTAACCGAGAAAGAAGAGACCTTAACCAGTTTACTTATGTTCCTATGCAACTGAAAGATAACAAATAAGTAAAGAGATTGATTAGAACTAAATGGTGCATAGTAAATTCAAAGAAAATGACATAAAAATGACAATCGAGTTAGAATTGATCAGATTCAGGGTTAAATATAACCTATTTTTTGGTATTTTTGGAGTATGAGATGATGCAAAAGTAAGTAAAAATGATGTTAAATGAATTAAATATAAAATTGGAAGTGAAAGAAATCAAATCTGGGCAAAATCGTGGAATAAATAGGGTTTTTGGCTCCACGTACCCCCACTTCGAGGGAGTCTTTGAGCTACGGAAGATAGAAGGTCAGAATTTAAGTGCTAACTTGCGAGTGCCAAAATTAAATGAAATTAAGTGTAAAGTGCTTTAGGGATGGCCATGTGTACTTTAACGTGAGGAGATGTGTGTAAGTTCCAACTTCTCCTTTTTTGACTAACCAAGGAAGAAGAGACCTTAACCAGTTTACTTATGTTCCCGTACAACTAAAAGATAACAAATAAGTAAAGAGATTGATTAGAACTAAATGGTGCATAGTAAATTCAAAGAAAATGACATAAAAATGACAATCGGGTTAGAATTGATCAGATTCAGGGTTAATTATAACCTATTTTTTGGTATTTTTGGAGTATGAGATGATGCAAAAGTAAGTAAAAATGATGTTAAATAAATTAAATATAAAATTGGAAGTGAAAGAAATCAAATTTAAGTAAACTAAGGGAATAAATAAGGTTTTTGGCTCCATGTACCCCCACGAGGGAGTGCTAAGCTATGGAAGATAGAAGGTCGAATTTAAGTGCCGACTTGCGAGTGCTAAAATTAAATGAAATTAAGTGTAAAGTGCTTTAAGGATGGCCATGTGTACCTTAACGTGGGGAGATATGTGTGAGATCCAACTATTCCTTCTCTAACTAACCGAGGAAGAAGAGACCTTAACCGGTTAATCGTGTTCGTGTGCCACTAAAAGATAACAAATAAGTGAAGAGATTGATTAGAACTAAATGGTGCATAGTAAATTCAAACAAAATGACATAAAAATGACAATCGTGTTAGAATTGATCAAATTCAGGGTTAATTATAACCTATTTTTTGGTATTTTTAGAGTATGAGAGGATGCAAAAGTAAGTAAAAATGATGTTAAGTGAATTAAATATAAAATTGGAAGTGAAAGAAATCAAATTTAGGCAAAATCAGGGAATAAATAGGGTTTTTGGCTCCACGTACCCCCACTTGAGGGAGTGTTGAGCTACGGAAGATAGGAGGTCAGAATTTAAGTGCTGACCTGCGAGTGCCAAAATTAAATGAAATTAAGTGTAAAGTGCTTTAGGGATGGCCATGTATACTTTAACGTGAGGAGATATGTGTAAGTTCCAACTTTTCCTTCTTTGACTAACCGAGAAAGAAGAGACCTTAACCAGTTTACTTATGGTCCTATGCAATCGAAAGATAACAAATAAGTAAAGAGATTGATTAGAACTAAATGGTGCATAGTAAATTCAAAGAAAATGACATAAAAATGACAATCGAGTTAGAATTGATCAGATTCAGGGTTAAATATAACCTATTTTTTGGTATTTTTGGAGTATGAGATGATGCAAAAGTAAGTAAAAATGATGTTAAATGAATTAAATATAAAATTGGAAGTGAAAGAAATCAAATCTGGGCAAAATCGTGGAATAAATAGGGTTTTTGGCTCCACGTACCCCCACTTGAGGGAGTGCTGAGCTACGGAAGATAGAAGGTCAGAATTTAAGTGCTAACTTGCGAGTGCCAAAATTAAATGAAATTAAGTGTAAAGTGCTTTAGGGATGGCCATGTGTACTTTAACGTGAGGAGATGTGTGTAAGTTCCAACTTCTCCTTTTTTGACTAACCAAGGAAGAAGAGACCTTAACCAGTTTACTTATGTTCCCGTACAACTAAAAGATAACAAATAAGTAAAGAGATTGATTAACTAAATGGTGCATAGTAAATTCAAAGAAAATGACATAAAAATGACAATCGGGTTAGAATTGATCGTATTCAGGGTTAATTATAACCTATTTTTTGGAATTTTTGGAGTATGAGATGATGGAAAAGTAAGTAAAAGTGATGTTAAATAAATTAAATATAAAATTGGAAGTGAAAGAAATCAAATTTAAGTAAACTAAGGGAATAAATAAGGTTTTTGGCTCCACGTACCCCCACTTCGAGGGAGTGCTAAGCTATGGAAGATAGAAGGTCAGAATTTAAGTGCTGACTTGCGAGTGCTAAAATTAAATGAAATTAAGTGTAAAGTGCTTTAAGGATGGCCATGTGTACCTTAACGTGGGGAGATATGTGTGAGATCCAACTATTCCTTCTCTAACTAACCGAGGAAGAAGAGACCTTAACCAGTTTAATCGTGTTCATGTGCCACTAAAAGATAACAAATAAGTGAAGAGATTGATTAGAACTAAATGGTGCATAGTAAATTCAAACAAAATGACATAAAAATGACAATCGGGTTAGAATTGATCAAATTCAGGGTTAATTATAACCTATTTTTTGGTATTTTTAGAGTATGAGAGGATGCAAAAGTAAGTAAAAATGATGTTAAGTGAATTAAATATAAAATTGGAAGTGAAAGAAATCAAATTTAGGCAAAATCAGGGAATAAATAGGGTTTTTGGCTCCACGTACCCCCACTTGAGGGAGTGCTGAGCTACGGAAGATAGGAGGTCAGAATTTAAGTGCTGACCTGCGAGTGCCAAAATTAAATGAAATTAAGTGTAAAGTGCTTTAGGGATGGCCATGTATACTTTAACGTTAGGAGATATGTGTAAGTTCCAACTTTTCCTTCTTTGACTAACCGAGAAAGAAGAGACCTTAACCAGTTTACTTATGTTCCTATGCAACTAAAAGATAACAAATAAGTAAAGAGATTGATTAGAACTAAATGGTGCATAGTAAATTCAAAGAAAATGACATAAAAATGACAATCGAGTTAGAATTGATCAGATTCAGGGTTAAATATAACCTATTTTTTGGTATTTTTGGAGTATGAGATGATGCAAAAGTAAGTAAAAATGATGTTAAATGAATTAAATATAAAATTGGAAGTGAAAGAAATCAAATCTGGGCAAAATCGTGGAATAAATAGGGTTTTTGGCTCCACGTACCCCCACTTCAGGGAGTGCTGAGCTACGGAAGATAGAAGGTCAGAATTTAAGTGCTAACTTGCGAGTGCCAAAATTAAATGAAATTAAGTGTAAAGTGCTTTAGGGATGGCCATGTATACTTTAACGTGAGGAGATGTGTGTAAGTTCCAACTTCTCCTTTTTGACTAACCAAGGAAGAAGAGACCTTAACCGGTTTACTTATGTTCCCATGCAACTAAAAGATAACAAATAAGTAAAGAGATTGATTAACTAAATGGTGCATAGTAAATTCAAAGAAAATGACATAAAAATGACAATCGGGTTAGAATTGATCGTATTCGGGGTTAATTATAACCTATTTTTTGGTATTTTTGGAGTATGAGATGATGCGAAAGTAAGTAAAAATGATGTTAAATAAATTAAATATAAAATTGGAAGTGAAAGAAATCAAATTTAAGTAAACTAAGGGAATAAATAAGGTTTTTGGCTCCATGTACCCCCACTTGAGGGAGTGCTAAGCTATGGAAGATAGAAGGTCAGAATTTAAGTGCTGACTTGCGAGTGCTAAAATTAAATGAAATTAAGTGTAAAGTGCTTTAAGGATGGCCATGTGTACCTTAACGTAGGAGATATGTGTGAGATCCAACTATTCCTTCTCTAACTAACCGAGGAAGAAGAGACCTTAACCAGTTTAACTGTGTTCATGTGCCACTAAAAGATAACAAATAAGTGAAGAGATTGATTAGAACTAAATGGTGCATAGTAAATTCAAACAAAATGACATAAAAATGACAATCGGGTTAGAATTGATCAAATTCAGGGTTAATTATAACCTATTTTTTGGTATTTTTAGAGTATGAGAGGATGCAAAAGTAAGTAAAAATGATGTTAAGTGAATTAAATATAAAATTGGAAGTGAAAGAAATCAAATTTAGGCAAAATCAGGGAATAAATAGGGTTTTTGGCTCCACGTACCCCCACTTCGAGGGAGTCTTGAGCTACGGAAGATAGGAGGTCGAATTTAAGTGCTGACCTGCGAGTGCCAAAATTAAATGAAATTAAGTGTAAAGTGCTTTAGGGATGGCCATGTATACTTTAACGTGAGGAGATATGTGTAAGTTCCAACTTTTCCTTCTTTGACTAACCGAGAAAGAAGAGACCTTAACCAGTTTACTTATGTTCCTATGCAACTAAAAGATAACAAATAAGTAAAGAGATTGATTAGAACTAAATGGTGCATAGTAAATTCAAAGAAAATGACATAAAAATGACAATCGAGTTAGAATTGATCAGATTCATGGTTAAATATAACCTATTTTTTGGTATTTTTGGAGTATGAGATGATGCAAAAGTAAGTAAAAATGATGTTAAATGAATTAAATATAAAATTGGAAGTGAAAGAAATCAAATCTGGGCAAAATCGTGGAATAAATAGGGTTTTTGGCTCCACGTACCCCCACTTGAGGGAGTCTTTGAGCTACGGAAGATAGAAGGTCGAATTTAAGTGCTAACTTGCGAGTGCCAAAATTAAATGAAATTAAGTGTAAAGTGCTTTAGGGATGGCCATGTGTACTTTAACGTGAGGAGATGTGTGTAAGTTCCAACTTCTCCTTTTTGACTAACCAAGGAAGAAGAGACCTTAACCGGTTTACTTATGTTCCCGTACGCAACTAAAAGATAACAAATAAGTAAAGAGATTGATTAGAACTAAATGGTGCATAGTAAATTCAAAGAAAATGACATAAAAATGACAATCGGGTTAGAATTGATCGTATTCAGGGTTAATTATAACCTATTTTTTGGTATTTTTGGAGTATGAGATGATGCAAAAGTAAGTAAAAATGATGTTAAATAAATTAAATATAAAATTGGAAGTGAAAGAAATCAAATTTAAGTAAACTAAGGGAATAAATAAGGTTTTTGGCTCCATGTACCCCCACTTGAGGGAGTGCTAAGCTATGGAAGATAGAAGGTCAGAATTTAAGTGCTGACTTGCGAGTGCTAAAATTAAATGAAATTAAGTGTAAAGTGCTTTAAGGATGGCCATGTGTACCCTAACGTGGGGAGATATGTGTGAGATCCAACTATTCCTTCTCTAACTAACCGAGGAAGAAGAGACCTTAACCGGTTCTTAATCGTGTTCATGTGCCACTAAAAGATAACAAATAAGTGAAGAGATTGATTAGAACTAAATGGTGCATAGTAAATTCAAACAAAATGACATAAAAATGACAATCGGGTTAGAATTGATCAAATTCAGGGTTAATTATAACCTATTTTTTGGTATTTTTAGAGTATGAGAGGATGCAAAAGTAAGTAAAAATGATGTTAAGTGAATTAAATATAAAATTGGAAGTGAAAGAAATCAAATTTAGGCAAAATCAGGGAATAAATAGGGTTTTTGGCTCCACGTACCCCCACTTGAGGGAGTGCTGAGCTACGGAAGATAGGAGGTCAGAATTTAAGTGCTGACCTGCGAGTGCCAAAATTAAATGAAATTAAGTGTAAAGTGCTTTAGGGATGGCCATGTATACTTTAACGTGAGGAGATATGTGTAAGTTCCAACTTTTCCTTCTTTGACTAACCGAGAAAGAAGAGACCTTAACCAGTTTACTTATGTTCCTATGCAACTAAAAGATAACAAATAAGTAAAGAGATTGATTAGAACTAAATGGTGCATAGTAAATTCAAAGAAAATGACATAAAAATGACAATCGAGTTAGAATTGATCAGATTCAGGGTTAAATATAACCTATTTTTTGGTATTTTTGGAGTATGAGTTGATGCAAAAGTAAGTAAAAATGATGTTAAATGAATTAAATATAAAATTGGAAGTGAAAGAAATCAAATCTGGGGAAAATCGTGGAATAAATAGGGTTTTTGGCTCCACGTACCCCCACTTGAGGGAGTCTTTGAGCTACGGAAGATAGAAGGTCAGAATTTAAGTGCTAACTTGCGAGTGCCAAAATTAAATGAAATTAAGTGTAAAGTGCTTTAGGGATGGCCATGTGTACTTTAACGTGAGGAGATGTGTGTAAGTTCCAACTTCTCCTTTTTTGACTAACCAAGGAAGAAGAGACCTTAACAAGTTTACTTATGTTCCCGTACGCAACTAAAAGATAACAAATAAGTAAAGAGATTGATTAGAACTAAATGGTGCATAGTAAATTCAAAGAAAATGACATAAAAATGACAATCGGGTTAGAATTGATCGTATTCGTGGTTAATTATAACGTATTTTTTGGTATTTTTGGAGTATGAGATGATGCAAAAGTAAGTAAAAATGATGTTAAATAAATTAAATATAAAATTGGAAGTGAAAGAAATCAAATTTAAGTAAACTAAGGGAATAAATAAGGTTTTTGGCTCCATGTACCCCCACTTGAGGGAGTGCTAAGCTATGGAAGATAGAAGGTCAGAATTTAAGTGCTGACTTGCGAGTGCTAAAATTAAATGAAATTAAGTGTAAAGTGCTTTAAGGATGGCCATGTGTACCTTAACGTGGGGAGATATGTGTGAGATCCAACTATTCCTTCTCTAACTAACCGAGGAAGAAGAGACCTTAACCAGTTTAACTGTGTTCATGTGCCACTAAAAGATAACAAATAAGTGAAGAGATTGATTAGAACTAAATGGTGCATAGTAAATTCAAACAAAATGACATAAAAATGACAATCGGGTTAGAATTGATCAAATTCAGGGTTAATTATAACCTATTTTTTGGTATTTTTAGAGTATGAGAGGATGCAAAAGTAAGTAAAAATGATGTTAAGTGAATTAAATATAAAATTGGAAGTGAAAGAAATCAAATTTAGGCAAAATCAGGGAATAAATAGGGTTTTTGGCTCCACGTACCCCAACTCGAGGGAGTCTTTGAGCTACGGAAGATAGGAGGTCGAATTTAAGTGCTGACTGCGAGTGCCAAAATTAAATGAAATTAAGTGTAAAGTGCTTTAGGGATGGCCATGTATACTTTAACGTGAGGAGATATGTGTAAGTTCCAACTTTTCCTTCTTTGACTAACCGAGAAAGAAGAGACCTTAACCAGTTTACTTATGTTCCTATGCAACTAAAAGATAACAAATAAGTAAGGAGATTGATTAGAACTAAATGGTGCATAGTAAATTCAAAGAAAATGACATAAAAATGACAATCGAGTTAGAATTGATCAGATTCAGGGTTAAATATAACCTATTTTTTGGTATTTTTGGAGTATGAGTTGATGCAAAAGTAAGTAAAAATGATGTTAAATGAATTAAATATAAAATTGGAAGTGAAAGAAAACAAATACTGGGCAAAATCGTGGAATAAATAGGGTTTTTGGCTCCACGTACCCCCAACGAGGGAGTGCTGAGCTACGGAAGATAGAATGTCAGAATTTAAGTGCTAACTTGCGAGTGCCAAAATTAAATTAAATTAAGTGTAAAGTGCTTTAGCGATGGCCATGTGTACTTTAACGTGAGGAGATGTGTGTAAGTTCCAACTTCTCCTTTTTTGACTAACCAAGGAAGAAGAGACCTTAATCAGTTTACTTATGTTCCCATGCAACTAAAAGATAACAAATAAGTAAAGAGATTGATTAGAACTAAATGGTGCATAGTAAATTCAAAGAAAATGACATAAAAATGACAATCGGGTTAGAAATGATCGGATTCAGGGTTAATTATAACCTATTTTTTGGTATTTTTGGAGTATGAGATGATGCAAAAGTAAGTAAAAATGATGTTAAATAAATTAAATATAAAATTGGAAGTGAAAGAAATCAAATTTAAGTAAACTAAGGGAATAAATAAGGTTTTTGGCTCCATGTACCCCCTTGAGGGAGAGCAAAGCTATGGAGGATAGAAGGACAGAATTTAAGTGTTGACTTGCGAGTGCTAAAATTAAATGAAATTAAGTGTAAAGTGCTTTAAGGATGGCCATGTGTACCTTAACGTGGGGAGATATGTGTGAGATCCAACTATTCCTTCTCTAACTAACCGAGGAAGAAGAGACCTTAACCAGTTTAACTGTGTTCATGTGCCACTAAAAGATAACAAATAAGTGAAGAGATTGATTAGAACTAAATGGTGCATAGTAAATTCAAACAAAATGACATAAAAATGACAATCGGGTTAGAATTGATCAAATTCAGGGTTAATTATAACCTATTTTTTGGTATTTTTAGAGTATGAGAGGATGCAAAAGTAAGTAAAAATGATGTTAAGTGAATTAAATATAAAATTGGAAGTGAAAGAAATCAAATTTAGGCAAAATCAGGGAATAAATAGGGTTTTTGGCTCCACGTACCCCCACTTGAGGGAGTGCTGAGCTACGGAAGATAGGAGGTCAGAATTTAAGTGCTGACCTGCGAGTGCCAAAATTAAATGAAATTAAGTGTAAAGTGCTTTAGGGATGGCCATGTATACTTTAACGTGAGGAGATATGTGTAAGTTCCAACTTTTCCTTCTTTGACTAACCGAGAAAGAAGAGACCTTAACCAGTTTACTTATGTTCCTATGCAACTAAAAGATAACAAATAAGTAAAGAGATTGATTAGAACTAAATGGTGCATAGTAAATTCAAGGAAAATGACATAAAAATGACAATCGAGTTAGAATTGATCAGATTCAGGGTTAAATATAACCTATTTTTTGGTATTTTTGGAGTATGAGTTGATGCAAAAGTAAGTAAAAATGATGTTAAATGAATTAAATATAAAATTGGAAGTGAAAGAAATCAAATCTGGGCAAAATCGTGGAATAAATAGGGTTTTTGGCTCCACGTACCCCCACTTGAGGGAGTGCTGAGCTACGGAAGATAGAAGGTCAGAATTTAAGTGCTAACTTGCGAGTGCCAAAATTAAATGAAATTAAGTGTAAAGTGCTTTAGGGATGGCCATGTGTACTTTAACGTGAGGAGATGTGTGTAAGTTCCAACTTCTCCTTTTTGACTAACCAAGGAAGAAGAGACCTTAACCGCTTACTTATGTTCCCGTACAACTAAAAGATAACAAATAAGTAAAGAGATTGATTAGAACTAAATGGTGCATAGTAAATTCAAAGAAAATGACATAAAAATGACAATCGGGTTAGAATTGATCAGATTCAGGGTTAATTATAACCTATTTTTTGGTATTTTTGGAGTATGAGATGATGCGAAAGTAAGTAAAAATGATGTTAAATAAATTAAATATAAAATTGGAAGTGAAAGAAATCAAATTTAAGTAAACTAAGGGAATAAATAAGGTTTTTGGCTCCATGTACCCCCACTTCGAGGGAGTGCTAAGCTATGGAAGATAGAAGGTCGAATTTAAGTCTTTGACTTGCGAGTGCTAAAATTAAATGAAATTAAGTGTAAAGTGCTTTAAGGATGGCCATGTGTACCTTAACGTGGGGAGATATGTGTGAGATCCAACTATTCCTTCTCTCACTAACCGAGGAAGAAGAGACCTTAACCAGTTTACCTGTGTTCATGTGCCACTAAAAGATAACAAATAAGTGAAGAGATTGATTAGAACTAAATGGTGCATAGTAAATTCAAACAAAATGACATAAAAATGACAATCGGGTTAGAATTGATCAAATTCAGGGTTAATTATAACCTATTTTTTGGTATTTTTAGAGTATGAGAGGATGCAAAAGTAAGTAAAAATGATGTTAAGTGAATTAAATATAAAATTGGAAGTGAAAGAAATCAAATTTAGGCAAAATCAGGGAATAAATAGGGTTTTTGGCTCCACGTACCCCCACTCGAGGGAGTGCCGAGCTACGGAAGATAGGAGGTCGAATTTAAGTGCTGACTGCGAGTGCCAAAATTAAATGAAATTAAGTGTAAAGTGCTTTAGGGATGGCCATGTATACTTTAACGTGTGGAGATATGTGTAAGTTCCAACTTTTCCTTCTTTGACTAACCGAGAAAGAAGAGACCTTAACCAGTTTACTTATGTTCCTATGCAACTAAAAGATAACAAATAAGTAAAGAGATTGATTAGAACTAAATGGTGCATAGTAAATTCAAAGAAAATGACATAAAAATGACAATCGAGTTAGAATTGATCAGATTCAGGGTTAAATATAACCTATTTTTTGGTATTTTTGGAGTATGAGATGATGCAAAAGTAAGTAAAAATGATGTTAAATGAATTAAATATAAAATTGGAAGTGAAAGAAATCAAATCTGGGCAAAATCGTGGAATAAATAGGGTTTTTGGCTCCACGTACCCCAACGAGGGAGTCTTGAGCTACGGAAGATAGAAGGTCAGAATTTAAGTGCTAACTTGCGAGTGCCAAAATTAAATGAAATTAAGTGTAAAGTGGTTTAAGGGAGGCCATGTGCACTTTAACGTGAGAAGACATGAGTAAGTTCCAACTTCTCCTTTTTGACTAACCAAGGAAGAAGAGACCTTAACCGGTTTACTTATGTTCCCGTACAACTAAAAGATAACAAATAAGTAAAGAGATTGATTAGAACTAAATGGTGCATAGTAAATTCAAAGAAAATGACATAAAAATGACAATCGGGTTAGAATTGATCAGATTCAGGGTTAATTATAACCTATTTTTTGGTATTTTTGGTGTATGAGATGATGCAAAAGTAAGTAAAAATGATGTTAAATAAATTAAATATAAAATTGGAAGTGAAAGAAATCAAATTTAAGTAAACTAAGGGAATAAATAAGGTTTTTGGCTCCATGTACCCCCACTTGAGGGAGTGCTAAGCTATGGAAGATAGAAGGTCAGAATTTAAGTGCTGACTTGCGAGTGCTAAAATTAAATGAAATTAAGTGTAAAGTGCTTTAAGGATGGCCATGTGTACCTTAACGTGGGGAGATATGTGTGAGATCCAACTATTCCTTCTCTAACTAACCGAGGAAGAAGAGACCTTAACCGGTTAACTGTGTTCATGTGCCACTAAAAGATAACAAATAAGTGAAGAGATTGATTAGAACTAAATGGGGCATAGTAAATTCAAACAAAATGACATAAAAATGACAATCGGGTTAAAATTGATCAAATTCAGGGTTAATTATAACCTATTTTTTGGTATTTTTAGAGTATGAGAGGATGCAAAAGTAAGTAAAAATGATGTTAAGTGAATTAAATATAAAATTGGAAGTGAAAGAAATCAAATTTAGGCAAAATCAGGGAATAAATAGGGTTTTTGGCTCCACGTACCCCCAACTTCGAGGGAGTGCCGAGCTACGGAAGATAGGAGGTCGAATTTAAGTGCTGACCTGCGAGTGCCAAAATTAAATGAAATTAAGTGTAAAGTGCTTTAGGGATGGCCATGTATACTTTAACGTGAGGAGATATGTGTAAGTTCCAACTTTTCCTTCTTTGACTAACCGAGAAAGAATAGACCTTAACCAGTTTACTTATGTTCCTATGCAACTAAAAGATAACAAATAAGTAAAGAGATTGATTAGAACTAAATGGTGCATAGTAAATTCAAAGAAAATGACATAAAAATGACAATCGAGTTAGAATTGATCGTATTCAGGGTTAAATTTAACCTATTTTTTGGTATTTTTGGAGTATGAGATGATGCAAAAGTAAGTAAAAATGATGTTAAATGAATTAAATATAAAATTGGAAGTGAAAGAAATCAAATCTGGGCAAAATCGTGGAATAAATAGGGTTTTTGGCTCCACGTACCCCCAACGAGGGAGTCTTTGAGCTACGGAAGATAGAAGGTCAGAATTTAAGTGCTAACTTGCGAGTGCCAAAATTAAATGAAATTAAGTGTAAAGTGCTTTAGGGATGGCCATGTGTACTTTAACGTGAGGAGATGTGTGTAAGTTCCAACTTCTCCTTTTTTGACTAACCAAGGAAGAAGAGACCTTAACCAGTTTACTTATGTTCCCATGCAACTAAAAGATAACAAATAAGTAAAGAGATTGATTAGAACTAAATGGTGCATAGTAAATTCAAAGAAAATGACATAAAAATGACAATCGGGTTAGAATTGATCAGATTCAGGGTTAATTATAACCTATTTTTTGGTATTTTTGGTGTATGAGATGATGCAAAAGTAAGTAAAAATGATGTTAAATAAATTAAATATAAAATTGGAAGTGAAAGAAATCAAATTTAAGTAAACTAAGGGAATAAATAAGGTTTTTGGCTCCATGCACCCCCACTTGAGGGAGTGCTAAGCTATGGAAGATAGAAGGTCAGAAGTTAAGTGCTGAGTTGCCAGTGCTAAAATTAAATGAAATTAAGTGTAAAGTGCTTTAAGGATGGCCATGTGTACCTTAACGTGGGGAGATATGTGTGAGATCCAACTATTCCTTCTCTAACTAACCGAGGAAGAAGAGACCTTAACCAGTTTAACTGTGTTCATGTGCCACTAAAAGATAACAAATAAGTGAAGAGATTGATTAGAACTAAATGGGGCATAGTAAATTCAAACAAAATGACATAAAAATGACAATCGGGTTAAAATTGATCAAATTCAGGGTTAATTATAACCTATTTTTTGGTATTTTTAGAGTATGAGAGGATGAAAAAGTAAGTAAAAATGATGTTAAGTAAATTAAATATAAAATTGGAAGTGAAAGAAATCAAATTTAGGCAAAATCAGGGAATAAATAGGGTTTTTGGCTCCACGTACCCCCACTTGAGGGAGTGTTGAGCTACGGAAGATAGGAGGTCAGAATTTAAGTGCTGACCTGCGAGTGCCAAAATTAAATGAAATTAAGTGTAAAGTGCTTTAGGGATGGCCATGTATACTTTAACGTGAGGAGATATGTGTAAGTTCCAACTTTTCCTTCTTTGACTAACCGAGAAAGAATAGACCTTAACCAGTTTACTTATGTTCCTATGCAACTAAAAGATAACAAATAAGTAAAGAGATTGATTAGAACTAAATGGTGCATAGTAAATTCAAAGAAAATGACATAAAAATGACAATCGAGTTAGAATTGATCAGATTCAGGGTTAAGTAT